>JAKTVD010000009.1:0-335820 GCA_030557035.1 Saturnispora kantuleensis | reverse complement strand
CCAAGCCAATGTGTGTTGAAGCTTTCACTGAGTACCCACCTCTTGGTAGATTCGCCGTCAGAGATATGAGACAAACCGTTGCTGTTGGTGTTATCAAGTCCGTTGATAAGGTTGACAAGGCCGGTAAGGTCACCAAGTCTGCTGCAAAGGCCGCTAAGAAATAAGCAACCAATTGATCCATTTATAGTAAATTTTTAGTTAAAAAATGTTAATCGATTGAATAAATTGACCTTAATTGGCGCCGTAGGGATTTCGATTGGAATTTTTTGGGAGAAGTCAGATAAGAGGATTTATTTAAATTGGCCAAAATAACGGTTTTTTTTCCATCTTTATCATTTCCCCCGTTTTTACTAGACATGGCTTCAAACCCGCTAGAAATCATTGATTTGGAGGACACCTCCTCACAGAATGCCGAGAGGATCGTTGAGGCAGCATCCAAGTGTGGCTTCCTTATGTTTGAAGGCCACGGATTCTCCCAAGAGGAGGTGGACCTCCTCTTTAAGTATTCGAAGGAGTTCTTCGAGTTGCCTACAGCGGAGAAGACAAAGTATAACATCACCCACGACAATGCCGGCTACACCGGCATGGGTGTGGAGAACCTTGAGGAGGACCAGCTCAACAAGGAGATTGGTGACCCTAAGGAAGGTTTCAATTTCGCCAATTTGGATCTCAAAACAGGTGATCCCAATCAGGCAATACCTGAATTCTGGGTAGACAAGATGGATACGGTGAGGGCAACCATTCTTAAGCTGAGAAATGCTCTCAACAGGGCTCTGAGATTGCTCGCGATCGGCTTGGAGATCCAAAACGAGGACGGGTCACTAGATCATGATTGGTTCGTTTCCAGACACCATGAGGACGATTACTCCGGAACCACGTTCAGGTTCTTGCATTA
Source organism: Saturnispora kantuleensis (assembly GCA_030557035.1). Taxonomy (NCBI): domain Eukaryota; kingdom Fungi; phylum Ascomycota; class Pichiomycetes; order Pichiales; family Pichiaceae; genus Saturnispora; species Saturnispora kantuleensis. The sequence goes on along the minus strand of JAKTVD010000009.1, from coordinate 334,925 downwards.
CCCATGTCCTGTTGAAGAGGGTGCCACCGAGGAAGAAAAGGCACAATTCAAGAACCTCAACGTTGCCGGTGCCCACACCGATTACGGTACCGTCACGATGCTCTTCCAGCAGAAAGGTGAGTCGGGGTTGCAAATTCACTCTCCCATTTCAAAGAAATGGGAAGAAGTTCCATACGTGGAGCCAACTGCCAAGTATGCCGCCAAGGGAGAAGCTGCCCCACTCGTCGTCAACATTGCTGATCAATTGTGTTACTGGACAAATGGTGTCTTGAAGTCAACCATCCACAGAGTCAGATTTCCAAAGGATTTGCTTGACTCCGGGAAGGACAGATACTCCATTGTTCTCTTTGCTCATCCTGGCCACACCACTCTTCTGGAGCCTGTTCCATCGCAAAAGGTCGCCAATATCAAGGGTAGAGGCGCTTCCTACTACATGGAGAAGCACGGTTCTGCTCAAACTGCTGGGGAACATCTGGCAAAGAGATTGGGAAGCACCTATGGATGGAAGTATTGATACGCCAACATCGGCCCGATTTTTGCATCTAATTTTTAAGTTGGCAACATCTCCTTTTATAAACGCAATCTTTGTTCTTTTTCTTCTCCCATCTAATCTTTTGTTGGCTCTCCCATCTTGTTCACTCTCTTTATTCTGCTAGCGAGTTAAACGCTGATTGGATCGTTGGTTGGATGAAGTGATGAGTTTCTTGCACCAGATGAGATTGGATGCGATGATCTGGGGAAGTTTTGGGCAAGAATCCGGTTTGGAAGGAGCCGATTATTGTGAACCAAAGGGCTCTACTAGAGCAGCAATTGTGCATTGAATCAATGATCAAGGGAATGGGAATGATCGGTGGATGGCAGGATCAATCGTGTTTTCAAGAGGAGAGAAGGAACTTGCGTGAATTGGTATGGTGCGAGCTTTCTGGTACATATTCTCATTGATCTCACCATTGATAAAGGCTGTAGTAACATCCATAGAGCAGGATGGTGTTCCATCGGAGTGCAACAATGCCATGTCATATAGACATCGTTTAGACGTTGCAGGACGTTTTCTTTAAAAACAAGCCCTTGAAGCGGATCTTCAACCAAGAACGGTTGTTGAACGAAATTGAAGAGTTAAAGACGCTAACACCACCAGCACGGCCATCAGCACGACCACCAGGACAAATTTTTACAGCAGCTGCTGTGAACCTATTGACGGGATGAAAAGGTCGAAGAAATTCCTCCCATCTCGGATAGAATCAGTCAGCCATCATGGAAAGAATATTGGAAGATGCATATTTGGCCGTGAACCATCCAATTGAGAAAATGAGGAGAATTGTGTCTTCAAAGCAAACTACTGCTGCAATCCCCAAAACTTTACCTATGACCCTGCAGCATTGATTATTGCCGCATCAACTGCTATCTAGCTCTCCAGGCATCCATTACTGCTGACATAATTAACGATGACGTTGACAACTTGAATTCATTTTTCTTTTCATATCTGGCATTAGAGGTTCCGTTTGAAATCTTCTCTGCGTTACTCTACAGTGTATTCATGGTGTTCGTTGTTGGATTCCAGGCCACTGCTTCCCTATTCTTCACCGTTTTTTATGCGGCCTTGATGATAGTCAACGCCGGTGAATCTTTGGGTATTTCATTCAACACCGTGTTGAGTCACCCGGGGTTTGCTCTTGTTTTCATTTCCATCTTTTGTTCGGTGGGGGTTGCTATGGCGGGTTTGTTGGCCATGACTTTGGATTCCTTTTTGAGAGCAATGAATTATCTTTCTCCTCTACATTACGGTGTTTTGTTATTTGCAAATGAAGTGTTCACTAAATCCCTCCAGTTCCATTGTACTCCAAGTGAGTTATCCTCAAATGGATCCTGTTTCTATCTTGCTTTTTGTTATCACTGTTTGTCATTGGGTGGTTAGCTGAATCTTGTTGAAAATCCGCTTTATAACGTTAGATTCCAGAAAGTTGTTTCCCAGAACCTGAGCATTTGTGTTTATGCATGAATATTCTTAAAATTGTTGTTATTGATGAACAGTTTTACAACTGAGTGCAATTTCTGTGTTGTCACTAGGTATTCTTTAAACTGTTATTTATAAAACCCTAAAATATATGTAGATAGGAATTGCCAGTATGCAGATTTATAGTAACAGGTGTGAAACTTAGCTCGCCAAAGTTTCATGAAAGATTGTGCTTAGTTATAGATTTGCTATATTTTCTCTAAGTTCAAGTTGACGAATTTAAATCTCAATCTATAAAAAGCACCTGTATTGTTCACTCAGCTGAGCCGACACCAATCAGGTACTGACCAGACTGTCATCTCATCAGATGTCAGCAATCCCTGTGCAAACGTGCTTGGAACGCATTTTGGGATAATGCGTAAGGCACAACAAGCAAATCAATTATACAATACGAATCAGATGCAGAGGACAAGGTGAGTTTATAGTTATAGTTTTGCTCATCTCAGCATTCTCGACAATTCTATACCGTAGGGACATCCTCCAAAGCGGTGTTTTTCAACATCTTTCATTGAACCAGGGAAAATGACTTTCAACTGTCTCCGAGCACGCCAGCTAAGTCAACACAAGGACTCCCGCTGATTTTAATTCACATGTTTCTCTTTTGTTGTTGAAAGGGATACCATTCCACAGTCCATTAAACACTCCATTTTAGCACTTGGTTTCGCATACCAGCTACGAAATTCAATGTCCCTTGTATGATTCTAGGTGTGAAAGTGGCCATAAGCAATTTGTTAGCTTAACCTGGACGAGCCAATATTTCCAAACTGTAACGCCCTTTTTTTCACAATATTATGTACACCTACGGTCGTGTCAAGATCAATCTCAGAAGAACTCCAAACGTGAATATTAGAGGGCATATATTGCCTGCAAGAATATGTCCGGCGTTACCTACCTTATTGGGAGACAAATAAAGATTACATAATCCACAAAAGCAGGATGTGGCTGGTGAATCGCTTACGTCATTTGTTGAAAATTACATAATCACATTAATTGTGCTTACGTAAGCAACTAACACCGAGCTGTGGCTGGTGCACGGCTTACGTTCTTCACTGATGACAGCAGGCGGGTAGTAAGAGTACCAATTGGCACAAGTCTACCTACCATCTTACGGTTATCATTTTTTGGTACCCAATCATATCAAAACCGGTTAAAGAATCGTCCCTAATTCACAAATTCACCAAAAGTTTACGTAAACTATCCCAATGTTTTGTGAAGTTGATCAACCGAACCTGAACTAGAACAGTTTAATCATTCCATTTATCTCAATATTACGTGGCCAGTTTTTCTATAAAATGGGCCATAGGCACCGATTTATTTCTCATAAAATCTTATTTAATTTCGAAATATCTCTTTTATACAAATGCTGAGCATATTCAATCTTTTTCCCTCTCTCTTTCTTATACTGTGAGCTAAAAGATGTCACTGAGGATGTTTGAAGGCATAAAGCGGTGGGTTTTTTTGCCCCCTAGGGATGAAAAGCCGGATTCTATGTCTAGGAAAGTTTTTGGGACCAAATTCGGATTGCAGGACCCCGACTTTTATCAGATCAACAAACGCATACATAGTTACTTGCAACAAGATGAGGACTTGGAATCTAATGCCCAGGATTACACTGGGGTGTACAGCCAATCGGTGGATGACACATTGAAATTAATGCGGGAAGAGACGGATCGCTGGGGTAACGAAGACTGCCACGAGCGCAGTTCGGCGCCGGCCGCCATCCACCTCCATGAGCCTACTGCGTATGATGTTGAGGATGTGGATGACGAACTGTTGGGGTATTGCCTCCAATTGGAGAGAAACAATGCATATCTCATTGATCTTGTCCAACGATTCGATGAGGTTTCCTTCCAGAAGAAGTACTTAGAGCTGGTGTCCAACCAAGAAAGGTTGGTCAAAGAGATTGAACGGTTGAAGGCCACTAACACCAAGGTTTACACCAGCTACTGCGATCTCATTGACGAGGTCAAAAAGATGAAGGCCCTTCGCTTGGACTGTGATAGGATCAATCAGCAGCTGTCAAAAGAGAACGAGTTACTAAAAGCTAGGATCAGAAGTTTGGAGCGTACGGCGGATGTGAGAACGACGACAAACATATCTCCAAGGAAAGCTGCTACTGCGATCACACGCAGGTCAGCTACTGTCACCTCTGCAGCATCCAATATTACCGCGTCCACCCAAAGAGCGCCCCAGCGGGTCCCAAAATTGGCTCCACCAGATGAGGACCTCATTGATGGTGATACAATGGTGTTATTGCGCAATCAATGGCCTGTCAAAAAGTTTTGATAATTTAAACTCCACCAATCAGGCGAGTGTGTCATCCGCAGCCCAGAAATCACCAATCACCTCCAATTCACTATTGGTACTTTTCATCATAAAATTACAACGTGAACTGCAGCTTTGAAAAAAAATATACCGTTTGAATATATGATCGAACTCGTCATCAAATGGATTGCCCCGCACAGGTCTCGTTCACCCCAACAAAGGAGGTGGCGATCTCAGTCAGGGGATTAACCATTGGGGCGAAGCTTGAAAAGGGGACCAAAGGGGTAGGGGAGTCGATCCGAACAAAGTTCCCATTGAAGTGGTTCAAGGGAGAGTCAACGGGTGATTTGGAAAATAACTGTGATGTGAAGCAGCTTCTGCACAAAATGACGTTTGACATTCCTCCTAGCTCACTCACCTGTATTATTGGAGGCTCGGGATCGGGGAAGACAACGCTATTGAACTGTCTAGCAAATCGCCAATTTAAGAAATCGTCTTTAGTCAAGTCTGGGTCAATAAAATACAATGGCGAGGATACATTGGCCAACTACAGGCATGCATATGTGATACAGCAGGACATTCTGATTCCAACTCTCACGTGCTTTGAGACGTTGATGTATGCGGCAGAGCTGAAATTGCCGAAGTTGACCAGTCGGGACCAAAGACATCAGCTAGTAAAGGAATTGATCCTGCAATTGGGTCTGAAGGAATGCATGGACACTCTAGTCGGGGATTCCCAACACAAGGGCCTCAGTGGCGGCGAGCGTAGAAGATTGAGTGTTGGTTTGCAGCTGATTTCAAACCCGTCGATTTTGTTCCTTGATGAACCTACCACGGGTTTGGACAGTTACAATGCTTTGTTACTGTGTCAATCGCTACAAGGATTGGCGAAATCGATGAACAAAACCATCATCATGAGCATCCATCAGCCAAGAGCCGATATTTTCAAGCTGTTTGATACAGTCTTGATTTTGTCCAAGGGCCGCCTCTGCTACGGATCCTCATATGAAGAGATTTTCCACCATTTTGCAAGCCTAGGCCATCCTATTCCAAAAGTCAAAGTCAACCCTGCAGACTTTGTTGTTGATGTGACCAGTATCGACACCAGATCCCAAGTCAAAGAAGAAGTTTCGATCGAAAGAGTGAGCAGGATTTCTGATGCATGGAGACTGAGAATGGAGCTACTGGAAACGTCTACGGAGAAGAATCTTGCCATTCTTCAGGAAACCCAAGCGGAGGACAATATCATTTTCACTGAAGTTGGCAATGCTCCATTTTTGAGGGAATTGTACATCTTGATAAGAAGAAATTTGAAGCTGCAAAAAAGGGATCCAATAGGATGGGGAGGCACTCTATTTGAGGCCCTGTTCTTGGGATTGGTTTGCGGATGGATTTTCTTTAAACCAGGAGCCTCTGTTCAGGGGATCAGATCCATTGAGGGCGCGCTCTATTCAGCTTGTTCATTACAAAGTTATCTCTTTTTGCTATCTGAAACATACCGCTTATGTCAGCAGGATATGAAGGTGTTCGACAGGGAGAGGATGGAGGGCTGCATCTCGATTCCAGGATGGTTAATAGCCAGACGAATAACAAAATTCATCACCGAGGATTTCTTTATCCCAGTCTTATTTTCCATAACCACGTACTTCATGTACGGCTTGAGATTGGATGGTAGCAAGTACTTTTTCAAATATTTTGCTGGTGTGTTGATTTCCCATTTGAATACCGTAGCATTTGCAACATTGGCGGCATCTGTATCCAGAGATGTGTCAATTGCCACTTTGGTGGGTAATTTGAACTTCACCTTTCAATCAATGACTCAGGGGTTGTTTGCCAATGCCAGAACATTACCCGTGTACGTTCGGTGGTGTAAATATGTTGCTTATCTATGGTATGCATTTGGGTACATGATCAGCAACCAATTTTCGAATTTTCAAGGTGAATGTCCCAACACAGGTAATGACACAATTGATTCATGTTACCAGTACTCGGGTCAGTACGTCTTGGACAATTTGGGATTTCCAAAAAATTGGAACGCGTTGCCAATCTGTGTGGTTTTGGCGTTTGCTATTGGTCATTACCTTGCAGCGGGTATCATTCTTTATTTGATGCCGGTCGATATCAGCATGGCGAAGGATGTTAAATCAAAATTGAAAGACATTGATAACTCCATCCCGGATGAGGATCTGAAAGAAGAGGAAGAACCTTCCTCTAACTTGCAGAGTAAAACTAGTCAGAATCAACTACCTATCGCTGTGACCTTGAAAAATATCAATCTCACAGTCGCTAACAGAATGAAGAAGTCCAGTAAGCAAATTTTGTTCAATGTGAACGCTCGGTTCCATCCGGGGGAGGTGAACGTTATTATGGGTCCATCAGGCTCGGGAAAGACGTCACTTTTGAATTATATCAGCGGTAGACTGAATTCCAGTTTGAGCGTTCATTATGATGCAGATGGATTGGTGTATTTAGACAATTACGAAATTGCAGATCCTCAAATCATAAAGCAATTGTGTTCTTATGTCATCCAAGAGGATGACCATTTGCTATCCTGTTTGACTGTTCGGGAAACAATGACATTTGCTGCAAGACTAAGATTATCACATACAAACTATTCCTCTATGGAGAGACAGTTCATTGTGGATGATATTATTTTGAAAATGGGATTGAGAGACTGTTCCAACACCCTGGTTGGGAATGAATTAATAAAGGGTATCTCGGGTGGAGAAAAAAGACGGCTTTCAATTGCCATTCAATTGATCACCTCACCGAAGATTTTGTTCCTAGATGAACCGACGTCTGGATTGGACTCATTCACGGCATTGTCGATCATTGAATGTTTGAAGAGGCTGTCAGACTCTGGGACAACGGTCATTATGACTATTCATCAGCCGAGGTCTCTTGACTCATTTGGTTCCATCTTGTTGTTGGCAAAAGGAGGTAAAGTCGCTTTCAATGGTAATGAGACGGAGCTGATTGAACATTTCAATTCGATGGGATACAAAATCCCCCATTTGACAAATCTATCGGATTTTGTCATTGATTGCATCTCATATAATACATCAAATCCCGAAATTGAACGCGAGACCAGAAGCAGAGTCGACCACATTCTCACATCCTGGGCTGATAATGAGTGTGCCATTGATGGGACCATTGAGCGTCTTCACAATAAATCCGACGTTAAACACCGTATGAATTCCATTTTGAGACGACCCGCTAACTTTATGACAGGATTTATCGTCCTGTTGCAAAGACAATGGCTCGGATTGGTTAGAGATTTGAATATACTCTTCTCTCGTACCACACAAGTTCTTGGGTTGGCCATTATCTTGTCTCTCTTTTTTGCAAGGTTGCGTCACGATAACGCGAGTGTTCAAGACAGGTTGGGGTTGATGCAGCAAATGACCGCCCTTTATTTCACTGGTATGCTCAACAACTTATCCGCATATCCACAAGAACGGGACTCATTTTATGAAGAATTTAATGATGACGTTGTCAACTTGAATTCATTTTTCTTTTCATATCTGGCATTAGAGGTTCCGTTTGAAATCTTCTCTGCGTTACTCTACAGTGTATTCATGGTGTTCGTTGTTGGATTCCAGGCCACTGCTTCCCTATTCTTCACCGTTTTTTATGCGGCCTTGATGATAGTCAACGCCGGTGAATCTTTGGGTATTTCATTCAACACCGTGTTGAGTCACCCGGGGTTTGCTCTTGTTTTCATTTCCATCTTTTGTTCGGTGGGGGTTGCTATGGCGGGTTTGTTGGCCATGACTTTGGATTCCTTTTTGAGAGCAATGAATTATCTTTCTCCTCTACATTACGGTGTTTTGTTATTTGCAAATGAAGTGTTCACTAAATCCCTCCAGTTCCATTGTACTCCAAGTGAGTTATCCTCAAATGGGACCTGCTTCTTCACCAACGGAGAACAGGTCAAGGAGGCATATAACATATCCGTTAATATGACACTCTATTTTGTCTTGTTTTCTGTTATCACTGTTTGTCATCGGGTGGTTAGCTGGATCTTGTTAAAACTCCGCTTAATAAGGTTAGATTTCAGAAAGTTGTATTCTAGAAGCTGAGCAACTTTTTTGTATATTGGGTGTAATATTACGTAAGGCTTTTTCTCTAATAAACAATCCGTCTTTATCCAATGAAGTTCAACACTTGGCTTCTTTTGGGAGCTTTTGGGGGAGCTTTTGCCAAAGAACTTAGTGGCACATCTTTGAACATCGATTCAATAATTGATGAGGAATTAAGTGCTACTGTTAGTGCTCCAGGGTATCATTTTTATGATGAAAGGACGATTAAGTATCCCAACAGAGAATACCTTGAACTAAAGCCGTTGAGCGGTAATAACCTTTTGGCATCCTTTCAATTTGAGTCAAACGCCACAACTCAGTTATATCCAGATGAATTGGATATTCAACACTATAACATATTTTCAAAGGCTTTGGGTAAGGTGATGAAATCCACGAATGCGAGAGAGTTGCATTTAAGGTTCGGTCACGGCTGGTATGATCCTGAGTTGAATGGGAAGTTGACCCAAGATGGTAAAGTTTCTGGTGGTACTGGGGTGGAGCTCTGGGCCACAGTTGAATCTGCCAATAAGACAGAAGCCGACGAAGAATGGATCAAGCTCGTGAATTCGTTATCGGGTATGTTCTGTGCGTCTTTTAATTTCATTGACAGATCTATTACCACTTACCCAATCAATCTATTTCAAAATGATGAGAACAATTTGAAGGGAGTGGAATTGAGGGGGGAGCTCTTCAATTTCAGAAGTGCGTTGCCAAGAGAACCGATTTGTACGGAGAATTTGACGCCATTCTTAATCTTGTTGCCAACGAAGGGTAAAACCGGGATTTCTACTTTATTGGCGGGAAATAAAATGTTTAATGCCGAATGGTCTTCTATGGCGGTGGACGTCACAACCATTTGCGAAGAAGGTGAATGTAAATTCGCAATGAAGCAATCTATTAACCTGGTGTTGAATGTGCCGAAAGTTTTGGAACGTAATGAAATGGCTGTTCCAAGACCAACCCCAGGTTCAGAGTTGAGATGTGATGAAACAAAGATGCACGATGCTTATAATTGTTTCCCATTACCGCCGACATCGGAATACCATTACGATTTGAATGATCTATTTGGCAGCGTGATTAAGGGGGGTTCTATGGTCACTTCAGAAGTTTCAAAAGTTTGCTTGGATCTTGACGAGGATAACTGGGGAGTGGAAATCCTATCATTGGCTCCCATAACTGCTTTCAAGGACTCTGGAAAATACTGCTTTAATTTGGACACTGATGCTGAGTATAATATTAGATTGAACACCGATGATTCCTCGAAGATAAAGCCACTGGAAAAGCCACCAATTTATGCTTCAAGGTCTTTCTCTGGATTTTCACAAGATTCCGGTGGTTTTAGACTAGATCTCCACAACCCAAACGCCGCGGATTTAGAAGTCATCATTTACCAAACCTTACCATGGTTTGTGAGGTTTTACCTACATTCCTTGAAGTTGACCCTCACTACTGAGCACACAACGAAAGAATTTGAGGTGGATGATCCCCAATTGGCCGATTTCATCAAGGAAATCATTTACAAACCAGCAATAGATAGAGTTGCCCCAACCCACTTAGAACTATCCATTATTGTTCCGAAAAACACTAAGATGAAATTGTCATTCTCCTTTGACAAAGCCATGCTCTTATACGCTGAATATCCACCGGATGCTAATCATGGTTTTGAGTTGGAGCCTGCAATTTTTGCTGTGAAGGACAGACAAGGGGGCTCGAGCTATGTCATGAGGACAACAACTAGTTTGTTGACTTTGCCTACGCCGGATTTCTCGATGCCCTATAATGTTATTATTTTGACCTCAACAGTTATGTCATTGGCTTTTGGGTCCATCTTTAATTTGTTGACTAAGAAGACGGTTACGGAAGAGGAAGCCGAGGAATTTAAATCCCAAAGGCCAATTGCCAAAATTAGGGCAAGAATTATTGAAAAGGTGTCTCAAATTCGCAACTTGATAACAGGTGGGAAAATAAAGCAATCCTAGTGTTCTTTACGCGGCATTCTACAATGATAAGGAAATCATGTAATATATAGATGCTCAGTAGAATAAAAAAATTGAATCATGAGCTATAAAGGGGGGAGCATATTTCATGTGGAATTCAAGTATCAGAGTGATGCTACTGGGATGCTACTATGTACCTGAGATCCTTGAAATGACTCCAGCTCTTAATGATAGCATAGAGGGGCAACAAAAGCGATGAATTTAACCATTTATATAATTTGATTAATTTGATTTATGCAATTTTTCTTTCTTAAATCTATTCTCCAAAATTGTTCCAATTTCAGTCAAGTTTTGGGAAAATTTCCTCTTATCCACCGTCAAATTGAACCAACTCTCAAATTTACCCAAAATCTTGACAATCTTGCTGTTGAATTCTTCCTTGTATTTTCGAGAGTTTAACAAAAGGTCAAACAATTCCAACCAAAGGCTCTTCTGCCAGTACTTTTTAATCTCTTCCACCAACTTGTAATTTCCATTATCGCCTTCCGTAATCACTATGGTATTGTTAAAAAGAAGGGTATGTATAACGTTGGCAATACCATAGTGATCAATCTCGAATTTCCAAGGCTCACCCTTGATAATTTGTGGAAACCCTTCGCGACCGTTTGAAGACATATTGGTGTCAAAACGGACCCCCTGAGGAAACATAGATAGATCTATACTTTTAGCGAAACTAACAAATGTCAAATCCAGAAATGACAACTTAGGCGAGGATTTTGTAAAATCCAAGATGCAATTGCCCGGTTTTATATCTGCGTGAATGAGACCCATCAAGTGTAACTGATTCACTCTCTTAATCAATTGGATAGTTAAATAGATGATCAGCTGCTCATCCATGAATTTGGTATTATATTTGATTGCATGATCCGTTAGGCAATAGACCAAATTTGAAACACTCCCTTGGGGTAAGTATGGTAATACCAAATACGATTCATCGTTGAATTTATAAAACTTCTTCAATTTGACGAACTCCCCATTGTAATCATTAATCCTGTTCAATATATGACATTCCCATAGACTTGGAGGAGAATTTATTTTGATGGCCTCCAGTGTACCATCGTACTTTTCATTGAGATAAACGGTGGAATGTTCATCTTCCCCCAGTTGCCTAGTGATGCAATTGAAGTCTCCATTCTCCTCAAATTCAAGCATAGCATCCAGTTCCCCATGGATTGCTGGTCCACCTGCCTTGAAAATTGATTTAAAAATTGGAAGCTTACCCATATCTGCTTCGATCACATTGAAGTTTGGGTACAAAGAGAAATCCACTTTTTTCAAAAAATGGTCCATCATCTTCTGATCAAAGGGATAAACAACTATTGGCTTTAACTCCAAGTGCTCTGAAATTGGGTTTTCCAGAAATGGTGAGCTCATCGGATCAAGTGCAGCCCTGTCACCAATAGATGCTGTATCTCTTTCATTGTGAACACTCGCCAACTTCGTGTTTATTGATTTTGTTATAGTTTCAGTAACAAAATCACTCAGTCCCCCATCAGAGAAGCCGTCATCCAAGTCTCTTTTGTCCACAAAATTGTCATTAGTATCAGAAACCATAGATTTATCAAAAATTTCCTTCAATTCCAGACGGGCTTGTTTGGTGGTGAACGTCACAGTGGGGGTATTAATGAGTTTTCCATCAACAGGATCCTCTACAGATGATGATTTATGCTCCTCTTTCGATTTTAGTTTTTTGTTGCGATCTGGGGTCACAAACTCATCATCTAATGGCCTCTTCTTGATTGGTGGAGGTTTGTGTTTCATGTAATACAGACACATAATTTCTCTCATGGACCGAGGTTTTCCTCCATTATTTAAGAACATCTCCAAATTGAAATCAAACACCTCGGTTCTATTCCTTGTCTGATCAAAATTAGTGAATGTCACTGGGTACTGGTTTTGCTTATCATTAAAAACGTCGATTTTGAAACGTTCATTCTGCTTGCTAGTCTGCTCTTGCTTCAAAGTTTGGCCTACCCAGGCTGTACCTTTGAGAACATTCTCCTTTTTAGAGTTGGAAATTGAATCCAAATGTTTCCATTCCAATTCACCCTTCGATAAAGATTTTTCACCAGAAGTGTCCGGAGTGTCAACAAAAACAGCGATTTTACTTTTCCTTGGTTTATTGGAATCAATACCACCGCCGGTTAACCCTCCTCCATCGGCATTGGTTAGCCCAGTCCTATTCATTCCCAATTTTGCCACCTTGACCTGTTTTCTCTTTTGAAATTCTTCGTAATATTTTAATAGTCTATTAAATGGTCTTGCCTTAACACTGATGCCTTCATTTAAAAGTGTATCAGCAGCATCCCATTGATCATTTAGTTCAAAGAATTGTGAATAGCCTTCATAGAACAAAGCCAATTGACCTCCAATTTTCTTCTTGTAGAGATATTTAAAGACTTCGTCGGGTTTGTCACTGTATGCAATATACTCTAACCACACCTTGAAATATCTGATTTCATTTCTGTAATAATCATCATCTTTGAAATCATGAGTTGTTCTTTCTAATATCCGTATTAAACCAGAATCATTGATATTGCCTTTGGTATAATTGGCATGAGTCCACCTTATATATTCAATGTAGGGCTCAATTGGGTCATCTAGCGTAGCTAGTTGATCTTTTTGGTTTAATTTGCGTTCAAATTCCAATCTTTCTTGATCTAACTTAATTTCTAGCTCTTTCAAATCAGTTGAAATCACTTCCGCCAACTTTTTAGCGGACCTCCCTCCCCTGAGGGGCATGATATTCTCCTTTTCCTGCTCTATAATAGCAAAATCGGTCAAATTCATCAACCTGTGTACAGAAGAAGGGCAAACAAAAACAACAACAATTACGTAATGGGAGCTCATCAAAAATGGGGTTATCTACATGTCATATTTAAATTCTAATTTTTTGGGTCCAAGTACTTCTTGAATGCCTCGTTCTTCTCCTCAAACGGCCGTGGCCCCAGAAGGCGGATCATGTCATCTCTTGTGATGACCTCTTTGGATAACAACTCCTTGGCCACCTTGTCCACCTCGTCCAACTTCTCTGTTAGTAATTGTCTACATTTATTATGGGCCTCATTGATTATTCTGTGAATCTCCTTATCGATCAATTCCCATGTTTCTTCGGAATAGAGCTTGTGGACCTGCATGTTTGTATCCTTTGGTTCGAAGACAATCGTCCCGAGCTTCTTTGACATACCTAATTTCAAGACCATAGCATTGGCCATTCTTGTGACCTTCTGCAAATCATCGGCAGCACCGGTTGTGACGTCCGGGAAGTTCAATTCCTCAGAAACACGACCACCAAGAGCCATGATCATTCTGTGCATGAACTGTTCTTGTGATGTTAAATATTGATCATCCGGCAAGTACTGAGCATAACCCAACGCAGCTTGACCTCTTGGGATGATACTCACCTTCAGCAAAGGATCGGCGTATTTCAAATACCAACCACAGATGGCGTGGCCCGCCTCGTGATAGGCAACGGTCTTCTTCTCCTCAGGAGAAAGAACCTTTGATCTCCTCTCCAAGCCAACAATGACCCTTTCAATTGCAGCTTCAAAGTCCTTGATATCGACAAACTCAGCATCGTGTCTGGCGGCAATCAAAGCGGCTTCGTTACAACAATTGGCGATATCAGCACCACTGAACCCCGGAGTCAGAGCAGCCAACTTACCGGCAAACTCGTCTGTGATGTCCTCCTTAAGCTTCAAAGGTCTCAAATGAACCTTATAGATTGCTTTTCTGCCCTCGATGTCGGGATTATCAATGTGGATGTGTCTGTCGAATCTACCCGGTCTCATCAACGCCTTGTCCAACATATCCGGTCTATTAGTACCTGCCAAAACGACAATGTGGTCGGAAGATTCAAAACCGTCCATTTCAACCAACAATTGGTTCAAAGTTGCTTCCTTTTCATCATTGGATCTCATTTGGTTCTTTTCTCTGGCACCACCGATGGCGTCAATTTCATCCACAAAAATGATACATGGGGCCATCTTCCTTGCGGTTTTGAACAAATCACGCACTCGTGAGGCACCCACACCCACAAACATTTCAACAAATTCCGAACCTGAAACCGATAAGAAGGGAACACCTGCTTCACCAGCAGTAGCCTTTGCCAACAGGGTCTTACCGGTACCTGGAGGACCAGATAAAACAGCCCCTCTTGGGATTTTAGCGCCCAAACGTTCGTACTTTTGTGGATGTTTTAAGAAGGTGACAAATTCCATGATTTCCTCCTTTGCCTCGTCACAACCGGCGACATCCTTGAATTGGACTTTAATGTCCGTTTCCTGGTTGAACAACTTGGCTTTTGACTTTCCCACGTTCATTATTGAATCAAATGGGCCTCCAGAGCCCCCCGCACCTCCTCTTCTCTTCTTCATGACGTTCATCAAGTAGAACGTCCCCCCAATCAAGATGGCGGTAGGAATGAATGGAATCAAGTAGGTTAAAATACTTGTCTGCTTTTCGTAAGTGACTGGGATTCTGTCCTGGGATTGGATCCCCAATCTATTCTGGATTTCGTCAATCTCCTTTTCAAAGAACCCCACTGAACCTATTGTGAATGTCACAAATGGTGGCGATTGAGATGGGATCAATTGTGCCCTGACAAATGAATTGTTAATCACTTCAATCTTCTGCACAAGGCCCTTTTCCAAGTATTTGGTTTGGAATTCCTGGAACGTGAGAGGTTCCTGGAATTCGCCGGAGTTTGTTGTGGCTGTTAGAAGAAGGGTAAAAAGAACGGAATATATGAACCAATCTCTTGCCAATTTTGGTAATCCCGGTGGTGGTGGTGGTGTCTTTTGATCCTTCTTTGGTTGCTGATTAAGAACTTCCCTTGTATATTGAAAATACCTTGTGTTCATTGTTGAAAACGCCATTCTGGGTATGCCCATTGGTTTCACCCACCTGACATTCGGTGTGGGTCTTCTTAAGAAGGCAGCTCCGCGAGCAGCCCTCGTTGGAAGAGATTTCAATGTGAACATTGTGACTATAACAGCACTCAGTGGCAAATGGACTTAATTAGAAAAATTACTGTTGTAGGGATTTTGGGTGTGACCTGGTGTACGGGTGTGTGACATCGATGGTGTTGTTTGTAATGGTCTTACTAATACGTGGAAAAGTGAGTTAATGAGTGACAAGAGAGGGTTAGATGTTAGTAGGTTGTTCGTATTATTTGTCACGATTGTTTGAAGTACACTGGATTGTGAGCTATTAAAATAATGTGAGTTTTCCTTGAAGTTTTACTCGAGGATGAATTTAATATAAGCTCACTATTGGTGAGATTTAAGTAAAATGCCGCCGTTTGGTGAGAAAGAATTGGTCTTAGTAAGGAATTGGCTCTTTACTGGGACATTTTGGTAGGAAATACCAGATGTAAAAATTGGCTCTCTTCTTCACCAATTTGAGGTGACCGGTTGGAGTGTGAAATAAACTGATTGGATTCTGGGAGGAGATTGCCATTAGTTTGAAAAAGGTTGACATTTACGAAAAGCAGAGAAGAATTTATCGTGATTTAGCATAACGATTAACAATATAAATGGGGTTTGAATAGACGGTAATTGCGGACTTGATCAAGATAAGCTGTAAAAAGGCTCCTGAGAATGGAAATGGCCGTGGTTTAAAATTCTATGGACTTTAGCATCTCTGGCCAGAAAGAAGTAGCAACGGAGGACCATTTGGTCCTCTTGAATGAAGCCAGCTGCTATTGCCACATTCATGGATGATGATCTATTGTGAAATGGATCCATTTTGAGTTCTTTTCTGGGATAGAGAAGACGAGGGCGGAAATTCATCCGCAGGTTATCCTCTTTCCAGATAATAACTCCGACTGACATTGGATCTTGACACCCATTCCATATGCAAGAAGCTCAGGAGATTTACAAAAAGAAATACCTCTTTAAAACGTCTCATCATCATCTAAAAAGTTAGCATTTGCACTCCCAACGCCGTTTCCATTAATAGTTGCCTCCCCATCACCATAGACCGTGTCTAAACGGAGATTTCCAACTTCATTAGGAATTATATCCATCAAGGATTCCGATTTTGGTGTTTCCAGCAACTCATCTCTCTGCTCATGATCAAGGTGATCGTCATATTCCTCATCATTGATCACCTCAAAGCCCTCCTTGGTGGAGTAAAGAATCTCTAGAATTGACTCGATGAATTGGTCCATTGTGAATCCCGAAGCAGCACCACCCTGATCCTTCAAATCCAACGTAAGGGATTCGACATCTCTCAATTTCTCTAGGTAGAAGTTGCGCTCGATGTTAAGCTGATCCGAGGTCTCTTCCAGCAGCTTGTATTCGGTTGTGAGATTGGAGTTGGATTCCAGGGCTTGTGTCAATTGGGATTTCAAACCGGTGATCTCAGTCTCCAATCTGACGATATCTTCCCGAGGAATCGACGTGGCTATGGAAGCTCTGGGAGTTCTGGTCCCTGTGGAGGATCCGGCGTTCCCTATAGTGCCCATGCTTCTCACTCTCGTCCCTCCAACCGTGTTACCGGGTGTTCTACCAATAGCATTTTGCTGTGGCTGTAATCCGACACTGGAAGTTCTCAAAGGCCTCACTGAGGATCTTCTGCTGGTGCTGGTTTGGACCGGAGCCGTGGCGCTTGACTCGATCTCCCCAATCTTGTCTATCCACTGGGAAGCAAACCATTGAATGAATTCCAAGTTGTCCTGTAGTCTGCACTTGACCAACCGATTGACGTTGATTTCCCTGGTGATGTTGGCCCTTGTAAAGCCCTGCTGGAGCAGCTTGTAGTTTTGCAGTATCTGGTACTCGCCCTTGGGGTCGGCATTCAACCTCGTCAGGTTGACCTTGTGTGGGTGCAGTCTGTCGAAGATGAGACAGTAGGCCACCCCCTTACCGCACTCCTCAATTGATTTGTAATGGAGGTTGAAGGTGTCATTGACCCACCGGAGCAGGTCTGTTCTAGACAGCGGCAACGACGACGGAGCCATCAACGCTTGAAGAGTGACGCGTAGTAAAAGTAACAAAAGGTTTCATTTAATAATAAATAGGCTGAATATAAACTAATAGAATGGAGACTCCTTGGTCTTTCTCTCAGGAAGAGACTCCCAGTTTTGGACTGTGTTGAATTGTGTGTTGGTACCGGAGGCCCACAATCTACCCATCACTTCCGTATCTCTTGGAACATACGTGTCGGCCGTCACTTTCTTGCCTGGGTAGGTGATCATTTCCTGGAGTTGGGTTTGGGTTGTCACTCTTGCTCTGTACTCGTTGTAGTTTGTCTTGATCTCCTCCACCAGCGATGGTTGGGCCAATGTTGACACTAATGACTTGTTATCGTTTGAGCTTCTGTAAGAGGCATCAATGGTGTAGTAGCCACCAATGAGAGCCAAGATCCCGACAAAGGTGAGTGTGTTCTTGTTGATGATTGATTCTGCTGGTGCCATTGGCGTTTCGTGATGACCGTGGTCGTCATGGTGTTCATCATGGTGGGCGTCGTGGTGGGCGTCTTCGTGACCGTGATGTGCGGAATAGGCTCTAATGGCTGAAGCATTAACTCCACCAAGTCTGGACACACCTGCACTTCTCTTACAAGCAGCGGAGAGCATTTTACCCGTGGTTTACTGATGAAGCCACCCATTGGATGGATTAAAAATTTTCAAAATGCGCTTCCCCTCACTGGCTGAGAGGATGGGTTCCGGTAAAGGTTGAATATACACAGTGATGGTGGCATGGGAATGGGATGAGATTGAAAGATCTGGACTCAGGGAATTCCTTAGAACACAGTGGTATGAGCAGCGAGACAAAATGAGAAAGTGAAGGTGATGAGCATAATGATGGGAAGATCAACTTGCTCGAATCAGATTGCTTTAAAGACAGTTGGAATCCCCATCTTTCAGCAACTATGTAGACACCCTGGACAATATGCCATGCATTTATGCATGGCATTTGTTTGGACTCCAGCTGCCGTCATCGCCGTTGAGATGAAATTTTCAAAAAATCAAGAAAATGGATGCGCTAATGAAGCTCCTCTCAAGTACAATGTCAGGCGCAGTGGAACAGGTAGACAGTGTGCCAGTGGATAACGAACAAGAACCTCAAGTGGACACTCACACAGACGAGGAAGTGGAAGGACTCTTTGGAGACGATTCGGATGACGAGGAAAACGAGGATGACGAAGAGGCAATCAAAACAAGAAAGAGAATGAATATAGATGCGAATGATTCGGAGGAGGTTATTGATGAAGACGAAGAGGGTGAAGAGGTTGCGGCGGAGGAAGAGGAAGTTCCACTGACTTCGGCAACAATGTCCCTCTCCCGTCACCCAAGATCTCACACTGTGGACAAGAACGACGGGTTCACGTTCCCACTACCGAGGTTCCTTTCGGTGGACCCAAAGCCATACACCCCAGAGGACCTGGAGGTTAGCATCAAGACTTTGGGAAGCCAGCTCAACACAGAGTCTTTGAAAGACTCATACCAGTTCAAAAAGTTGGAGATGGTGAACACGATCAGATGGAGATACGCCAAGTTAGCAAACGGTTCTGTTGATAAGCAGTCGAACTCCCAGATCATCGAGTGGGAGGACGGAAGCCAATCGTTGAAGATCGGTAATGAATACTTTGACATAAAATTGAAGGACCAGGGAGACGATATCTTGGGTGTCAAGACGGATGGAGGGTTCATGTCGATGATGGAATTGACAAAATCGGTCCAGGTGCTACCACCGTCGACAAAGTCACAGGCCCACAAGTTGTTGGCGATGACGATCAAATCGGGTATGAGGACCAAGCAGGCAAAGAAGATCAACACGATTGTGACGAACGTCGATCCCGAGGCCAAGGCTAGAGAGGTGGAAAGAACCCAGAGGGAGATCGAGAAGGCCAAGAGGAGAAGGTTGCAGAAGGAGTTGGAGGAGCAGGATATGGAAGAGAGGGAGATGTCGACAAATAGGAGATCGAGATTGGACATCGATGTCAACGAGGAAGAGGAGGAGGACGATGACTACGACGAGAAGGACGAATTTGTGGTGGGTGATGACGAGGTGGAGAGCGACCACGAGTCGGAGGAGGACGTGGAAAGGCTCAAACAAGTCAAGAGAGAAGGCGCGGAGAAGTACAGACAGGCGGAGGAGGAATCAGATGAGGAGACTGTTGTTCGAAAGAAGAGAAGGATTGCAATTGCAGAAGATGACGAAGACGACGAATGAGTAATTCAAGTACTATGTAACATAAAGATTCCCGCGCAGGGTACGAACCAGCAAATGATCGAAGTGAGGTTGTGAGTGGGTGCACGTCGAAAGATGGTGAACACATTGCCTGCGCCAAGAGAAGCTATTTTGATAGGTTCATTGCTTCGACGAGGAAGGTGCCTGCAGGCGACCCAATCGCCCCCACTCACACCACCATGGCAACCATTTGAACAAGTAATTCAATTAACCTATGTAAAATAAAGTATCCTACCGATATTTAGTACCCAACGGAGATCAAATAATCTGCCATCTTTTCAACAACAGCAGCGGCAACAGGAGCTTGAACTGGGGCAGCAGAGTGGGCAATAATGATGGCCTGCTTGGTCTTGACAATGTAGACACCCGTTTCACCCTTCTTACCGTAGATGGATCTGTCATCCGCTTTGATGCAGAAGTACTTTTCTCCCCCAACGTGGACACCACTCGTGTACACATCAGCAGGGGCCACAAAGGCATGCACAAGTTGTTGGGATTCCTGGGCACTGAGGGCAAGGGAACCTGTGAGGGCCCACTGGGAGACGCCATCGGAACCGTAAATGGCAGCTGCGTCCAATTGACCGGAGCCAACAATGTTATCGGTGTAAGCTGTAATGCAAAGTTAGTATCAAATAGCAAGGCATGTGAGGTGGAGTTGACGTTGCGTACCGTTCCAAGACATTATAATCGGTGATTCGTAAAGAAGAAGAGTTGATGTTGTGATTTTTCACAAGGAAAAATGCCATAAAAGATGTGCAATCGAGATGAGGCGAAATGGTAAATGAGCGGGGCCAAGTGGACTCAAGAGAGGCGAAATGAAGTGTGACTCAATGATGTGGTTAATAAAGAAATTCTATTCCTCTATTTTAAAGGATATTTCATTCTGGAGTTGCTTATATGTTGATTTGATCTAAGGGGATTTGCAATTAATCGGGGTGTTTCCTAGCCCAGGTTAGACAATTGGGTAGAGGGGTTGTTAGAATCAGCAATTGATATCGCCTGTGTGATAATAGGAGAGAATAGAATCAGATGAGCCACTACGGCACCGTTCTTCAATTGCAATGTTGCTAAGTTATGCAGAGGGGAAGGTTTGTGTAAAAAAGGGTGCGGGTGGATGTGAACTTGAAGCAAGAATTGAATGAGGTGAGAGCCTGTTTAATTGAGCTCATTCCCATCTAAAACATGTAATCAAGTAGACGGATGTAATGGTATCATAGCCTATGAGTAATTGGTCAATTGTGCTAGTTTTCACACAGCTGTCAGCGGACATTGAATATATGTGTCGTGAGTACTGGGTATTACAATTGGGGATTGGATAATTAAAGGATCAGATCCATTTTCATTGTATGTCTTGATGGATAAGCTTAGTTCATTAAAAGCTCAGTTATTAGGTATTTTATGTGAGTATTTCAGTAGTAATGTATTCATTGAATGGACAGAGGGAGGGCGGCGCGGGAAAGCCCAAGATCAAAATATAAGAAGTCCGTTGTGAGGTGAGCAAAAAGATACAAGTAATTGGGTCAAAATTACAATAGTAGAGATTAAACAAATCAATAGACGCATGCTGACGGTGATTACACCGTGTGTCGTGTACCGTGGCACAACGATTACCAGCCCACAGACAAACGGGGATTCAATGACTCACTCTCATTCCCTCACTCGCTCACACTCACCCACTCACTTATGCACTCGCACACTCACTCACCCACCCACTAACACAGAAACAGAGTTTGCTCGATCGCCCCTTTACCTCCCTGCTGCTCTGCTACTCTGTTCTTCTCCCCTTCTGCTCATCTCCAGCTCCTCACTATTACAAAATGGCGTCCATCTTCGAGAAGATGGACACAACCGCAGCAACAACCTCTAAACTTCCGGCCATCGTTGCAGGATGGGCATCAACCTCATCTTGAACCGATGCGGGCATATTGGTGCCAAGACCGGATTTGCCCACTCCATTGACAAAAGGGTAATCGGAATACTGGACCAAAAGCTCCTCGGCTCTGACAAAAGCCAAATCTCTTTGGTCGAAGTTCAATTCGATGAGGACATTCTCTAACACATTAGCAGCATTGCATGCGCAAACCAAGACGATTGATCTCAACCACATCCAGTCCACGTTGTCAGGGAAATACTTCTCCTCGTTCTCCACAGTCACAGTTCTATTAGTTAGGATTGACAAGATTCTTCTGATGATCAACCTCTTGGGTTTTGGATCATTGATAGGATGTGTGGCCATGTCAAACAAAAGAAACGACTTCATCTCCGTCTTCAAAACACCCTTATCAACAAGACCCTTCGATAACCTCTCTCTCACCTGCTTCAAGTGATAATTGACCTTCATCAGGTTCCACGTTTCACCACTGAGATAGTCGACCCACTGGGCCACCGACAAGTTTTCCGGGTCCGACTTGATGTGCTTGAGAGCCTCATCGAGAAGGGTTTCCCCTGTTGGAGAGGCGTCAACAACCTCAATCAATCTATCCGGTAAATCGAACCTTTTTCTGTTGGAGTCCATAACCATTCTAATTCTGCCTCTCAGAGCCAATTCAATCAATATTAGGCCCCTCAAAGCGTACGAGATGTTGTCGTTCCAAAAGGAAAGATATCCCTCCTTGTCCTTGAGCCCAATGAGTACAACCTCCTCCAGTAGAGTCAAAAGAGGTTGTTCCAGATTGCCAATCCTGGTGGCTTTTTTAAACTCCAATTGGTCCCCTGGGGCATCGTAGGTATTGTTCGAGTCAAAGGCTTCCTCTGTGCCCACTTCTGACTCTCTTCTCTGGGCCTTTCTCCGCTGTAAACCGCTCGACATGATTCCTAACGACACTTGCTGGAGAAGAGGAGCGTTGTCCACTTCAAAAAATCCCCTTGCTCCTATGAAACTATCTAGGGCCACAGTAGAGGAGAAGATCGAGGTGCTAGATTGGCTCAGAGGCCCTCCACTGCGATCTCAGAGTGAGACATACATCCACTTTGCCCAGCAGGGACGATTCACAATTTCCCCCGCTACGTTGGCCAACTGGGTGCTTAATGAACGTCAATTAAGACAGTCTACCAGAGGTACCACCGTGGATCAATACAGACGCAAACCTGTCTTGAAATACCCTATACTTACTGCACGAGTCGAGGAGTTCATCAAAAAGGAGTATAAGAACGGGGATCTGCTCTCGGACAAGACTCTACGGGGTATATTTCAAATGTTCA
Organism: Saturnispora kantuleensis; assembly: GCA_030557035.1. Classification (NCBI taxonomy): domain Eukaryota; kingdom Fungi; phylum Ascomycota; class Pichiomycetes; order Pichiales; family Pichiaceae; genus Saturnispora; species Saturnispora kantuleensis. The sequence continues at coordinate 312,166 of JAKTVD010000009.1, read as the reverse complement.
TGAAGGAATTACACGCGGAGGACGAACCCAAGTTATCGACCGGGATGCTCCATAGCTTCAAGAGGAGGAATGGTATATACAGAGGAAAGTTCTGTGGATCAATTGATTCGGACCCGCAAGAAGGCCATTTGGGTGATCAGCTTGATGAGCACACTTTGGTGGCCCCACCTGTGGGGGCCACCCCCGCCGCCCCAGGGCCCACGAATCAATCCCTCGAGTTTAACTTCAACGATATATTCAATGACAACGATATTGGGTTCAGTACCAGGTTGATCCACTCGGACGACAACTTGACTCCGTTCTTGAATATGATCCACGATTCCCCGGTCCTGATGCAGACACAGGGGGTGTCATTGGTTTCCCCACCAATAAATGAGATGAATGTTGCAGATTCCCGGGGGTCAGTGGTTGCAGCAGGCTCAGCTGGTCCTCGGGCCTCCACAGGTCCTACAGAATCATCCCTTGAACCATACCCCACATACACCAACCCTTTCCACTCGAACGCCCACTATAAACGGCGACACGACGCACCAAAGTCAGGAAACCCCAACTCGGAGAAGATCGAGAAGATTTTGGAGACCATCACGGAAGGTCCGGTCTCGTTGTACAACTCGGGGACATCAGCGATCATGGGGGTGCTGAGCTTCATCAATCCGAAGCGGGTCTTCATCGACAGCTCGGGGTTCAAGGGGACTCACAGGGTGATTGACCTCTTGTCAAAGTTGACAGGCCTAAGCAAATACCCCTTGGAGCAGCTGACCACCAACCCCCAGTTGCTTTCCAACTCCGTCATCATTTTGGAATCCCCACAGAACCCCCTGGGTTACGTGCACGATTTGAACCACTATTCCCAGATGGCTCTCCTCAACCCCACTTGTAGGTTAGTGGTGGACTCCACTCTAGCCCCACCGCCTCTACAGTTTCCCTTCAAGTTTGGGGCGGATTTCATAGTCTACTCAGCAGTGAAGTATTTTGCTGGTGTGAGTGATTTAAGCGCTGGGTTCGTTGTTTCCAAGGACAAGGCCACCAAAGCTGGATTGCTCAATGAGAGAGCTGCCCTTGGTACATCGATAGGGTCGTTTGACTCCTTTCTCTTGCTTCGATCATTAAGAACCTATAGAATGAGGATACTCACCCAATGCATGAATACGGAGAGGTTGATCCAATTCCTCAGCCAGAACGTCCTCAAATATGGATCTGTCATCGAGCGCATTCACCACAGCAGTCTACAGCCGAACTCCGCGGTGGTTCGAAAACAACTCAATGGTTACTACAATCCCGTCTTCGGCTTACAGTTGAAGCAACAGTGGATGGTGATCGAGCTTCTAGACGGGTTTAAATTCCTCTCCAACAACCCCAACTTGGAGGGTGGCGAGACCCTAGTGGAGGTCATCCAGGGCAATCCCAAATTCGCAAATGTGGCGGATGGTGACCTCATCAGGTTCAGCATTGGGTGTGAAGATTTCAAGGATATCATCAGGGATGTCGATCAATCCCTCATGAATATAGTTAATAAGGTGGGGAAGGCCCCATCTTCTTGATTGCTTAGAAAAAGTTATGTAATGACGGGAAGGGTACACCGTAATAACCCATCATATTGACGAAGTCAGGTGGTAATAATGCTATTGACATCGCCAGGCGCTAATAATCTATCATATCCACGTCTCCATCACAGTCATAGTCACCACCACTGCCGCCAAAGTCCCATCTTTCATCTTCACCATAGTAGGAACCGTAATTGCTCATGCCCTCTTGGAAGTTCCTGTGGGGTGGCACATCAAATTCCATCATCTCATCATCGCCTGCCTCTGGCAGGGGAGTGATTTGCTCTACCCCACGTAGACGTTCATCATACCATCTCCAGAAGTGATCCCAAATCAGCTTGAGGGGATCGTAGTATTGTAACAAGCTGGAATACTTGCCAATGAATTCCTCCCATAGGGCTTTTCGTATGAGGGCGTTGACATCATCGTTATCTTCCCTCACCAAATCCTCTTGGGCCAAAAGCACTCGGTCCCATGCCTTTTTAATTATAGACTCGTCTATTGACAACGTCGAGCCTATTTGGACCTTCGAGTTGATCAGATCCAAATGATCCGGGTTCTCTCGGAGGAACTGATCTATGTTGTTGATGATCACCCTATGGGTATCGTTTTGGCCTTGGAGGTGTGAATCTATACGACCAAATAGTGGGTTATATGCTTGAGAGGTGTTTCTCGTAGTACCCAAATTCAAGGACTCGAGGTGGTCCACTAGTCTCCTTCGTTTTTTCTGAGCATGGGAGTGTCCATTGGCCGTGTATTCATACCCATGGGGTCGTTTTGTACCGTTATATGTGTTGTAATAGCTGAAGGACTCTGAGAACATTATCCTTATTTCACTCACCTGGTCTACAGGAGGAGAAAGAGCGGGGCCTTTATACGATCCTCAAGAAAAAGGGTGGGAAGGTTCTAGAATATTAACTGTGGGCATCGGAAGAAAATTAGGTTCCCAGTGTTTTTCCCAGCACTCAACAAGTTGCGCCCTGTCAATCAAAGTGAAGCCCACTGGCTTAGAATTGGTGGGCGCGACAAAAAGTGAGCGAAGCCCCATCCAGAATGGATCACTGGAGATACTAACCTATCTGGAGGGGGTACTTGAGCCAGAATTCGGATGCAGCAAGCATGACAGCCGACAGGGAATTGAAATTTACTTCGACGTGATGGCAACGATTTTTATATGGTGAAGTCATGATGGCGATGTTAAATCTCCTCTAAAACTTTAGTTCATCAACTGTTGTTGATGATGATGAGATTGCCACTGGATTGGTTTGCTACTATGTGACCAAACGAGCAAGTTCATTCGGCAAGTGTGCCCAGCAATTCGTGGCAATTTACTCGCACGGCTCCAAATTAATATGACTTCCAACTAATTAACATGGCGGGGTTAGATGTCTTTCTCAGATAAAGAAAGATGCATAGAATTCACTGCTTTTCCTTCACCACCTTGATATTCCCTCCGCAAGCGCAAGCCAAACAAGAACCGCCCGCGGTGCCAGCAGACAGCATGCGTCAGCCCTTAACTCCGATATTCTTATCAGTGAGCGCCTTTGGGGGGTTTTTTGTTCCTAAAACGGAGTTGCCGTTCATCGGTACTTTCTTCTTCATCACATAGAACGATGCCATTAGCAGTGGGCGCAATCCACGAATACGCCCCTAGAAAGATCGCATTTGAATTCCAGCCATTGGGCCAGAAGAATGTTCTCATTGCCGTTGGTGGCCTCATGGACGGTCTTTTGACTGTTCCATATTTGAGCGACCTGGCGACGAAACTGGCCTCATTGGGGTGGTCGCTAGTTCAAATCCAATTTAGTTCCTCCCATATCGGTTGGGGTACGGGATCTCTTGCAAGAGATAGCATCGAGATTGGCGAGTTGGTCCAGTACTTGAGATCTCCAGAGGGTGGATCAAGAACGAGGATTGGGCTCATAGGCCACTCCACAGGATGCCAGAACACCCTCCACTACCTCATTCAACACGAAATCAAGGATGACCAGCAGTTAGATTTTGGCATCTTACAGGCCCCTGTCTCCGATAGAGTCACGGCCAGAACGTTCATTCCCGAGGATGAGCTGGATCAATCGATTGCTTTGGCCCATGAGCTGATTAATGCCGGCAGAAGCGACGAGTTTATGCCACTCAAATACTGCAAACACTTCTTTAATGCCCCAATCAATGCATACCGTTGGTACTCGTTGATGTCTGTTAGAGGGGACGACGATTTCTTTTCACCAGACTTGACCTCCCAGGACTTCACCAAGACCTTCGGGAAGTTGGACAAGCCTGTCTTGGTTTTGTACTCGGGTTCTGATGAGTATGTTCCAGAGTGGTTGAACAAAGAAGAGCTCGTGCAAAGATGGTCCGAGTCCAGTGACAAGATCTCAAAGCTCTCTGCCGTTGTCAAGGGTGGGAAGCACAACTTGGGTGAGGGGTCTACTGATGATGCAATGGACGTCGCCACCTCTTTGGTCGTCAAATTCATCGAATCTCTATAAACTCTATTATTAATACGAATCTCTTATTAAAAGAAGTTTAGCAAGGGTCCAATTAAGAACCCAGTTCACAAGACCAACCTCCCTTGCAATGCAAACAAGTAAAAACCAAGCGGATCCCATCACGGCCCCCAATAGCACTCCCACAACAACCTGGTAGACGTTATGGTATTCAAAGTACAATCTGCTCATGACTACCATTGAAACAGATCCAATGAGAACAGCTCCACCACCTAAGCAAACCACCATACGCTCAAGCTTAGGAGAAACTCCCAAAACCCTGTTGGGTCCTGGAGGACTTCTCCAAATGTACATAAGCGCCGTATAAGTCGCCCAGAATGCCATGAATTGCGAATGTGATGATGGCATCCCCCAAGACAGTCCCCCCTCCTCTTTGAAGATTTGTCCTCGAAGGGGCCTCTCGTACTTCACGATCTTCTTAAAAACTCCACTCGTGATGTCGTTGATCACCTGGCCAAGTGCCAGCAAACAAGGTTCAATCTCTCTCGTCAAAAGAAACCAGGAGAGGAGAAACATAAGAACAAGAATGGGGAAGAGAGACCAGAGGGCTAGCGGCAGAGACTTGGCGTCATTGGGGTCAAAAAGAATGTATGTGTGGTCAAATGGAACCAAATCTCCCATTTGCAGTTAAAAACACCACCATACTGATTTTTCATCTAATCCCATTATATATTGAAATGGCCGTTTCAATCGATGCGCTCTTGGACCAGCTGAGTAGATCTCAGGATGACACCAATCAATTCTACACAGTTATAAATACCCTTTCTGGACTGGATTCGCATAGAAGGACTCCATTGAAGAATCTACAAATCAGCACAACGGTTTTGACGTGTGTGTGTTCGAATGCTATCTGGACGCTTCTAGATGACGATACGCGTACCACAGTGGGTAAATTGCTTGCGACACCCCAGGGAGTGCATATTTTATTGAAGAATTTGAAGCAGGGGATGGATCAGTCGTGTAAAAGTGATCTGAGTAAGGATATGATGACGAATTTGAAGTTGGGTGGAACCTACATATCGAGAGAACCGTTAAAGGAGGAGAAAATTGATGAAATCAGAACAAAGGTGGATGAGGGTGGAAATGACGTGATGATTAAATCACTCAAGATTACTAAAATAGAAAAAGAGACGGGCGAACTGCCACGAAAAGAGACCAGATTGGTTGAGATTCCTTTGAATAAAAGTACAATTGCAATCCAGTTGGACATTCTTTTGAAAATTGTTGATGGTCAATTGGACGCGTTGGTGAACTATTGCTTATGTCAGGGCAATGTTGCAGATTTCAAGTCCTTGTTGACCGTTAAGATTATGGATGTGATGGGGATGGCATTGGTGGAGTGTTTAGATTCTCCGAATCTTTTTCAGGTAGGCGGATCCTTTGGTGTCAGCAGCACAGCGTTGAAGAAATCGATGGATAGTTACCACGAGAAGTTGATTGAGAGTGTTCTAAAGGCTCATTTGGGATTTTCAGAGCTAGACATCATTCAAGAGGCCTGGAGCAAGAGCAAGACCGCGTTTATAGTGTTGTTGAAGAAGTGGCCGGCTATAATGAACGCTTTTCCATTATTGGATGCTTCACCGAGAAGAAGAGTGGGCCAACTAGAAGTAGTGAAGAAGTGGATCTTCCAGACATTTAAATCGTCTTTGGATCGCCAAGTGGGATTTGAAAACATCCGCGGATGGTACACATTGATAACCCTACTCCTGGACAGGTTAAAGATGATCGAGGTGCCGGCGAAGATTTACAGAAAGGAGGTGATGAAGCAGGTGGAATCAAACACAGAATCAGCGTTGGTTAATTTCCTCTGGTTAAAGACGATTGAGCATACGGAGTTAGGCTGGGTTGAGCATTTGATGACCAAGTTCTGCTCGAAGGAATATATTTCCCACACTCAGTTGGACAAACATGCCGTTCTGACTAATACAATACTATTTTTGTTGAGCACATTTACCTCAGAAGATCTCCATCAGGTGGCCAACAGTAAGATGTTTGTCAACGGTATAACAGCACATTTGGAATCAAAATTAGAGGGTGCGAGGGAACTAGGAATGTTTTTAGCAGATTTTGTTTATGAGGCAGAATTTAAGAAGCCATTGTTCACAATGCCAGGGTACATCGACAAGAGAAAAAAGTTTATGGAAACATTCATGAAGTTTAACAAGCTGGAATGGAACGCTGATGGGTCTTTGGAGGAGTTTATTGACGTGATATCGAAGAAATACGATCACCCTATTGTTGATGAGCAACTTATTTTGAAGAAGGAAGAACCATTGATTATTCAAATGGAATACGACTCCGATGCAGATGACAGCGATTTGGATGACACATCGGTTCCCAAAAGACCACAAGTCGCTAAACCCATTTACCTTAAGGATTTGCACGAGTATTTGTCATCAAGTAATGAGAAAGATAACAAGGCGTTTTACAAGCGCCAAATTGCATTCAATATTGGGATTGAAATGGTGCGATTGAAGGCAAATACAGTGGAGTTAGATTATTATTGTGAAAAACTCCTAGACTGTGTCCTGAACTTGGGGGATTCGTTCGGGTTTCCTGATTTGTCCAACAAATCCGAGGCCTTTAATGTCTGGAAGATGTCGTTCATGATCGCTGTGGTTGTTTCTTCATCAAAGAGACCGTTTGATTATCTTTTGAAATGCTTTCTTGAAAACGACATTTCCACACCCGCAAGGGTTCAAATCCTCTCTGTGATTGGGTTTTCATGTAGGGAACTATCTGGAAAGGATTCAGAGGACACATTCATTTGGGGTAAAAATAACACCCAAAAGGTTGAGCCACATCTGTTAGGGGCTCGCGGTCATCAGCAATTTGAGGCTCTTGATGCTAAAATTGAAGATATTACCGATAAATTGGACAAGAGTAAGCTGCTTGAACAGAGTGAATTGATTCACAGCGGAACCGTGGTCAGAAGGTCACGCAAATTGGAGATTGATAAGAGATATAAGGAGCGTGCTAAAACAAATAAGGTGACCTTGACCACCTTTATTAATAAATCTCTTGGTACGATTTTTCATTCGTTGATTGCCATCTGGGAGGAAGTTAATTCTCAAACCGGTAAAGGTTTTCAAATTGGCCCAATGAGCGATATTCTTAACTCTCATTATCTGACGATCCTTTCCATGGTCTATAAATGTGGCATCCCTTCTTCTGTCAGGTTGGTCGATATGAGTTTTGAACTTTTGAATGTCGCAAAATCACAACTTTATCAAATCCAGATGCGTCCTGTAGACACAGAATTTCCTCATTTGGTCTTTGGTGGTGCTGTAAAATGCTGTGGTTCCCTTGTGTTAAACAACGAGTCAATCTTGAACATTGTGTGTTCCGGTAATGAAATATTAGACGTCATTGAAATCCTAAATATGCTCACCGCCATTTTGAATGAATGTGGAGATTTAATCCAGGATGTATCAACACTTTCCTTGGCCTTTCAAGTTATTTCTGATCTTCAAAATTCATTGAAGAAGAGAATGTGACGATTGCTGAGCACACCAGTTGGAATCACGTGTCGGGAAAAAAAAGTTGTATTATCCAAACATTGGGTCTTCACTTGACGATGGTGTCCCTTCACACGGATTTGATCAGAAGACATAAACAGATAATTAAGTACAAGCTTAGTGAACAGTTAGACCAGTCAGGGCGACTCACTAGAAGGAATTTGGATTTGCTGCTATACATGAACTTTATACGGTTTCTAAATTCAACGTTGATAAGAGCAAAACAGCTGGCTGATGAGGACGGAGCGACCCAGATCATGACCACCCATTGGACACGAGCCGCTGATGAGCTTCTCATTGTGTTCAAGGTCGAATTATCTCCCAATGGACGTGGCTTGGCTGATGGTGACAGTGATATTGAAATACCCTGAATGGATTTCGGGCCACGAGTTAGAGAAGATGTGATTTAGTGTATGTTTGGTGGTTTAACCATTGTCACCATCATGTTCACTCAGTTACCAGTGATCTCCATGAGGCCCGTCTCCTTTGCTTGTTGGTACACAGGTCAGCCACTAACTCAGTGAGTAACAAATTAGCCTTGCTCGTTGGTTGCTTGATTGAAGGTTCATCATCTTTTCTAATTGTCAACTTTTATATACGTACATTATTAATATATTCTATAAACAGGTCTCAAGTTATTTATATGCGGAGAGATTCCCAAACATGGCGATTCAATTCCAAGGAGGTCGCCTTGTTCATGATCCTCACTCGTAAAAGAAGTTGTTCATATGTGGCGATTTGAGGATCTCGATATTGGTGATCGCCAAATCCGGAGATTCCTTGAATTGGACAAATAATCCCTGCAATTGAGCAGTGGAAACATACGGCAGCTCCAAATCCTTAAACCTCTTCATGAACACCTCCAACTTTGCATCGTCGTCGTAGAATCTCATAAACATCTTTCTTACCTGGAAATCGGTGGCATTGTTGATCAAAACCTTCATGTCGATCCTCCCGGGTCTCAACAAGGCTGGGTCCAACTTCTCGGGATGGTTAGTGGTCATGAATGTTAAGCATTCCTCCGCAGACCCCACCCCATCAAGCGCATTCAACAACCCACTGAACGTGACCCCGGAGACGTAACCTTGGTCAGTAGATTGTTCACGTTTGTTGAAGGCAGCATCAATATCTTCTAATAGCAAAATCGTTCTCTCAGGAATATTATTCATCAAATAGGCCAGTCTGTCATCTGTCAAGTTAGGCTCTCCGATATTCATGATGGCAATATTGTAGTCCAATTCACCAGCTAAAGCCTGGATGAAACTCGTCTTTCCACTACCCGGGGGGCCGTACAAGAGATATCCCCTACGATATGGAATTCCTCTATCGTGGTACCATTCACCTGAAGTGAGGAATTCCTTGACATCATTGTGGATGAGCTCCTTGATCCCGTCGTCAAGAATCACCGATTCAATCAACCTTTTCCGTCTTGGCTTTCCAAAAACACGCCAATCCTGACCCCAAGACTTGAACAAGACTGTCTTACCCTCCTGCATCTTCATGGCCATCTCTCTAGCCTCGTCTAGTATGCTGGCCAAAAGATACCTATCACTGTAAAGGGTTTTCAATGTCACAGTCTCCATGGGCTGACCTGAATTGTGAATCCTTTCCGATCTTTCTCTTGACACATGAAACCACGCACCCTTGTATCTGATCCAGTGGTTACCAGGACCTGGAACAAACGAAAAACCCGTGGAAACTGACCCATTTTGATGCTGAGTGTACCGAGTTTGGACACTCAACTGCCTTGAAACCCGGTGTTTGTAGTTTGCCATCCAGTGGAGAAACCAGTCGTATGATTTATCACTGTTTCTGATCTCCAGATCCACAATAAGCCTTCTATACATGAATCCCGCAAAAGCACCCAATCCTTTCCTGACAATGGTGAAACCGGCTCCAAGAGCCATTAGCCCACCACCCGCCGCAAAGTATGGGTTGCTGGAAATCGTCCCACTCAAGTTAGATAGCAAGGAGAACTCCTTTTCTTCCAAATTCGGATTGGGGTGATTGTAATTCAACAACGAGATGTCCCTGACATTCATTTCCTCAACAGGCACTTTAACCGGGGAAACCTGAGAAGTATCATCAGCAGTGGATCCGCTGGATCCAAACCACTTTGCCATATTTATTGAATATAATCTATTTGTAGCAGAGGAGAAGTGTGGTGAAAAGTTACCACAAGATATCACCACTCTTATTCCACCCTATTTACAGTAATAAGACGCTAGTAGATGGCCTGGACAGCGAAACCAACGAAGGACGATATTCCACCACAAAGCCACATAGATAGGGCACAATCACCTCAAGCTCCCGATGGCAATGGCCAGCCTCAATTGACAGCTCCGAAGATTCCAAAAGTTGAGTATGATGAGGATGAGTACGAGAACGAGTCCACGAGCGATGAAGACCAGTACAATCAACTGCCTCCTCCTTATATCTTTAACATGGGGCGCGTGGTGAAGACCTCGGACAGAATAATGGATGATTTAAGGAATGATCCTCTCTTTCTTGGTAAGGGAGATGAGGGTATTCTTAGACAGCGGACAATCAATTACTCACAGAAGTTGAGCCAGCTAGTTCAATCTACGTCGTTAAAGTACCAGATGTACCATTTGAACAACAATAAGGTCTTGGACCCGGTCAAAACGCGGACTTTAAACCGTATGGGCATGTTATACACGTGTGATGGGATACTAGCGCCTCTTCTGGAGAACAATTCCGGCGACTTCACAGAGATCAAGATCTTTCACTATCGAATCAAGCTCAAACTCAAGGATGGCAACATGCTGGCCAAGCAGACGTTCCATCTCTTCGAAGATGAGGAATTGAATGATTTCGATAAGAACCTACTTATATTCGATGGGAAAAAGATCGAAGCATCATTGAACGATTTCGATGGCTTCTCAGAATCTCCGGTTCAGTGGGATCGCTTGAATAAGTGCATACCTACGGTTTTGGATTCTGCAAATTACATCTCCAGTGAAACGGGGACGATCTTCAGAGTGGAAGTGTATTCGGGGGTTTTCTCACAGAGCGAGCTTGAATCTTTCACTTTAACTGAAATCCAAACAAGGGCCCTCAGCTACAACCACCAAATGCACACAGAAGTCAACGTGGACAAGCTTTCGACATCAAATAGTTTTAGAAAATTCTACACTTGTTTGATGGGGCCTTTCAAACATGACAATGAAACGAGACAAAGAGAGATTTTGTTGGCAAATACCCAATTGGATGCACTCGTCGATACAGCGATATTAGAGAGGAGATTTCTATTTACAAGATCAGTGAATGATGAAGCAATGGAGGTGTTGAAGCCGGTGCATTTTAAAAGTTGGGGAGATTGGTTCTATTGGATCTCGGATCTCTATCAAAGAGCGTTAACAGAAGTTCAATACTTTATTGGGCTATTTGAACTAGCGGACAGAAAGAAGCTGAGCATATCGAATAGCAGGATCTTCGACTTGATTAATGACTCCGACAAATCGGAACAGAAAATCAACTGGCCAAAATGGACACAAAAGTTTTATCTCAACGACATGATCTTGCTTTCAATAACTCCATATTTTGATGCCAACGTGATAACAAACTTGTTCTACACATACTCATATAATAGGATTCAATCCCCGATTTATTTCGATGCGTTGGTGAATGTTTCGAAACTGTTGGACCTCTATCAGTTGAAGGATTTGACTAACATGCTGAAAAGACAAGGGACAGTGGGGTATAATGAATTGTTATTGGCATTCCAAAAATTGGGGCTCACCAACATTATATCAGTTGACGACATGTACAATTGCGACGGCCAAATGGTTGTGGATGCATACAGAGCTAAACAGGGAATTACGTCCAATAAGGCAGAGAAACTTCATTTAAGAGAACAGTTGACTATTATCGGTCATTTCCAATTTAACCCAATAATCAACACGTTTTTGCTAACAGAACCATTTTTTGATATCGAAGACGCCTATCAATTGCTGAATATTGACGCAGATAAGGATGATGACTGGATTGTTGTCATGTGTGCTACGATCCAAAACAACCACGGAATGTCAACCCCTCAGGATTACGCAAGAGCGATCTTGAGCATCACATTAAAACGGCGTAGTTTGACTTTAATGAATTTCATTTCTAAGGAGATTCCAGAATTGTTGGTGAATGATATGACGATCGAACAAGCTTATGGCGTTCTCGGTGTTTATAACACTGCTGACGAAGAAACCGTCATTAAAGTTTTCCAAAACAGGGCAGCCACCGATTTGCATACCGACTACAAGTCCCTATGGTTAGCGTTGAGGCTGGTTGGGGACGATAAAAACTCCAACTTGATCAGAACATTCATGGAAACAGGTATCATTAAGTCTAGTCTGTTATCCGTTGAAAGGAGCCCTGCTGGGATTGAAAACATTGGGAATACATGCTACTTGAATTCATTATTGCAATACTATTTTGTCATCAAACCTTTTAGGGAGTACATTTTGAACTTCGATAAAAGATTCGATTCCAAGGTGTTTGAAGAAACCGAAGTTTATACGAAAAGGAGAATCGGTGGCAGAACTGCTGGATTGAATGAAACTCAAAGATCTTACCAATTTGTCCACAAGTTGAAGGAATTATATTGGGCGATGATCCATGAAAATTCAAGATGTGTTGTTCCAAAGAGGGAGTTGGCATTTTTAGCCTTCAGTCCAATCGAACAGGTTGTTAATATCACTGCAGAACCACATGAAAATAACAAGGATGTGATTGATTTGGATTCTTCAATGGAGATCATCCATGTTCAGGAGCAAGAAAATTCGGAGGATAATCCAATCAGACTTGATTCCGATGTTGAGGATGATGCAATTGCTCCTGCTAACCAAGACATAGATGCGAAGCAGAATGATATTACAGATTTAACTGTGGACACCCATGATGTTATGGATTTGACGGAGGATGTTGTTGAAAATCCCAAGTCTGCAGGTTCAGCAACGAGGGCGATGATTAGTGACGAAGACTACCAGGTCGCTATTGAACAGAGTGGTCAACAGGATGTCACGGAATGCATTCAAAACGTATTGGCACAAACCGAGACTGCGATGGATCCTGACTCCTTGGACAATGATAATGAGCAGGTGGATATGATTAAAAAGCTATTCTTCGGTAAAACCAAACAGACCTTAACCAAGATCAATAAGGAAACCATGGAGGAGGCGGCGGATGCGGAAAGCAGTGTCAAGATTGAAAGATTTTTGAACTTAATTGTTTCATTGGAGGGCCAGCCAAAGAACATCTACGATGCTCTTGATGGCTACTTCAGGGATGAACTTTTAGATTTTGATGGTGATAGCGTGAAGAGGTCTTTGACGATGACTCAGCTACCGATGATGCTGCAAGTGCAGATTCAGAGAGTCCAATATGACCGGGAGTTTTTCCGGCCATTTAAGAATACCGCACCTTTACCATTTGACGAAACGATCTATTTGGATAGGTTTATGGAAACGGAAGATCAGGCCGTCGTCCAGAAAAGGCAAGAAGGTTTCCAATTGCGGGTGCAATTAGGTGAATTGAAGAAAAGATTAGACGAATTGGAGCGTAAGGGTGAGAATGGTTTGACAATCAAGGAGTCTCTTATTGGTACTCGTGCATTCTTGGAATCTGATGCCTTTAAAAAGTTTGATTTACCATTGGATGGAAATAGTTTGGAGGTGTTGAATGGTCAGATCGGAAAGATTGATCAAGAGATACTGGATTTGAGGGAAAAGATAGATCAATTGGAGTCTAACTTGTTGCACCAATTTGATGAGTTCAAGAAGATTGGCTATAAATTGTTTGCTGTCTTTATCCATAGAGGGTCTGCAACCTATGGTCATTATTGGATTTACATCAATGATTCCAAGAATGATGTTTGGAGGGTGTACAATGATGAGACTGTTAGTGAGATCTCGAGGGAAGAGGTGTTCAATTTCAGCGATTCCAACACGGCTACTCCATATTACCTAGTCTTTGTCAAGGAGGACCAGACCGAGAATATTGAACCTCTAAAGAGAGAGATTGTTACTAAATCATCTGAAGGTGCGAGTGAAGCCGATTTTGCTAAATCCGGTATTGTCACCGTGGACCAGGGGGATGTGGAAATCCCGGAGGAAATCAAAGTCGATGATTTGGACTGAGCGGGCTGAGCCTTTGTTACGTAATAATATCTATCACTGAAGATCTCTTCTTCCTACACAGTTTGCTTTTAGTTAATGATTATACTTCATCCGCAGTTTCTACTGGCTGTTTCCGACCAATTGAAGAGAGAGAAAGGCGGCAGCACCATGGCGCCCTTTGTTGGCTTAATTTTGGGGACATTTAACGTGCAAAAGTGCACAAATTCGTTATTGGGTGGATTGGAGCTGACTGCAGTTGATACACGGGATCTCTCGTCCTTGGCCTCGAAATTGAATTTGCTTGGAGAAATATACCCCCATTTGAATGTTGTTGGACTTTACACCTTGAACGGTGAGGGGGATAACGGTGAGTTGAGCCGAGTAGTTGCATTCTTGGATCAACTTGTGGAGACGTCCACGGTGTGTCTTTTACATTCCAATTCGGGTTTCCAGCGAAACCTATTTGCAGTGTGCTCATTTAAGGAGGCCCCCAATAGTGGATTCCACCTCAAATTACGAGATTTAAACGGTGCCAATATGCCATGGATTGTTAAAAGTATAAGATCCGAGGAGGCGGCTTTGACCACAATTGAGAAGTCCACCAGTCGCGCCACCACGGCAGCCATTCCAGACTTGAAGACCCACGTGAGAGACTCATTAGAAAATGTTTCTTCCATGATTGAGTTCCTCGAGAAGATTCAAGGGGGTGAAATGGCTATCGAGGACCATAGTGTGTTCAATGAGTTGAACAAGATGCTCAAGTTGGCTGATTCCGTCAGCCTGATGAAGGAGCAAGCTTGTGACCCAAATAAAACCCTCAGCGATACCACAATGTTGGCAACCGTGTGCACGAGCGTTCTTACGAAGAACCTAGAAACCGTGAACCACCTAAGACAGGAGATCAAATCAGAGCCCGTGAAAGTGCCCACAGCATTATAAACGCCGCCAAATGTCTACCAAAACCCGTAAACAGTATTTCCCATTGCGATTGGACGTACTGGGAATCATCATTCTTCATTTTAACGTACTTTATCCACAAAAAGGTGGCCAATCTGGCTATAACAAAGCAAAGAAAACCGCTCAAATTCTCTAAGCGGAGAATCCCTGCCGCTGCTCCTGCTGCCAATGCCATTTTGTCTCCAATAGCAATCAGTTGGCCACCATTGTACGCTTGTACACTCATTTCTTCACAAAGATGAATAATTTTTTGATGCCCCACTCATCGTTACATACTTTTTCTTCAGTGGCAAATGAAGATCGTTTTGAAGGATTTCAAGAAGGAGAAGATCGAGGTGGAGATCAACAATGACGACAGTGTTGAATCTGCAAAGGATCAATTGGCCGCCATCAAGTCCTGCGAAACAAGCCAGATCAAATTTGTCTACTCTGGTAAAGTTCTCCAGAATGACAAGCCGTTCGGTTCCTACAACATCAAGGAGGGTGACCAGGTGATTTTCATGATTGCAAGAGCCAAGAAGACAACAACATCAACCCCACCGGCGGTTGCGGTTGAAGAGAAGAAAGCGCCGGTTGCACAGCCAACCTCAGGGGAGCAAAATATCTGTGAGCACAGTGGATCCTTGAAGCTAGATGCTCCAACAGCAGCTTCCACTGCTACAACAGCGGTTGAAACGAGTTCCAGTGGTGCTGGCGAAGTTTTCACCGAGTCCACCTTTGCACAGGGATCTGTGAGGGAGACGGCCATAACTAATATCATGGGTATGGGATTTGAGAGAGCGGAGGTGGAGAGGGCTCTACGTGCCGCATTCAACAACCCCGACAGGGCGGTGGAATACCTTCTTAATGGATTCCCAGCCAGCTTTGAAACACAACAGCCAGTAGATGAGGACGAACAAATGGGTGGTGAGGAGGAAACTCCGGCGTCAGAAGCAGCAGCAGCAGCAGCAGCAGAGGATCAGCAAATCTCCGAGGCCGCCCACGGAAACCTCTTTGAACAGGCCGAGGCAGCAGCAGGCGGGAATCCCGACGGCGTGGATCCAAGTGACCAGGGTGGTATAATGGGCCAACTTCGTGATGTGATTCAAAATCAGCCAGAATTGGCGGAATTGGTCTTACAACAGTTGGCAGCCTCAAATCCACAGATTGGGGCATTGATCCAGTCAAACCCAGAGGCGTTTTTGAGATACATCACGGAGGGCGATTCGAGCGAATTAGCAAGCGCATTAGGCGTGACGCCGGAATTGGTCGAATCCGCAGAAGCCGCAGAGGGCATGGAAGATGGCGAGGATGTCGTTCAGATCCCAATCACCCCAGAGGAGAACAACGCCATCAACAGGCTATGTGAATTGGGGTTCGATAGAAACACCGTGATCCAAGTCTACTTTGCTTGTGATAAGAATGAGGAGATGACGGCTAACTTGCTTTTCAGTGATTATGCGGACTGAACGGGATACGAGGAAGGAACCGAGAACGCTAACGAACACACTTAGTTCGCGAGTCAGTGTAAACTACCACCAACTGTAGACGAGCAAACAACGTCTTCAGCTTGTGAGTGAGTGAACCAACACAAGCCTACTACCACCAGCAATTTTTATTAATTAACTAATATGTAATGGAACGAGCGTAGTATGCCAAACTATCATGAGCAGATGAGCAAGAATGAGCTCATGCACTGGTTTCCAGTGATTGAAGGGTGCTTTGCTGATGCTTGTCTCAGATCTGGGCTATCACCGCAGCGAATTCCTGTATTGTCGCATTATATCAAGTATCAGGATCAAATTAACACCTTGAGCAAGTTTTATCTTGTTATTTCGTATACAAACGTTAGTTGCGAATATCACTCTTAGTCTCCTTGCATACCACCGAAGCCAAATCAAATCTTGGATAGATCTTCCACTAGAGTGAATCGCAAGTTCTGCGCTTCCGTCAAGGCATGATTTCCCGGCTTGACGACAATGTACGACTGCAAACCTGCTTTAAGAGCGCCCTCCACCTCCAAGGGATTATCACTCAAAAAAAGACATTCCTCAGCATCCTTATGGATAGCAGTAACTATCTTTTCATACGAGGACCTCTCACTCTTCTTACCAGCATTGATAGTATCGAAATAGCCTGAAATCAGGTAGTTCATATCCAACTTGCCGTCAACACCTTGAACATTGCCAAAGAGCAATTTCTGCGCCTTGACCGATCCCGAAGAATAAATGTACACCTTTTTGCCCTCAGAAACCCATCTATTCATCGCAGTGATCGCATCCGCAAACAATGGTGCCAAAATCAATCCCGTTGTGTAACCCTGTTCCCAAATAAACCCCTGTAGCTGTTTTAAAACGGGATCCTTGATGTCCCTATTGACAAGATCCTCAATATAGGCCAACAACGACTGCCTACTTGCTGTGATCTCCTTGGGAAACTGAACCAAAACGTCTAACATCGGATCATCCCCGACCTTCTTCAATGGAAACTCATATCCCTCCAGCTTCTGGGGTAGCTCTCTAAGAAAGAAGGGAAATAGACCGTCTTTTACAAAGCTAATAGGGCACACCGTGCCTTCTATATCGAGAATGACCGTGGAATAGCCCATGTGAAGAGAGTGACAAGAGGAAGATCGCGCTGACATAAGCAGGATCTAGCTTTAAAGCCCCTTCTTTAGTGATGGATACGGAGTTGGAGATCCAAATAGCTGCCGCAGCAGCGGCTGCCGCGGTTGCAGGGGGAGATGACACACCATCTTTGACGATGCTACTTCCCAAGGACGTTGTTTATGAACCACAACGGGAGGAGGATCTGTGTGAATTTAGAGACTTAAGAGATCCTGGAGGTGAGCCTGATTTGGCCCCGGAAAACATACTCAAGTACCCCACAGGAGAGTGCAATAGATGCAGAAAGACATTTGCCCACATGTCTCCCTCCAAGAGTTTCAAAATGTGCTCCCACTGTCGATTTTTACAACGAAGAAGATCCAGAAGATGGCAGAAACGCACCAGAGAGAAGGAAGGTGTGTGTAGACGATGTGGAATGATATTGAGTGTAGAGGGACCCGATTCCAAGTTTGTCTTGTGTCCGCATTGTAGAGATCTTCTCAGGAGGACAAAGGCCAGCAGAGTAGAGGAGGGCAAATGTGTTCACTGCTCAGGTCCAAATCTTGACGGTGGACACTACAAGGTGTGCAAAAGGTGCCGAGATAGGGATCGCATCAGACGAGGTCACGCCAATGTGAGAGAGGGCCAGTGCAATAGATGTACTTCGCAGTTGGAGTCAGGTGTCAAATTCAAAACCTGCAGTGACTGCCGAGAGTCTAAGGTTAAGGATGAGAGACCGAGAAGAAGCAGCAAGAATTTGGATCTCTTTAGCGTTGATGATGACAAGGACGAAGACGTCGTGTTTGACGCAGATTTACAGATGCACACCGATCACTCCCAGTTGAACAGACAGCTCTCCCAATTTGACATTAACAACTTGATGCACTACGAGTCGGAGGAGGAGGACCATAAGGAGGCCGCAGCCGCGGCCGCGGCCGTGGCCGCCGTGGCCGCAGTCATCGACATGGACGAATCATGAGCATATTCGATCGAGTTTTTGTACAGTATAACCAACACCCTGTTCTTTTGGAATAACCGCCTGTAACATCTTCAACAATGGCGTTGCTAGAGATCTTGCAACGGAAACTAGTCAAGGGAGGGCATATCCATACGCTACTGGGAACCTTGAGCAGAGTCCCAGTCTTGTTGATGTTGGGATCCCTTGTTTGGCTCTGCCAGTTGACGCTCTGGGGCCAATTCAGAGGCACATACATCTCAGAGAACGCCCTAATGCCAGGTCAGGCGCATGCCTTCTTTCGAGAGTCGGAATGGAATTTTGTGAGAGGTTACAGAAACGAATTGCTTAACATGATGACATGGGATCAAAATGAAAGAAACGTGGTGCTTCAAGAGTGGCTCAACAGCGTAGGGTACAAGACCGCATATTCCAGCTATACCAACGAGGATGGAGACGTGAAGAACACGCTATACGCTATTTATCACGTTCCAAAGGGAGATGACACTGAGGCGATGGTTTTGGTTGCCCCCTGGAGAGTTTCCACCAATGGTAAACTCAACATCAATGGAATGGCGATTTCTATGGGGTTGGCGCAATATTTTCATCGATTGTCCATCTGGGCCAAAAATATCATCATCGTGTTCCCAGATAATGGACAGGGAGATTTGCGTGAATGGGTCGACGCGTATCACACATCTTTGGAGCACACAGGTGGGTCTTTAGAGTCTGCTATAATCCTCGAACATGCCTCCACAAGAGAGCATCTTTCACACATTGAGATCGATTTCGCTGGGGTCAACGGCCAATTGCCTAACTTGGACTTGATCAACACGGTCACACTAATTGCCTCCCACGAGGGATTCAAAGTCGGTATTAATCACACCCCCTACGATCAGCTCTCCTCGAATGATATCTATGCCCGGTTGAAATCTCTTTTCAGCGGGATTGTGGACTTGGCGTCTGCAGGGTCTATCAAATGGACCCCTGCTCAGAGTTTCAGTGGTTGGAATGTCCAGGCCATCACCATCCGAGGGTTGGGAGAGGAGGGCATCGACATCACCGTTCTTGGAAGAGTCATTGAAAGTACGTTCCGTTCGGTGAATAACCTTTTGGAGAAGTTTCACCAGTCGTTCTTCTTCTACTTGATGCTAGGGCCCAAATATTTTGTTTCCATTGCTAGTTACTTGCCTGCCGGTGGGTTGCTTGCTTTTGCGTTTGTGATAGCCAGTGTGAATTGTTTTGTTGGGGGGTTCTTCATAAGAGAGAATCACGCGGACTCGATTTTGACCAAGGACTTTTCAATGAGCACAAGACCTCTCGCGTGGGGATTCGGTACAGCGGTTTCAATAATCACCATTTCCACCACATATGGGTTGTACTTGATGAAACATTATGCGGCAACGGATCCAATCGAGGAGTGGGCCGATTTGACGTACAGGAAATTCATGCTACCATTGGTAATCTTGAACGCTTTACCTTTGCTCAGCATTGTGCTGCCGGTTCAAAAGCTCATTGGTAAGGATTATATCAGAGCCGTGTGCACGATTATGATGTTCTACTACGGTTACATTCTGGTGGCCCAATTGGTGTTGAATTTTTCGCTCCCTTACATTGTGTCTCTGTGCACGATTGGATTGTGTGGTGTTAGATGCACAAGTTCTAAGCGGAAAGGATTGTGGATTAAAACAAAGCTTAGAAATACTGTGCTCTTACTGAGTGCCTCTCCAGTCACTTGGTTGGCATTTTTTGGTTGTTTGAGTGCATCAGGGTTTGAATTGGACAAAATGAGAAACTTGATTCAAAACTTCACATATGGGTCCCTCCAGAGGGATATCCAGGGGGTGATAGATTTTGTGGAGGTTACCCCGACCGATGCTTGGATCGAAGGACCAGTTTTGTTGTTGAAATCGTTGGTCTTGAGCTATCAGAGGGTCCAGTGTTGGACGTGGTTGTTCATCTGTTTGAGCTGGCTGCCAGTGTGGTCATGCATGTGTATCGTCGCCTCACTGGACGTTGACGATACACCTCAGCTTGTGGAGTCTAAAAAGGAGAAATGAATGTAGAAAGCTTTATAATCTTATACATATATAGTCATTTGATTTACAGGTGATGGCCGAGCTTAGTGACCGTACTTCTCCATGAAACCCTTGTGGAACTTCTTCCAGTCTTCGATCCACTCCTCACCAGGTGCCAAGAAGGTGGTTCTCAAGTGCCACGTGCCCTCTACTTGACCAAAACCAGAGCCGGGAACGGTACAGATACCAGTGGCTTGCAACAACTGGGAGCAGTAGAACTCGTCAGGGGTGAGACCCTCCTTTTCAGCCTCGGCTTGGGCCTTGGCGGAGATGGTGATTGAAGGGAAACAGTACATAGCACCCTTTGGTTCTTGACATGTAACACCTTCCATGTCGTTGAAGGCCTTGAACAACTTTTGGGATCTTTCCTTCAAAGCGTTGTAGATGCCGAGTTTTTGGTCGTGGAAAGAGGTGTAGGACTCATCACCCTCCTTAGGTGGGTTCAACATGAGGGAAACCAAGGCTTGACCGATGACGGGTGGACAAAGAGAAATGGAGGCCAATTTCAAGACCTGGGCAATGACGGATGGGTCGAAACCGTTCAACTCCATGTAACCACCTCTTTGACCACATTCGCCAATCATACCCTTCGAGGTTGAGTGGAGGGAGGCCAATTGGATATTGGCGTACTTCTTTGGATCCAATTCCTGCAATTGTTTCAGGACCTTTCTGATCGAGACGAATTGACCGTCGTAAACGTTTTCTTGGTAGACTTCGTCGGCAATGACGACCAACCCGTGTTCGGCCGCAACGTTCAACAGCTGGGCAATGGCCTCCGGGGTCAAGATGGAACCGGTTGGGTTACCTGGGTTGATCACCACGAGACATCTTGGGTGAATACCAGCACCCTGGGCCTCCAAGACGATCTTTTCCAGTTCTGCAGCGTCTACAGACCAGTTATCGGCTTCGTTCAAGTAGTATGGCAAGACGGTGGCGTTGTTGAGCGCCAATGAAGCGGTGTACAATGGATACTGTGGGATTGGGATCAAGAACCCGGAGTTCTCCTCTGCGGCCAACAAGGTCAGCAAATAGCTCACTGCCGAGGAGGCACCCGCGGTCAAGTAGATGTCTTCAGGATCCGCCGCGTAACCGTCTCTCTTGGTGATATAATCCGCCACAACCTTTCTGAAGTGGAAAACTCCCTTGGAGTGGGAGTAGGCACCCACCGAGGTCAAGTTGGACATGATCTCCCTGGATCTTTCCAAGACGTCCTTGGGGAAGATCTTTGCCGAGTGTTCGTCCTCCAGCAGGTCTGGGTACTCCAACAAGGCCAAGACCTGTCTGTAGAACTTCAATGGCTTTTGGTCCAGTTGTTGAGGGTTACCGATATTGGCGTTGATGATCTTAGTGAATGGAACACAGTGAGGATCCTCGTCCAGCTTTTGTCTGAGTTCCTCGGCCTTGGTAGGGATCTTACCTCTCACAGCGTATTTTGCCTTGACCGCATTCTGGTTCAAATGGGATTCCACTAACTTTGGCGATGGTTTGAATTCTTTGGTAGCAATCTTGTGAAGCATGCTTAACTTTCTAATTGAGCGAATTAACATCCCGGGCTTCCCTACTTCTTTTTAAATAGACGGGGCAATGGAGCGAGGGAGGGGCCTACGCGCTATAAGTGGCGGTTTGGTATCGCCGGCTCAAGCGCTCAGCAATGACTCACCCTCACAGTAACGGCATTGGGAAGCCCACTGCTCATCGGACAGAACCCCGAGGGGGCGGTGGAGGGGGCCGCCGCCTCTGGGGAAGGTCGGACAGTGATCGCCTCAACGCAGGTCCCCTTGAAGGCGGTGGAGGGGGAGCAACCGATACCTTCTTAGATAGGTCGGGTAGAGAGGAACCAGAATGGGGAATAGCCGCGGGGGTCGCCACGACGGGGTCACTGGCATTGGCTGTTGTGGTGTAGAAAAAGCCATCGGAGAGGCACTTATGCGCTAGGGCCTGTGTCTTGGGGGAGGTTAACTCGGCGTTCTGTAAATACCGTAGAAGATCGACGATTTCGAAGAGTTTGTACTTTTGAGACTTCAATTGGGTCGAGGTGAGGATCTGATAGAGAACCTTGATGAAAATGTTGATGAGGTACTCGTCGCTTTGGGGGGACAATCCGTACAATTGGCGGATGATGATATCGACAATGACCTTTATGTCGTTGAAGTAGACGAGTGAATTCATGATCTGGTTTCCGAATGCAAGATAGAGGAACTTCATCATGAGGATCTGATCGAGATGGTCGTCGACCCTGTTGAAGTTGAGAATCAAGATCTCAAAGAACTGCTGGAAGATCTTGTGTAAATGGTTGAGTATTGTCACCAGGACCAAATTGTGGGGATCTTTGGGCCCATAGACGGTGATGAATTGTTCGTTGATGATGAGCAGAAGCCTGAACTTGCGGAAGTTCATCTCGTCGTCGCTCTTGGCCTTGGCCCTCAGCTGGCGGAAGAGGTCCAAGAGCATGCCGCCGTCGATGGCGGATAGTTCCTCTCTCGTGAACTGAAACGCTGAGCACAAATCAAAGAGAATGATGAAGTAATGGTCGTATGCTCCCCCGTAGGGGTCCTCTCCCTTGGGTGCCGTCTTGGTGATTGCACAGTAATTTCTAATGACACCCAACAAGGTTTGGAAGCCGTTAAAATCGTTCAACGTCTCAAGCAGCTCCATCTTGTAATTCAGATAATGGTTGTACAGAATGTAACCAATTGCTTTAATGAAGCATTCGTTAACCCCAATGCTGTCATTTACGTCGTCCCGAACCTTTTCCGTCAAGGAATTAACGTCCAATTGTAAATTGTGCAGATTGGTTCGAATGGTGAACGTCAATAACGATAACATCTTTCTGATGCAGAAACCGGCATGAAGCTGGTAAAATCGGTAATCTAACAAGTAGTTGGCGACGTAGTTGAAGAATTGGGCCTCACCGCCTTCCACCTGCGGTATCAAGGTATCACAATACTTTGATACCAACGTTAAGTAGGAAACCAACAGAGTGTTGATTTCCGCCTCTGTGCAGTCGCCCAACTCCTCATCCACGTCACCCCTGTCGGAGAGTATCGTGGAGTGTGAAAAGTCCCGCATCGTCCTCTCAATGGTGGATTCCTTGAACTTCTTGCAGAAGTAGTTGGCCGTATTCTCGTCGTAGAAGACCCTTGTGTAGAAGAGATCGTTCGCCAACGACCAGAACTTGTCCATTGTGACTGTGTTGACGTCACAGAGGTCCATTTCCAGCTCGAGCATCTCATTCATTCCAGATAAATGCCCGTGCATAGATGAACTCCATAGTTTGACTTTTTTCGATATCAGCGTTATAGCAGATGGAAGGCTATATAGAGGTATGTGAGGATATATCCGCGTCAATGTCAATTGGAATACTAACACGGGAACAGATCTATCGATTAGAGCAGGACGCAGAGCTAGCCACTAAGAAAGCCGACTGGGAGGGGGCCATTTGTTTTCATCAAGAGGCATTAGATGTGATAAGAAAGATACTTGATAAAACAAACAATTATGAAGTGATGGAGTCACTCAAAGTGTTTGAGACACAAATAGGGCATCGAATAGAGGTCCTGGAAAGGGAGAAATTGCGGCCATTGACTAAACCGGTGAGTTTAAGAAGAAATTCAACTCCAATCTCATCATCGGTTGTTCCACTAGGTGACAATAAGTTGTTAGATTATACAGTTAACGAGATTAACGGGTCTTACATTAAACATCTTAATTTGAATATTTGCCAACTGCCTCCACAGATGAAGGGGTATAAAATCCCAATGATAGATAAAGATCACATCAACCACTTAGAGCATTCACTTCAATTGATCAATCTAACAACACAGACCAACGCAGAGACGCTTAAACTGAAATGCCAGTACCTTAGCCAATTGAACGATTTATACTATACGGAATTGAAGTCTTGCCATGATTGTCTATCGGATATCATCACGATAGTCAAAAGTGATGTCCCGGAGGGAGTGGAGCCAAGAGAGATAGCCAATGAGGCAATAGGCCTTTTGCAAAGAAAGGTCAATTCTCTAGAGCGAGACAAGCTTCAGATGGAGTCTCAAATCGTTAAGTTGAAGGAGCGATGGAACGGACTTGTTGAATCGGCAAGAAAACGTAAAGAGACGCTGCGGGCAAACGTGCGAGGTGAGATTCAGAGCGACCATAATTGAATGGTGGGTGACAGATGAGGTGTGAAGGACGGGGTGCAGTTTGCGAGCGAGTTTCCGAAGGTCTGGCTTACCTCAATCGTTTTGTGCCAACATTGAGTTTAAATGATTCTGGAGCTGGGTCAATTGGATTGTAAGGTTGCATTCACCTTGTTACCCCCCAGAAAACTCAACGAAGTTATAAGTTCAGTCAATGTAATATTCTGCTACGCGTTCAATTGATTTGGCCACTTGCTGAACTTCGACAGGATTTCACTAACACAATAGGGGACCTTCTGGAATGGCTAAAACTGAGAAAATCCGTGGATTTGCCAATTACTAACGGTTAATGAATCGGCATTCCTTTGCGATAGAATCTTGTTGAAGAGTTCATGTCGGATTTTGCTCGCTTAAATTACTAGCTATCTCAGTGGCTAACATTGCCTATCTGTCAGAAACAGCAGCCTTCCACACTTACTACGTCATCCACTAACTTCGTGCGTTGGCATCCGCTCGTTGGTGTCATCTTTTTTATATCATATACATCAAGCTTTACCATATAACAACTCCTCCTTGTTGATCAAATGTTCAATAGTCTCTATACTTTCCAACAATTGATCAACATTGAACGACCATTGGTTCAAGAGCTCATTTTCATCCTTTGGTTTTATGAAATTGACAACCCTTAATGGTCGGTTGATCTTAGCATACAAATGGCCGTTTGCAACCAATTCCACGATAGTACTCTCGGTCTGAGACTGTTCTAATTCCAACAACTCACAGAGTCTATCCAAGGTTATGTTTGAATAGTACTGAGAAATGACCCTCAAGTTGAATTCAATAATCCGTTGCTTCAAAGCAGCCAAATGGATCTTACCCTTTTCTGTTGTTTCATTAAAAGCAGACTCTTTCTTTAACTGTGGGATGATCTTCAATTCAAATTCTGACCATTGGATGAGCTCGGCCGTTGTGAAGGTCTTGATCAAGGATTCGCATAATGAGAGTTTGGAGAGGTTCTTATCCACCTTCACCTTTGATATGAAATCATTTTGGAGATTGGAATAGGGTGTCAAAGTGATGAAAATGACAATCTGTTTCAACACTTTCAATGCCTCTGTCACATCACCCGCCACCTTGGGAATCTCATAAATGTTCAAGCTGTGTTGAACAACATTGATGTAATCGTCCTCATATAAGTCAATCTCAATCATCAATTGGTAATACCTCAATTTATGGTCCGCATATTTGTTCAAAATTCTTGGTAAAATCTTCCTTGATAGAATCTTTGAGTATTGATAATCTCCCTTCAAGTTGCTCAAGGTCATCTGGTCCAAAATGAACTCAATTTTTTCATCCATTTCCATCGATCCGTATGTTTCCACTTGTAATTCGTTCAGAACCTCACTAGCTTTATCAAGATCCTTCTTCTCGTTAAAATAGATGTCACTCAAAATCTTGGTGATTCTTGCTCTCTCCACCTCAACAAATATCTTATTGTCTGTAACAACCCTCATTGTATCAATAATCTTCATCTTCGTGTCTAAATCTATTATTTTGTCCAATTTCGACATCACCTCTTGGATCAAACTTTGGATTGAGTCCTTCATTTGGCCGTGTTTCTTACTCAATGGGGCAATCTGCTCCTCCAAGAGGTCCCATTCGTGCTTCTCTGCCAAAATGTCAACAATCGCCACCATGACTCTCTTGGAAGAGGCCACATCGCTCGCCTGTCTTGTCTGCTTCTCCAATGTTAAAAGCTTATCCAATGCCTCGTTAACATCTCTTATTGCCGCCTTCTGGATTTCTGGAAGCTCCGAATCAAGAGTCTCGGTGTAATCCTTCTCCGCTTTTCTGAATGGGTTGTCGCTGTCAGACATTGTGATTAAAAGTGAGTTCAACGCTTTATGTATCCTACCATTTTTGATTTTTTGCCACTGAGATTAGTGACACGAGTGTGAAAATGGCAGAATTGCTCAGCTGGTATTCAATGTTCAGAAATGGCTACATATATACAATAAAAAATTATAAACTCAGTAAATGTAGTGAAAGTCGGTTATTTACGCTTTATCACCACTTTTGAGGAACCCATGCCGTTACCCATGCTGAGCACTTTGGGAACTTTTTTTTGACAATCCATCACGTAATCATTGATTTCTTGAATTAACCTCTCTTCTTAGCGTATTTCGATATGACAAGCTGGAATTCCTTTGTGGCCCTAGCAGTGACAGCCATCAACAATCTTAATTGGGTTTTTTTGGTGGATTGGACGCTTGTTTTGTTTGCATCAACGCTTTTTCTCTTCTATTTCCATAGAATTGTCGGGAAGGTGATTACATGGATCATGTCACCGATTGTGTGGAATCGATACAGAGTGCGAATAACAATCCAGGGGTTTAAATTTGCACCATTAAGTGGTCGAATTTTCTTTAAGAATGTATCGATTATCACCAAAAACGAAATGATTATCATCTATCAAGGAACGTTAACCTGGAGATACTGGTATAGCAAGACCAGAAAGGCAGAATATTTGGCATATAGAGATGAAGAAAATTTGGAACTAAATGAGACGTTGCCTCCCAGCCTTCTATTGGAAGTATCCGGATTGGAAACGTTTATTTTTAATAGAAGCTTTGCATATGATGCAATAGCGAAGAGAATGAAGGAAGAAGAGGGTGAAATGATGAGTAATTCAACCAATTCCTCGGATGATCCTTTCAACAAAGAAGATGATACTAGTGAAGGATCCATGCGAAACAGAAAGCCTGTAAAGAGGCAGAAACCGGCTACACCACCGTCATTGTCGGTTTCTAGTGGAGCTGTCCAAGAGCCCAAGATAAATAGTAGCTTTCTTGCGTGTCTGCCAGTAGAGCTGCGAATAGTCAAGGGATCTTTGATTGTTGGTAATGATACCACACCATACATCCAAATCGGTAGCTATAAGGAGCTGAAAGGGATAATGGATGGATCTAGAGCAGATTCTGCTCTCGATCCTTACAAACTTCTCTTTGATCTGAAAATCGAGGGATTGAAGGTGGAATTCAAGAAGAATGTGTCGTACAAAAAAGAAAGCACAATGATGGAGAATTCACTAGACTCCGGTGCAAAGCGCAAAGCTCATTTTAGTAAGCGAGTCAAGAACATTGGAGGTGCAATTCTGGACTCGTTTAAAAGATATCCCAAGTTCCACCATCCTGATCAGGAGTGTGTTGAAACCGGGGGTGGTGAATGGAAGGGTTTGAGAAGATATATGAAAGAATTTGAATCGCTAAATTCTTTTGAATTGGGGTCTCTATACGATCAAAAACTCGAAGGTAGACCGGAATATGCGAAGGAATCCACAGTCTTGATGGCAGATTTTGCTGATGCAGTTTACTACTATGATATACCCGGGATGGTTCCAGAAAATGCCCTACCCAATGACGAAGGACCGGATATTGGTAACGGAGGCCATGCACCCAACTTTGGATTGAAAATCAAATTTAAGGGTGCAAAATTAACATTTGGGCCTTGGTCTAATAAACAATTGACCTCAATTCATAATATGCTTTTTCCCATTCTCAAAGCAGATGCTAGGGTTGAAGAAAAGTTGGCTGCTGGCCAGCCAAGACAATACACAGCATTTGATTTACAGATTGAGGTTCTAGACGACACAATTATGAGAATACCGTTCAGAGAGGAAAGCAAGGAGAAAATGACTAGTGAAATATCCGATTTGAAATACGGGTGGCTCGATATTAAGTTTTCATCTGGATCTTTCATGAACGCAATCTTCTATAGTCACCCTAATGGTGAAAACGGGTTTGAAAACCATTTCGATGTTAACTTCATCAAAGCTGAGGTTGTAACGAGTGTAAACGGGGCATTACTTTTCAAAGCGGAAAAACATCAGATTTTCGGTTCAATTGGTTACCCCTTAGCTTGGAGAGGATTAGCTCACTGGAAATTCAATAACGAATCGCAAAACCCACAAATTTATTTGTTGAGGGAACACGTTGCCTTGATATCCGACATGATTGGTGATTTTGGTTCCGGTTCTCCTCCCTCTTCAGAGATGTTCAGACCCTTCATTTACTCAATTAATTGGAATATGAAGCATTACAATCTGTATTTGAATGTCAACGAAGAAAATATCATTGACAACCCGATCGATATGGATAGAAATCGGTTCATCAGCTTTAAAGGGGATGATATTTCGTTGGACGTGAAAATCCCAATGGAGGATCAATATCAAAAATCAAACATTGTTCATTATTTCTTAACTACAAGCTACTTCATTTTATCAATTGAACATCAGGAATGGTCCACTTACAGCGAATTTGGTGTAAGTAAAGAGATCGGCTATGCCGGTGACTTCACCATCGATGGATCTTACACTTATTTCAATGTAATAGAACATGGTGCTGTGGATACGATCATTTTGGATTGTAACTGTAAAGACACAACACTAAAGGTTTACGGTTTCCTTGTCAAGTATTTTGTTGACTTGAAGGAAAACTATTTTGGGAACTTGATCCATTTTAAGACCTACGAAGAATACACCCATAACAAGAACTTAATGAAGATAAAAGAAAATATTCAAAAGATTGGAACATCTAATGATATCAATCCTGTCGGAATACCTGTTCAAACATTGGAAAGTATTGAAAAGAACCACTTGGATCATCAAATTAGGACCAAGAATGAAACAGATTTGATGATGACATTTTGTGTGGACAATGGATGCCTTGTTCTGCCGTGTGACTTATACGACGCAAGGTCACATCTAGCATTGCATTTTGATGCCTTGGACATCGATTTAAGAAACAACAACTATTACATGGATCTTCAAGGTGATTTCTCCGAAATCAAAGGCAGATATATCGCAGATTCTGACGAGAGCGTCATCTTCACAAATACCAAAGGCTCACTGGATTTTAAACCAGATTTATACATTGATACTCTGGCTGTCCATGGGCTTAGAATTTTTGGGTTGCCACCTATTGAACCTACCTACTTTTGTAGGTGGACATTTGATACGGATGGGATTATCATCGATTGTGAACCAAATATATTGGGAGCCCTTTGCAATGCTGCTCACTCTTTTAAATTGGGCCATTCTGATCTTGAGAATTCCTTGGGGGTTTTAGAAGACCCTGTTATGGACATATTAAACTTGGACTTCAAAACCCCATTTATCAAAATCAAAATCAACTCTCCAAAAAATATAACAGAGCACAACTATTCGTTGGAATTGTTGTTGTCAAAGCTAACGTTCTGTGTTTCTGATCAACCCACGACAAGCTACAATTCTGTGACAGAGTTATTGATTGATGAGCTAAAGGCTGTGGCTTTCTATGAAGGCACTCAGGTCCTTGACTTTAGTGCTGATTTGAAAGTTATCAATCTATGCCAGAAGAAGGATGCATTTCATAGAATGTTACAGCAATCTCTGCATCTTCACGAAAACGACGGTGCATTCCACAGAACACCATGGCTAATTCCACAATTCCAAAGGGATAGATTATATCAGCAAGCATACGGTAGTATGCATCCCTCTTTGTACCTACCACAGGTGCCAATACCACTCAACAGTCAGTCGTGTGAACTCTTCATGAATATGTTGCCAGTTGACGTCAGGGCCAAGTTCCTTGACAATAAGCCCGGTTCTCCACTTGGCTCAGCTCTCTCTGGGCACTTTAACCAAGGTCGGGACTTTGATTTATCATTCGATGGTGGCCAACATGCTTCGGACTTCCGCCAAAAATCGGACTCCCTTGAAGTTTATCACGTTCTGGCAGGGTTAGATCCGAATTGTGAATACGACAACGTTGAAATCAATGTTGATAAAGTGATGGCCCTTTTATCGCCGGAATCGGCTATTGTGCTTGTAAATATCGCCAGCAACATGCATGATATTTCGCTAATAAAAGTTCTGGATGAAGTACAGGTGGATTTCTATAGGAAGATGCTTTCAAAGATGGGCCACTCGGCCTTAAATTTGAAATTCCACTGCAATCTTGTTGATATATTCATTTCACATGCTATCTATGATGATAATGGTGTCTCCCTTAGAACACACAACATTTCCTTGCAACTGGACAATAAATGTGGCACCAAGGGTATAAATTCTTTTGTCAATTGCAGTTTGGATGATATTCATTTCGATATATTTAACAAGAGAAAATCGATGATCTCCTTGGAAGTGGAGAATATTGAATTCTCACAATTAGTAAATGATAAAGAGGTGATCGACATATCGTTAGGTGATTTTGACATTGACATCAAACTTCCGTATATTGACTGGGTGGTGGAATATATCTTGGACCTTTTCAAATACAGATCTCTGTTGCAAATTGAGCTTGCAGAGCTCAAATTAAACAAAAGAAAAGCCAAAATTGAATTGCTCTATCAGTTGACAATGGCAACGCTGGATTTCGGAATTTCTTATGATCCTCGGTGCTTGAGTGCAATATGGAACCAAGCCAAAATGGACAGCATTCGTCGTGACAAAAACTGGAGAAGTTTACCCCGTTTGAGACATATCCTACACTCTGTTCCCAATGAATGGGTGGACAACAAGAACTATTTATTTAAAAATAAACTATGGGAAGCACCTAGTGATGCTGATGAAAGAATTCAAAATGTTTTTGCCTCTATTAGAGTGTGGGAGAAACGAAAAGATGACATTATTGATATGGTGTTTGGTTATGGCGAAAAAGTTAAAAAGGCTCAGAGGTTTAAGAGCGTGAACTTTAACCTTTATCAAATGCAGCTTAACTTAGCTCCATTCGATAATGCCATTACAATTCTCGGGTTAAAATTCAACAGTAATGAGGACGTATTGGATCCTAAGATTAGTGAGGTTGCTTATCCATTATTGGACATGGATATTGTAAATTCAATGGACGTTGATTTCACTGTTCAGCAATTCCTCACAAACTTCAAAGATGTGAAATTCCACCTAGGCGATATTCTGGTGGCTGTCGAAAGTGTTTTCAAGGTCATTGCTATGCTAGAAACTCACTTGGAAGTTGATGAACTGGATAGTGCCAAATCGATCAAAAACTACACCTTGCAGGATGACGTCAAGCCCACTTTGATATCAATAAACTCCACTATTGGCTACTTCAAGTATCTATTTCAAATCGACAGCTCAACTTTGACTTTTCAAGGTACAGATACCAAGCTTTTCAGCTCATTGATTAAGACTACCAAAATATTATCATTTTCCTTGAACTTTTTGAATTCATATTTCAATCTAGCGGTAGATATAGGGAGTTCGAATTTCCTAGAGTATCACCTCAAGGATTTTTCCACATTTATTGTCAACACAAAACCATCTGGCGATGGGGATTTGGTTATTAATGTTGACAGTGAAGA
Organism: Saturnispora kantuleensis; assembly: GCA_030557035.1. Classification (NCBI taxonomy): domain Eukaryota; kingdom Fungi; phylum Ascomycota; class Pichiomycetes; order Pichiales; family Pichiaceae; genus Saturnispora; species Saturnispora kantuleensis. Next base: position 280,399 of record JAKTVD010000009.1, on the reverse strand, counting down.
GGCGGAATTCTATTGCGGCTGTGACTATGGCAAGTTCCATGAGGTCATCGATATGCTAGCTTTCAATGAATTTCCTGTGATTAAGGAAATTATGGATACAGTTGAATTCCAAAAGAGTCTAATCCCGAAGCCGGAGTTATCCACTGATGTTTTGACAGTTCATTCCGAGGCACTCACTGATATTTCACTGTTTCAAACCGGTGATAACATCTTTAAAAATCTGGGGATGCGGGTTTCCGTTGCTTTCGGCTTTGCCAAACTGACAGGTGAAGTTGCTGTTTTTCAGCCTTTGGTTCAGCAATTTGTTGTGCAGAATATGGATCTCCGCGTGAAAGCTACTGAAGATGGACTGAAGTCCACTTTTCTCATCAATCGTTGCGGTATCGATTTTCATTACATGCAGACAAAATACTATTCCGCTTTCATGAGGTTGTTTGAACTGGATTTAAACGTCGCCTATATTGATGACATTTACATGCTGGACTTCCAGGGGATTTTACCTGAAGGAAGGTTAAATTTGAATCACCAAGATTTGCTGAATCTGATTCACGTGATCAATAACGATTGGGACCATATTAAGACAGACATCAGTAATTTTGTCGCCAAAATCAATGAAATCAAGGACCACTACTGTGGTGATTCTGACCCTGAGAACAATGATAACCGGAGTGTGATGATCAACAGTCTAAGAAAACATACGAGGATTCGTTTCAACTGGAATCTACATAGACTAACCGCTTGGTTGATGGTCAACAACAACACCCTTCAATTGGAAAGTTCGAGCGTGGAAGTCGATGTTTCTACGTTTGATAGCCATTTAAAAAGATATTTGCCTTCCGCTGATATTATTATACCCTCGCTGAAGTTGAACGTTATGTTTAATGGTTCTCATGGTACTAGTTTCAAGATGTTGGATGTCCAGTTGACCATAGCTATTAAAAACCCGATTGAACAAATTCACTCACGACAGCAACTTCATATAACCTCGCAGTATCTTCGACTAGTTCTAAAGACTCAATTGTTGGAAGAGATTGTTCAGACTTATGGAGACGTATTGGATATCATTGATGTTCCAATTTCAAGGAGGTCAAATGATTCACAAGTCAACAACTTGGTGAAGTTAGAGTCTATTTCCAGGTTTTTTGCAATTGTCATTGCAGCAGATGATGTTTGCATTGGTTGGATCCTTGATTCTAACCCTGTTTTACCGGGCCCTATTGTTGGTTTTGAAAATGCCAGTATTGTTTGTAACGAGGGAGGTGGTGATTTATCCATGAGAGGTCTATATCTCTCCAGTGCACACGGTTATACCCCTGATACTTTTTACCCAACAGAGAGTGAGATAGATTCTAACAATAGGGTTTATTTTCCTGGTTTCAATTTGATATACATGTTGACCAAAGAGAATGATACCTTAATATTTGACTCGGTTTTGAAGGGGGATATAATTGATTTCAAGCTTCAAACTGAATTTCTGGAGATTGGACAACCCCTGATCGCATCTATATCATTATTGGAGGAACAATTATCACTAGTTGAGAGCAAGATCAAAGCAAGAAGAAGTAGAAGGCATTCAACCGTTTCTTCCGCTTTGGAATCAGTCACTGGTACTGATACACCATCGCCACATATTAGGAATGTTATTAACTGTAAGTTAGATTTTGCGGGTGCCTCTGTTGTGATTGAACACCAATACTTCAAGACAAACGATGTGGCTTCCGCATTGGAGTTGAAGGCGCCTACTTTGAGTTTAGTCATTCAATATACTCATGATGTAATGGCGATTAAGAAACATGGCCTAATAATTGAGGCCCTTATTGGTGAGACGGAAAACAGGTTATGTTGTATGTGTGTTCCAGTGCTTGTTGAACTAGTCAAGGTATCTCAAAGATATATGAGATCTATCAATTCTACGCCGAAATTCAAGGAAACCACTTCTGAAAATACATCTTTGACTATTGTGAAATTAAGTGAGAATATCGATGTTAGCTTTGATTTGAAGGTGGCTCCACAAAAGTTAATCTTAAGTTGTGATCCGAGGGCTCAAATTGAAGCAGAAGTTTACTTGCGGGGAATTGGGTTTCATTTGACAATGGAACATGACTTTTTTTCAGGGGTTCTAGCTGTGGACGAGGTTGGAGCGGAGTTGAAACACGCCTTCTCCAAGGTGATTTCTGGTTCAATTTCGCTTAACGGGTTTATACTAAACCCAATGTTGGCGCCTCTTGATGGAATCAAACAGGTTACTACAGTTGGGACGATCGACAATATCAATGGGTATATTGATATTCAACAATTACAGGATTTGGATGTTTTTAAGGATCTTTGGTTTCCTGCTGCATTGACAGATTCCAACACTGAAAGTATGACGAGTTGGAAACTGCGCAAAAAGCGAACCTTCGGACAAATCATTCGTGATGTCAATACTATGTCGCCGTTACCGTGGAGTATTCTTTTTTACATTAAGCGGATTACCGGTATGATAAATTTGGGCACCAGTTTAGGTAATCTGAATTTGGAAGTGAGTAACTTTAAGGCGAAGACCCAAAGAAAGCAAAATTGGGATCATACCTTGGACTTGAAGTTCGATTCAGTGAGTCTCTTCTCCAAGGGGAAGATTGAAGGATTATTAAGGGTCGACGATTTTCTTTTCCAATCAGCACTTGTTTTTAAGAGAAATGATACCATTTTGGAGATTCCATTGGTTGATGTGGGGTTTGAAATGAATCAGCTTAAGTCCAATATAAGTATTGATTATCACCCCTTCTTCATTATTGACAGCAAGGCCCTCAGGATTAGAATTTTCAATGAGAGAGATACCAGGGATAAACTCAGTGGTATTTTCAGATTGGGATCATTCAAAGTCTTGACGACGGCAATGATGGCATCAAATTTTGTGGAGATTTACTCAATCGGGTTAAGAATTGTCCAAAATATAAAAATATCATACAGGCAAACGTTGAATATTGACTCTCAGAATGAATCCCTCATTCATGAAGATGAAGCATCAAAGACCTTCTTTGATATGATCACCACGTTGCAAGCCACTCTGCAGATTGAAATTGGCCCTTTTGAAATGTTGATCTTCCCCGCCAGTTTGGTCGACCCTCAAGCTTTGTTATTCAAGACGGGGTCATTGAATGCCTTCTTCTTAGACGATGGTGTTAAGAATGAATTAAGTTTTAAGTTGAGTGATGTCTTTGTTTCTCTCTCTACCTTCAAGACTAAACTGGAATTGAGCGATTTGAATGATATTCAAACTATTGACGATTACATCTTCATCTTCCCAAACTGGAAGATTTTGATGAGTACCGAAAGTGTCGGTAACACGATTAAATACACATATGGATTCCAATTCAGTGACAAGGTGGATATCAAATGGAAGTTGGGGTCTGTTTATTTTGTGCATCAGATGTGGATCTCACATGCCGTTACATTGAAGGAGAGGTTATCATTCTTGAGAATTCACTCTAATAACGAGGATATGGAGAATTATAAGGAATCGATCATTGAATCGGTGAATATAGAGGATAAATTGAAGGATATGGAGATGGATACCCAATTTAAGTATGAGGCATTGGAACCCCCCGTTATTGAAACTCCTCAATTGAGAGATTTAGGTGAGGCCACGCCGCCTTTGGAGTGGTTTGGTTTCCATAGGGATAAATTCCCAATATTGACGCATAAATTCATCATTTTGACCCTCAAGAATTTCATTAAAGAGGCGGAATGGAGATATTCCAAGGTCCTTAAATGATACCAAAAAAATGCGGCATGTGGGTGATTTGTAGAATATTTTGTATTGCTGAGCATTTGTTACGTAACATCTGTTGATATATTGCAACCTGAGCATGTATTACGTAAGGACCATCCTTGGTGTACGGATTCCTAATGCGATCAGAGTTGAGTGACTTGGTGAAGGTGTTGAATAAGCAGAGGAAGATTGAGGAATCTTCGTTGAAAATAATTCAGAATGCACCAATGGGATCACAAGGGAGAAAAAAGGCGGAAAGGGAGTTGGATACAGCTTTGGATGCAATCAGACAGTTGGAGGTGAAGATAAAGTTAATCGGGAGGATCCATGCGGTTGTTGGTGAGGATGAAAGGGATATCAAGAAGGGTGGTGTCATTGGTGAGGCCACTGAAGTTGAATTCGAGATTTTCAAGCGGCTGGAGGAGTCCACAGAACCCATTGAACAGATTCAGTTGACAAACAAATTGATTGATAAATTAGTGGCCAAGAAAGTACATTTGCGGCTCGGGGATGTTACCGCTTGTGTTGATGGGATGCTCAGATCCACTCATCATCAAGTTCGAGCTTGTGGTTTGAGGATTTTAAGGTATTCTTTGAGTAAGAACGACGATGAGGGTCTGGAAGGAATAGATCAATTGGATATATTGAAATGTCTTAAAGACCATACTGGCATTGATTTTCAAGAGGGGTTATATTTGGTGCGAAGACTTACAGAATTGGGTTGGCTTGAATTATTGGACGGTAGTATACTTGTTCAAATGTGCAAAAGTTCACAACATTTCCTCACCATGCCGCCAGGGCTGGTGATGGATATCATTGAGCTTTGCTGCGAGATTTGTCTTTTGAACCCCCAACTGGGGGTGGAAACGCGATGTTTGAATTTGGCTTTGGAGACTTTACTGGAGCCGCCATATCCACCATCGCTCAATATATCCAAGGATATAAAAACTATGCAATTACCTCTTGTTCTCAAGTATATTGAGGATGAGAGGCTATTTGGGTATTTGGAGGACCATTGTTTTATTCCACTCTTGATCAGTCAGATGATAGATGCGAATTTTGTTGTCAGTTTACAACACAACCATCTGGGACTCAATCGGAAGATGGTCCACATTGGGGAGATTTTTGCTAGGATCCTGAGAAGCGAAAGGGGTATTCAGATCTTTCTCGACAATGATTATAAGTATTTTCGCAGTTTGATTAATGGTCTATATTCTGAGTCTTCGGTGATCAAGAACAATGTGATGGGAGTGCTATCCAATGGGTTGCGGATTCGAAAATTAACCATTGGCTGGGGAAGCGACACCTATGATGAGATTTACGACTGGGAGAAGCCTCTCATTGATAACAAGGACCAGAATGAGATGGTCAAGACGAAATTCAACGGCCGATCCTGTCCGGAGTACGAGAGCTTGTATGTGAAGTCGTTGACCAGGAAGGTTCTTCTAGCCTCGCTCCACTGTGGAGTGCCCGAGATCCTCATGCAGGTACATGAAACTCTTGATGTTAATGATAGCAAATTGAAGAAGAGGGTGATTTTATTCCTCAGCGAAATGGTCTATTTGAAGGGCAAGATTCTCAATGAGGATGAGTTTGTTGCGACAAATATCGGGTTTAAGATGAACGATTTAATAGACAAGGAGCTTAAGAAGCATTTGAAGCTTTTGAACAGGGTCGAAGGGAGGCGTCTCGTTCCACAAGAGAAGGGTTACACGCTAAAGCCCCAGTTGATTGTTTCTCTTGGTATTGACCTCTTGATGGGGTCAGGCTCTGGGGGAGATTCCCTTCTCACCCGGTTGGATGACCACACCATCCTGCACAAGTTGAAAAGCCTTGACTTGGACATCAAGCCCATCATCAATTCGACACATGTGCTCACAACCAAGGAGTACAAGGAATGGAACTGGGACCTCATCCAGTTGCTTCTTGTGGGTCCCCTGTGGCAGCAGAAGCATTTTGACGACACGGTCAAGACTACAAAGTTCTTCAAACGACTCATCTCCTTCTTCAACCCCCTGAAGCCGATGGGGATTTCAAAGAGGGGTAAGAAGAGTGACTTGCTGCAAACGATCGGAGGTCAACTACTTGAGCTACTCTTCAATTTTGACGACGGGGTTGATCTTCTCCGCTCATCCAAGATCGTGGAGGGGTTGAAAGTGGGGATATCCACAAAGAGTGATAGTCATCGATATTATGCTTTTTTCCTTGGTATCATGAGCAATTCTATTGTCGGTGTGGGGTTGATGGAGGAGTACTCCGTTGTGGACGCGTTGCAAACGCTCAGTGACCCCGGGCTGATTTTGGGTGTCGTAGTCCACTTGGGATTAAAAGTGGGCGGCCAGTTCCGTGTTCTGCTGAGCAAATGGGCCGTTTTAGCCCATGGTGATGTTCGTACCGCTTGTATCAGAAGAGCACAGAGCCTGCTAATGACCCGGGCGGATGACTACTCGCTTGTAATGTGGTGCTTACAGGTACTTGTTGTGGGGTTGATGGATCTTGACCCGACTATTCGAACTTTGAGTGAGGACTCCCTATTGAAATTCATTGTGGATCAACCCACCTTGGAGGTGGTGTTGCGAACGGGAATTAACCTTCGTGTGATTGACAACGGTGAATTGTTGGCAAAGATTCTATCCTTTGATTGTGGGGTTAATTACTACAATGAGCGGTGGGGGGAAACGATCGAAAGTGAGGCGATTGAATGGTCGAAAAGTGTGAATTATGACGTTGAGGTTCGTGAATACGCTTTGGCCAACAACGCTAAGCAGAGCTCCAGAGGGGTGATAGGCAGTATGGTGGAGACTCCCTCGGGCCGAAAGCTGGTTGGTCGTTTTGTTGAACTCCCCCACTGCGGGGTCCGATGAGCTCGGAAGAAAACTCCGAAGCGGAGTCGCGGAGTGGTATATTTTTTTTCTTCGCGTCGATTGTATAAATAGCCAGTAAGATCCTCCGGATTTTAATGTAGGTTGAAGAGGACAATCATTAGAACAAGAGAGATAAGATGTCAAACGATTTAGAAAAGCAAATTTCAGATGAAGAACACTTAGAATCTCCACCTGTGGGGCTGTACTCGGACAACTCCCGCGATAGCTCCCACATGGTGTCGAAGGTGTCCACATCACACGACGGGAACTACGTGTATTTAGGCAACAAGAAGTATCTCAAGGATGACCTCATGCAAGCTTTCGGTGGTACTTTGAACCCCGGTTTATCTGCACCATCTGTGCACAAGTTTGCCAACCCAGCACCATTGGGGTTGTCTGCGTTCGCGTTGACGACGTTTGTGTTGAGTTTGATCAACGCAGGTGCAATGGGTGTTTCCAACGACACCATTGTGGTTGGTTTGGCCATGTTCTACGGGGGGTTGATCCAATTGATTGCCGGTATCTTTGAGATGACATTGGAGAACACGTTTGGTGCCTTGGCCTTGTGTTCCTACGGTGGGTTCTGGATGTCATTTGGTGCCATCTCCATCCCATGGTTTAACATTGCAAGCACTTATCATGATCCTGTTGAATTAAGAAATGCTGTTGGGTTTTACTTGTTGGGTTGGACCATCTTCACCTTCATGTTGACCCTTTGTACCATGAAGTCCACGTTGGCCTTCTTCTCCCTTTTCTTTTTGTTGGGGGTGACGTTCCTTTTGTTGGCAGTTGGGAAGCTTGGAGATTCCACCGGGTGTACCAAGGCTGGTGGTGTTGTTGGTGTGGTTGTGGCATTCATTGCGTTCTACAACGCATATGCTGGTTTGGCCAATAAGCAAAATTCCTATCTGACAGTCACTGCATTACCATTGCCAGTCTATGGTAGCAAGAGCGATTGAATGCCCGATATGATGTTATGAGATCCTGTTTCTTTAATGATTTAATTGAGTTATTTTATTTTTAATTTTTAATGATAGCAAACGAGGGAAGCGGGTTTGTGAGCAAAGTATCCAACCAAGGCGCAAAAGGGCAAAGTGAGTGCAATGAGATCATGAGCAAATTGTCCAGCTTCAGACGAGCACACAAACGAGCGTCTATTCAACCTGTGGGAGCAACTGAGTACTAAGCCTGCAGCGTTATGGATTCTTCGAGTTACAATCGAACGATGTGGCTTGTTACCAGTGGTTACGTATTTCTCTACGCTACCGCTTTTTATTGGCCAACTAACGAATTGGCCGTAAACAAGTATACCACGGTTCCATCCTTGTTTCAAGAACGATCTCACTTCACCTACAGTTGATTGCATCCGGCTTCAATTTGCCAATGATCTTCCCTGGAACTTGAACCTTCACCCAAAAATGCACTTGTTTGCTATTTTGTGGGGTATTTCCCATCTGCAGCGTCCAGCGCCAGTAATTTGCCTGCTATTGTTTTTCTCCGATGCGGGCGCCGATATTCCCTCGGTACAGCTGATAGCGAAACAAAGGTGCAATCACCAGCTCCACTTGGTTCACACCAAAAAACTACATTCGTATCCCGGATGAAATAAGAAAAGCGGAAAGTAAAGAAACCCGATAATTGGATTCTGGTTCTCACCTTGGAAGGAGTCATTCCACTTGTTTCCCTTAAATATCATTGTCCTGTGTTGTTTGGAGATCTAAACGGAAAATGTAGAGATCCTGTGTTAATCGCCCGACTGGATGAAAGTCAAGGTCGTAAGAAATGAATACAACCAATATGTCCAACCAACAGCGTGTCAAGTTGACTGAATGCACTAGGCGCAAGATGACCTTTTTTGTCCGTTACCACTCGTGGCAAAAGTCCCATTTTAGATGCCAGAACCCAAATTTTCGAATGATTTCAAGATATTCTATGAAACCTAATTCCCACACCCTGTTACCGATACAAACCACTCCGCCTCCTTTGGGTGGCCTAATACCGCTACCTTCTTACTCCTAGAAATTACAAATATTTAGAAAAATGGTCTTGACCCTTCATAATTACTCAAAGTAGCAACATATTATTAAACATCTATCGCATCCATCACTGCATCACACCTCACATACGTCACACCCACCACCTCTCAAATGTATTCGATAAACAAACACCCATGACGCCAATAACCCGATCCTTAAAACCTGTCTCCTTTTACTTTTTTTCGACATTATCGACAGATAATAAATCAGTCATGAGCAATCCGGTGATATGATTGCCGATGGTTAAACATCCTTTTTCATGATTAGTTTAAGAAAGTTTGGTAGTGGGGTCGTGCCAACCTCAATGAGTAGACTCTTGTTGAGCACTACAATCAAACATCTGGCTTTCAAGCCATTGCCAGACACCCATAGATTAGTATTCGCACCCACGGATGTGATTCAATCGGCAAATTTGACATATAAAAGTGTACTCATCTTACTTTGCAAGAGGTTGGAGGTCTTCAATAAGATCCCATACGGTGTCTTGCTCAACCCCCATTGGAGAAAAACGTGGGAGTGTTACTCAGATTCATTGAAATCACTACTAAATCTAGTTTCAATGAGTCACACTGGAGATGATTTGTTGAAATGGAATATAGACGCAGCCGTCAACAAAGATTTCGTCCAAATATTGAAGGATATCTTGAGTTATCATCACGATAACATTATTGACATCAACAACGGTATCAAGGAGACCAATTTCGACATGAACGGTGAGTTTCTCAATGACCATTTGAGAGAGAGGATATTACTACAATTGATCTGCGATAATCATGTTGCCAAAAGTGAGCAGGGCAGAGGGGTAGTCCAGCAAGTGGACGTTTTAGAGATAATCAACAACGCCATTCATCTCGTGTCCGAAATGTCAATGATGAAATACGGTGATATACCAAAGTATCGTCTCAAAACCATCATCTCTTCGGAAACCGAATATTCCTCCGAACAACCGTCTACCATCCCCTTATTATTCTCCTACATACCAACCCATATCCAGTATGTGGTCCAAGAATTGCTCAAAAATGCCTCAAGGGCAACCATCGAGAATGGTGATTCTGAGCCTATAGATATTCTTATCACGTTGATCAAGAGTGATCCTCCTGTGTTGCAAATAAAAATATCCGACTCTGGAAAGGGTATCCCCGATGATATCCGGGAGCATCTCTGGAAATACTCGTTCACTACTGTCAAAGCCGACGATGGAAATAGTGTTAACGATAACGTTATCATTGCCGGTATGGGATACGGTTTGCCATTGAGTTTGACGTATTGCAAACTTTTTGGTGGAGGCATACGTTTACAAACCATCCATCAAAAAGGAACAGATGTTTACTGTCAGTTCAAAGGATTTTAATATATACACGGAATTTATAATGAAGACCCCCTTTTTTCAAAAGTCGACACATCTTGAGCAACGCTACTCAACAAGCCAAATGCTCTTGCCCTCTTGATGGCTCTAGTCATGGCCTTTTGTTTCTTACCGCTAAGACCCGTCACATCTCTGTGTAAAATGGCACCCGATTGTGAAATGTATGGGGAAAGCAAGTGAGGCATCAAGTAGAAATCCAATGGATTCACTTCTGGGGCATTAAATGCTGCTGAGTTCATGAAGTGGGCCTTGTTTGCCCTGTTGATCTTCGTTTGGTATCTTTGGGAGGCGATTGAGAAATCGAATGGGGAGTATGTGGATTTGGCGTCGTTGCTTGTGTATGAATTTTTGAATGCTGGAACAAAAGCCTTGTGAACCGAAAGGGTTTCTGAAGCCTTTGAGAGTTCAGAGATCGCCTTGAATGCGTTCTTAGCGTTGTTCATTGGTAAATGATGAAGATGGGCATCCCATTCAAGAGAGCGAAATGAAAATTTTCATTTTAAGTCAGAGCAAGAAATGAGTAAAATTGACTGTGGTCTTGGAGGTTGGAATCAGCATATTAAGGAAGTTATAAATTGGTTGACTACATAGCGGCAAAATTTAACAATTGAATGATGCTTTTGGGGGTTTCTAAAACTTGATTTTTAGTGTAAAAACCTGGCCAAATACACTTATTTAATTTTACACGACATTCTTTGTTTAAAGTGACAAGTAAACATAAAGACAATGATTGGACGTGAAGGTTAATTATATGAATGCAAAATTGCAGTTTCTAGGTTCAGGAGCCTCTTTTCACACCAACAAGCGATAAATTATACGGAATGAATTCAAATCAGAATTTTGGCCCTCGTCACCGCAGTGTAAGCAATATAATACTCTCTCTGTAATTATCAATGAGAAAAACCCAATGGTGGGCGTTGGGCCCTCAAGGCGACACTTTTAATATAGAAACGTGACCGTCTGCAAAAAACAATAGAATCGAATGATTCCGAAATCCATATCCCTTGGCAATCATCCTCTATTCCACAATAAAGCTAACGATTGAATAAAGTAGAGGTATTAACTTTGGTGTCCAAATGACAATCTTTTCCCTCTGAAAATTAATACAGTCTTAAAAACAAAAGAAGGACAGAAATCAAAGTTTAAACAATAACAATACAATTTCAAGCGGAGCCAAAACATCAGTCCATCCTCCCCCGCAACTAATTGGTCCTCCTCTTTCCATCAATTGTAATCATCATAATTTGATTTTTTTCCTGTTACGATTTCCTATGAGAAGATCCTCTAGGAAACGCACGAAAGTGGACTATGTTGCTCTAAATGAAGCAAAATTTAGAGAAAGAAACGTACATCATCATTGGAATAGGTTTCTTGAGTTTGAATCGGATCCATGCGACCTTGAAAAATGTATACACAAGGTAAACACCACGCCATTTAACGATAACGATTTAAAGACGATTGTGGACTCGAATAAGTTGACAATGCCGATCTTGATTCCCCACGCCAATCCCAATCTGACGGATCACAATTCAGGGGTAACGCTAGACTTTGAATTCCCAGATCTAGACATCAATCAATTGACCCAACTCATTGGCGCTTCGACGCGTGTACCGGTTATGAACATCATGACTCAAAACAACAACTTCAGAAAATGGGATATGGCTCAATGGAGGGATTATTTCAACGAACAAGAACATCAAGACATCCTCAACGTGATATCTCTTGAATTCAGTGATTCCCAATTAGGCCCAATGGTAGAGATCCCCAAGATTGTTAAAGAGATGGACTTGGTCAGCAATCTGTTCAAGGACCATAAATTGGCCCAATTACTTACAATTGAGGGCATTGAGTCTCCAAAAGTCCAGAAATATATTCTCATGTCAGTTAAGGGATGTTTCACGGATTTCCATATAGATTTTGCCGCCACCTCGGTCTACTATTCCCCAATCAAGGGCTCAAAAAAGTTCATCATGTACCCCCCGTTGAAGAGGAACTTGGACATCTATAAAAAATGGTGTCTTTCTTCAAATCAGAACGATTCCTGGTTACCGGATTTGATTCCAAGATTGAAGCCGAGCGAGATCAGAACGATTGAAAAGGACCCCACCATACCAAACTCGTACATCAATAACGGCATTGTTGTTGAGGTAAAACGAGGCGATTTGCTTTTGTTGCCTAGCGGCTGGATACACGGAGTCATCACTATGGAGGACAGCTTGGTTTTTGGGGGCAACTTTCTCAACCTCATCAGTTTGGAAAACCACTTGAATGCATACCAGGTGGAATTGGAAACAAGGGTTCCGGACCAGTTCAAGTTCCCCCAGTTCATCACTTTCATTTGGATCTTCGCCTATTCGATACTGCTCAAGAGCCCCAGTTTGGACCCATTCGAATCCAAGTGTCTGGAATCTCTAGCTCGGTTTCTGAAAACACAATGGAATGTTGTCAACAACCCTCCCAAACAGAAAAGTCAGCGACAAACAAAATATCAGGCCGAGACTATAGCAAAGATCAAATCAAATCTACCCTTCGAGATACTCGGCAAAGATATCGATGGGTTTTTGGCAAAATTTGACTCTTTCCTGGAAAATCAGCGATTGCAGTCTTTGAACGACGATCCTGATTTAGAACAGCCGCCTGCAAAAAGACCCAAGATCTATTAATCACTCTTTTGTATAATTTTGCTTTTAACATTTTCATGAAAGTATGAAAATATATCCAATTTCGTTGCATTGGCATTCAAGTTGACCAAATTTGTTGTTAAAACAGCTCTATTATCCACCACATGACACCCAATCTTACTCATTTATTCATAACTCTTTCAATTCCTCCTTTCTCTCCTTCCACTCTCATTTTACTACCATTTTAAGAGAGTACGTTATTTCTTTCAAAACCCTAATAATAATATGCTCCGCCGTGACAGTCCATACCAGACACCCCTTTTACCCACTACACACTTTACAAACCCCAGATATTCCATTAAAGTGCTTACCTCCGTCACCCCTTCAAAGCCGGGTAACCCTCAGTGGCGAAGTTTTGATTTTTAAACGTGTCGAACCCATCTGTCTGGAACCTCTTTTTAACCCATTGGGAGCCATTAAAGATGAAGATGCTCACGAAGTTCGAGTCCAAGTCCAGCAGGGCGAAGGGCGTTGCATTTCATCCAAAGAGACCGTGGGTGCTTGTTTCCCTCCACTCTTCGACGATCCAATTATGGGATTATAGAATGGGTACGTTGATCGACAAGTTCGAGGACCACGAGGGTCCAGTGAGAGCGGTTGATTTTCATCCTACCCAACCGATTTTTGTATCTGGTGGTGATGACTACACGGTGAGAGTGTGGTCAACGCAAACAAGAAAGTGTATGTTTACTTTGAACGGTCACTTGGATTATGTTCGTAACGTCCAATTCCATCACGAACTGCCATGGATCATCTCCTGTTCGGACGATCAGACAATCAGGATCTGGAATTGGCAAAACAGAAAGGAGATTGCATGCTTGACGGGCCATAACCATTATGTCATGTGTGCTCAATTCCACCCAAATCAAAACTTGATTGTGTCCGCGTCATTGGATCAAACGGTTAGAGTGTGGGATATCTCCCAATTGGTGAAGAAGCATTCTGCCGCTCCTCAGAACCAAGTTCCATCCTTTGATGATCCTTATTTTAGAAACTCACAGATGGGCGGGATGCCACAACCACCACAACAAGACATCTTCGGTAACACTGACGCAGTTGTGAAGTACGTCTTGGAAGGTCACGACAAAGGTGTCAATTGGGCCAGTTTCCACCCGGAACTGCCATTGATTGTCTCCGGTGGTGACGATAGGGCAGTCAAGCTATGGAGAATGTCCGAAACCAGAGCCTGGGAAGTGGACGGATGTAGAGGTCACACCAGTAACGTGACATGTGCATTGTTTCACCCAACTGAACCTTTGATCATTTCTGTCGGTGAAGATAAAACTATTAGAACCTGGGATCTGAACAATAGAACCCCTGTCAAGCAATTCAAGAGGGAGAACGATAGATTCTGGATGATTAAGGCACATGCCAATATGAACCTGTTTGCAGCCTGTCACGATACTGGTGTCATGGTTTTCAAGTTGGATAGGGAGAGACCTGCATCGGTGATCAGCGGAGATCAGCTGTTTTTTGTCAACAACGAAACCCAGCTTCAAAAGTATGATTTTGGCTCAAAATCAGCCTCTCTACCTATGATCTCGCTCAAGAAAGCAGCTTTACAGTGGAATAAGATCAGAACCATCAGCCATAATCCTGCCGAAAATTCAATCTTGGTCCAATCCGGTGAGAAGGATTCAGGCAAGTACACTTATTTTGTTCTTTCCAAAGAAATCGTGGGTGCCCTGGAACCAAGCGCAAAAGGCGAAGGATTGGCCAATTCCGCGTACTTCATTGCAAGGAATAGATTTGTGGCATTTGTCAAATCTAGCCACACTTTGGAAGTGCGTGATTTGAACGATAAGGTCACCAAGGCAATTACATTGGATTCCGATGTCAAGGATATATTACCAGCAACTCCAGGTAACATCCTATTGGTTAAATCTCACACCGTGGAATTATTTGACGTTCAACAAAAGAAGGTAGTCAACAGTCTGGGCGTTAGTAACGTTAAATACTGCACGTGGTCTCCAGACCACCAATACGTCGCATTGTTGGCCAAGCATACCATCACCATTGCTAAGAAGGACCTTGATGGTGTTTTGTCGATGCATGAAACAATCAGGGTGAAGTCCGCTGCTTGGGATGATGGCAATGTCCTGATTTACTCGACCTTGAATCATATCAAATACGTACTTTTGAACGGAGACACCGGTACGTTGAAGACGTTGGAAAACACCATTTATTTGGCAAAGGTTTCTGGTGTTCACTGCTACTCTTTGAATAGAAAGGGTGAAGTTGAGGATATTGTGATTGATCCAACTGAGTACAGATTTAAGAAGGCGCTAATTAATAAGAACTTTAAGGAGGTTTTGAGGATCGTCAGGAACTCCAACTTGGTTGGTGAGAACGTGATCTCGTACTTGGAACAAAAGGGTTACCCAGAAATTGCGCTCCAATTTGTGCAGGACCCAGAAACAAGGTTTGAATTGGCGATTGAATGCCATGATCTCAGCACTGCCCTTGAAGAAGCTCAGAAGATCAAGAATAAGCCAACATGGGAAAAACTCGGGGAGGAGGCCTTGAGCCAAGGGAACATTGAAATTGTTGAATTGGTCTACCAACAATTGCATCTCTTGGATAAGTTGTCCTTCCTTTATTTGACTACTGGTAATACGAGCAAGTTGGCGAAGATGTCTCAAATTGCAGAAACTAGAGGTGATCTGGGGTCGTTGTTCACCAACTCCATCTACCTGAATGATGTTGAAAAGAGAATCCAGATCCTCATAGCCAGTGGTCTTCACTCCTTGGCTTTCTTAACTGCCAAGCAAAATGGGTTGGATGAATTGGCGCAAAGTATTTTATCTGAATCTGAGGTTGACGAGTCCCAGGTGGAAATTCCTGCGGTGAAACTTCCATCCTCCGGTGTTGCTCAACCTGTGAGTGGTCCAATTGACTCGTGGGAGTTGAAGGCTCCTGAAATTTCTTTCTTTGAACAGGCCCTCACCGGTAACATGGAAGGTCTTGTTTTAGAGGAGGATCCAAAGGATTCTGTGGTTTCGGATTTTGGCAACGCTGAGTTTGAAGATGCTGGGTTTGTGGATGAAGAGCCAATTGATGATGAGGATGCATGGGATTTGGGTGATGAAGATTTGGAGGTGGAGTTGGATCAGCCCGAGGAGGAATTGGATGTTGGAGATACGGGAGCCTTGAATGGGGAATTAAAGGAATGGATCAAGAATTCCAAGACTGCGGGTGGGTTCATCTCTGCGGGTAAGTTTGATGTTGCTGCTGGCATGTTGAACAAGCAAGTGAGTATTGTCAACTTTGAGCCGTTGAGATCTCGTTTCATGGAGATTTACCAGGCTTCCAAGGTGGAATTGCCATGGTTTGATGAATCGAAGACAAATTTGCCTGCCTTTATAAGGGATGGCGAGGTTCTGGAATCGAGCGAAAAGAAGGTTGGTATCATTCCAGGGTTTGATCAACTTGATGGTCTTGTTCAGGAGGGGTTCAAATTGTTCAAGGGTAACAAATTGGACGAGGCGATTGGGGTCTTCAGAAAGATCATCTACATTGTTGTCACTTTAGTTGTTTACAACGAGGATGATTTGGCACATTGTCAGGACGTTCTTGACATCTGCAAGGAGTACATTCTTGGTTTGCAAATCGAGCTCAAGAGAAGGTCGTTGGATCCAAGCGATATCAAGAGGAACTTGGAGTTGGCCTCTTACTTCGCTTCTGTTGATTTACAACCACCTCACAGGTTGAACGCCTTGCAAGTTGCCATGACTCAAGCTTTCAAGGCTAAGAACTATCTTTTGGCCGCACACTTCTCCAACGAGTTTTTGAGGATCCACTCCAGTGGACCAAGGGCTGATCAAGCGAAGAAGATCCTGGCGAAATCCGAGTCCGTTGCCACTGATGCCATTTCCATCGACTTTGATCTCTATTTGGACAGATCCGAGTGGGACATCTGCGCAGGTGACTTCCGTCCCCTTCTACGCAGTGATGAATTTGTCACTGAAAAGCTCCTTGGAGTCCGTTATGGTAAGACCTGGAAGGGCAAGGTGTGTAGCGTCACTGGTATCAGTGAGATCGGTGGCTCTGGCTCGGGGCTGAAGTTGAAGAACTGAATTTGTATTTAAAAAATTGTGATTTCTTGTTGATTGTGGAGGGCAAGCCGCTGAGCAGTGGGCTCCCATCTTACGTAACACGCTGCCTAATATTGCATTTCCGCTGAGCGCCTGAGCACATTGCCGTTTTCGGTCGCTGCCCAACTTTTCACACCCCGTCAAGAGAAAAAAATTTTTCAGCTTGTGAACACACTTGAACACATTAGTTTAACTGGGATTGACAAATGTCTGCCTTTTTCAGTAGTAACTACGACGAGGTCGACACCAGTGATGACGAAACGCTCTACTACTCCGATGACGAGCGTTACAGCACGTCTATCGCAGTTGCAGCAGAAGGATCTTCAGATGAAGAAGAATTGATTGATTCAGAAGAAGACTCTGAACCAAGTGGCTCGGATGATGATTCAGGTTCGGAAGAAGAGGACAGCGAAGAAGAGGACAGCGAAGATTGGGGATCCTCCTCAGACTCAGATTCAGATGACGAAGCTCCAAAGGGCCGTGATTACTTCCTTAAGAAAGATTTCCTCAAAGGTGGTAACGACGATAGTGACAGTGAAGAAGAAAAGACTGTTGTTAAATCGGCCAAGGACAAATATTTGGATGAATTGGAACAAGTGATTGATCAATTGGAAACTTTCAGTATGGTTGAAGAATGGATCAAATTGTCGAATGAATTGGACAAGTTGTTGAAATTGATTTCCAAGCACAAGCAATACCAAATCTCGATTCCAAAGAATTATATCAAGGTGTTATGTTCGATTGAGGATTCCACAGGTAACCAAAGTAAGGAGAGTTTAAAGTTGCTTTCTCCATCTCAATCCAAGAGTTTGAACGTTGTTAAACAAAAGGTGAAGAAGGAGATCAAAATTTACCAAACCTTGGTCGATCAATACAGGGAGGACCCACAAGGCTTTGGTAATGAAGAAGCTGAAGAGAAGAACGTTGAGGTGGTGTCAGAACCAGCAGATTCCACAGCTAACAAGGGCATTTTTACTGTTATTCTTTCAATTTTGGAAACAAGAGGTAAGAAAAATGCCGACCACGGTGAACAAATTCAAGAGTTGGAACAGTTATACACCGAAGCAGTTGGCGTTTATGAGAAGATCACAATTTTGATGCTATTAATTTCGATCAGATTCGATTTACATTCCAAGGCTGCCTTCATGCCATTGGACGCATGGAATTCCTCGTTTAATGAAGTGATGCAATTGTTGGACCTGTTAAACGCTAACGAAGAGTTTATCATCACTGAGGCTGCCTCGGGTAACGAAGATATCACAACTCCTCCTGCCAATGGCGAGGACGGCAAGAGAAGAATTGTTGGTTCCATCACCGCTTTGATTGAAAGATTGGCAGAAGAGTTGAACTCACATTTGCTCCACATCGATCCAAACTCAACCGAGTATATCACCAGATTACACGACGAAACAAAGGTCTACGGTTTGATCGTGAGAGGTCAAGTTTATTACACAAGAATCCTTCCTCTTGCCACCTACGGAGAATCAGAAGGTGATCAATTGACCCGTTTGATCATTCGTAGATTGGACTTTATCTATTACAAACCCGTCAACTTGATCATTCTCTCGGAATTGAACATCTGGAACTCAATCACCCACCACTTGGATGTGGCTAGAATTTCAAGCAATGACGCGGATATCAAAAACACCGATGAATTGATCGATGCCCTCTGTGGCCACGTTTACCAATATTCCAACCACGGGTCGGGATCCCAACGTAAGAAGGCTGCATTGATGCAATCATACTATTATTCCACATGTGATCAATTCTACCGTGCCAGAGAGATCCTCCATTTGACACATGTTCAATCGACGATCCAAAACGCTGAAGTCGCCATCCAAGTCCTATTCAACAGATCCATTGTTCAACTAGGATTGGCCGCCTTCAGAAACGGCCAAATTGAGGAATCAAGAGCAATTCTCACCGAGGTTGCCACTAGTGGTAGAATCAAGGAAATCCTGGGCCAAGGAAACAACCGTACGAATCAATCGACCCAGAAGATCCAGGCATTAACCGCAGACGGTGAGACCATCACCATTGGTGGGGAAAGACACCTCCCATTTCACATGCATATCAACATCCAGTTATTGGAGACAGTTTATTACATCACTTCCGTCCTTGTTGAAATCCCATTGATGGCATTGAACTTTTACCAAGGTAAGATTGGTGAAAACCAAGAGTTATGGAACCAACTACAACAAACTAGAAGGACCGGTGGTAGTAAAACCTTCAGGAGGGTTCTTGAATATGCTGTCAGGCAATACTTCAAGGGACCTGCTGAGGATGCAAGGGATTCAGTCATCCTCTCCTCTCTGGACATGATAAAGGGTGACTGGTCTAGTGTTGTGTCCAGGTTCCAACAATTGGACATCTGGGCCATGATGCCTGGTCTTGAGAAGGGTGTTGAAGAAAAGAGCCACAAGATCATGACCATGTTAGAAAAGATCATCAAGAGATCCACGTTGAGAACCTGGATCTATTGTGAGGCAGGCATTCTAAGATCCTACCCAATTGAAAGGTTGGCCAAGAGATTCCAGTTAGATGTTGAAGAGATCACAAGTTTAGTTTCCGTGATTCTCTCCAAGGATGAATTGGATGGTTCTCTTGTCTTCCAGAATGACAAAACCGTCATTCAATTCAACGAAAAATACAGAGGTATGGGCGAAGTCATCAAGACCTTTGCTGATAAGATTAACGTTGTCGTTGAAAGAAACGAAAAGTTGAGTTTAGGTGGCTACCAGGTGATGATGAAGAAGAAATAAACGTCCTTTTGTATTTAATTATAGTTATAAAAAAAGAACATCAAGAGCTGACCGCTTTTCCTTTGGCTTACCATGTTGAGGCGACCACAAGTTCAGTTTCCGTGATTCTCTCCAAGGATGAATTGGATGGTTCTCTTGTCTTCCAGAATGACAAAACCGTCATTCAATTCAACGAAAAATACAGAGGTATGGGCGAAGTCATCAAGACCTTTGCTGATAAGATTAACGTTGTCGTTGAAAGAAACGAAAAGTTGAGTTTAGGTGGCTACCAGGTGATGATGAAGAAGAAATAAACGTCCTTTTATACAGTCAACCAAAAAATTTAGCCCATCGTTGCCTGTTTGTATTAAGTTGGTAAAGTTCCCGTCAAGCAGTCTCCCTTAGATGATTGTTTTCGTTGCTTTGGGTATTATGTCAGCCTCTGCTATCGGCGGTTGCCATTTGAGCTGCCGATCAACCTACACATAGCTGATCACTACCGTTTCTTCTTTCTTGATTTGGTAATCGTTCTGCAAGCTACCACCGATTTTCAATGGGTTGATTAGTCTGTTCACCTGTCACCGAAACCGATGTGAGTATCTAGGTCTTTTCTACAACCTCATACCCACTTTCGAACGACATAATTTTGGTACCCGCTCAGTAGGATCATGCAAAATTATGTCAGCAGTTCACCAGCCACATTGAGTTCTTCGGGATAAGATAAGCTTCTTCTGGCATCTAGCCAATGAACTGGACAATTACGTAGCTAATAGATGGTAAAGCGGTATCTAGTGTATATCCTATACACTTCTCCGCAGGTAACTGAACAAGTTCACATTATTGAGTTTAAACTTACATGATAACAATGTATGCACGTATTCCACCAGCTAAAATGACGGTGAGAAAGTAAGTTACGAGAAAAAAACCTTATTGTTCCATTGTTTTATTTCGCTCAGTACTTTACCAAATCAATTGCCTAACTTGAAGAAGGATTCAGATGCACAAATGCGTTAGTTCCTCCTTATAGACATTTGTAACAGAAAGTCTCGGATAAGGAACACTCCATATGGCTAAATTAATACAATCGGCCAAATTTGCCTCCCCAGCTGACTATCCCTGGTATATAACATCCAGACCATTCATCAGCTTCCTGCTGATCACAGTTACCCAGCAATTTCATGGCAGGGTCAAGCATCATTTCGAAATGTCCCAAACCAAGAAAAGATAGCCCGCACAACACATGGAGTTTCTTCACCGGGTGCTAATCTATGATACCTCCAGTTACCCTTAAGGCAATCATGAAGAGGCCAGGTGCGAACAGTCAATGTGTCATCTAAGTCTATGTAATTGACTAGTGTATAAGTAAAAAAGCCATCTTTTGAAGCTTTCTATCATTGCTTTCAATTCTCAACAATTTTGTGTTCTATTGTGAGATGAATTCTTAGAAAAGTGGATCTGATTCTGCACCCTTTGATAGTGTGCATATTCAAATCCATAATATTATCATATTGTACCATATTGCGGTAAAGGGCATTAAATGGTGTGAATATATCGACAACAGGAATCTTTAATGCCCGATAGAACATGTCTTCCTTTTAGGTGCTAGCCTTCTAACAACTCCTCCATCGTTTGCCCACAATATTGGTATATATGGGTTTGAAACTAAACCTAAGTTCGATCATGGTACAGTAAAGAGAAAACTCGGAACAGATATCAGCAATGCATTACAGATTCAAGATAGAGAGAAAATTCGACACCATCGGAATGAGGAAATTGAGCCAGAAACTGGCTCAATTCTAATTTACAATACCATGGTCACCATCATCCCCCAATTAAAAAAATCATGCAGGATATAATTTGTAGCGGAACATTGGTATCAGATTCCCTTTTCTTCAACTTCACTACATTCTTCAGACATAAAAATGGTCTCATCTTAGACTTATCTTGTTAGAACAGGAGATGGTGTCATCAAAATTTCAGGTCGAAAAGCATTCACACGCCTTTCCACAAATGTACATATGCCTAGAATTCATCCCAGTTTAAAAACAATGGCAGAAAGCATCTCCTACTTTTCACACTTAATAATGGATGCTTTGGTGGCTATGGGAACAAGTTTTACGTGGTATACCATGCCCCAGGACAACTGTACCGTTGTTGATGCCACAAATTTCTTGATGTGTTCGGCTGAGAACTGTTGTCCAATGCTAAAATAGTTGCAGGCAATCTTTCAAACGGATTAGTGATCCATAAAGCCCCAGGGAAAATAGAACAAGAGGTAGCATATAATGTCACTAATTGGTGTCATGACATGCACGGTTATGGGTTGGCGATAATTTCTGAGTTTGTGCGTATACTGGATGAGAACTACCTCCATATTATGACATTGAAGGATTTGGAGGCACAATGACAGGAACTGCCCAGTTTTGCACGTAATAGACAACGAAACATTCAGCAAATGTCTGCACAAAAGTCTTCGCCGCCTTTAGACACACGTAATAAGGTAGTATGCCACTAACATGATAATGCCATTAAACCTCTATTGTGCGTATCCATAATATACCGATCGATGTATGTATAAATAGAGTTATAAATAGATGACACCAAGCTGAGCGCGTTGTCCGTGGCTTACCTCACAACCTTCCCTATTGGGACAAATTGCTGATTAAAAAAAATGGTGCATGGCTATATATATCCACTTCTTCGATCTCTTTTATCCAAGAGAATGACGGATTTGAAGCAGAATTCGCCTCTAATGAAGTTTAAACAGTTTCTAAGGGGTAGGAGATCGATGCCTGATCTGCGACATCATGTGAAACCCCAAATTACTGCGATGAATAACAATAACGTCACCATTCAAGGCACTGTCAAGCATGACTGGGGCCAACCACGAAGTCCCATCAAGCCTCTGGTGCCGTTGATAGTTGATGAACAGGATACTGGGAACGAGCTGGGCATTCAACAAGTGGAAAGAGGTAAAAGCATGCGGTCTTTAGTGCATGTGCCATTGAAGGTACCCGGGCCCAACGATAGCAATGGGACGGTTGTGGACTCTGATAACGATTCCAATACTTCGGAGTTTTCCTTTAATGTGTCAGTAAGGTATTACAAGCAGAAAGAAGACTTTTTGAGGGAAAAGCGGGTAAGAGTCGAGGAGGACGAGCGGGTGGAGGAGTTGCTGAATAATAGCATGTATGATGAGGAGCATACCAGCAGCAGTTGGGGGTATTCAGGATATCACAGTGACGGTTTGAGTCATTCTACTATGGATGAGGACAGTCATGGTTATCTAATGGAATATGAGGATGAAACAGAAAAGTTGTTTAATAGAGACCTATTTGGGTTAGGAAATGATCCCATCCGAAAGACGAGGTCGAATTTGGAGTTGAATTAGTTTTAATGGGTAATGTGGTTAGTTACTGCATTTGGTTCACGTGGGTGGTACGCGGGTGGTACGTGGGTGCTATATTACTGGTAGAATTTTGAATGCTTTACTTTACCATCTGCGTAAGAAGGGTGGTGGAGAAGTAGGTGCTACACATTGGTGACAGGGTTAATGTGCTACCTATCACCAGTTGGACGATTATTGAGTGGATGACGATGAATTAGAGCAATATGGTGCCTGTTAAACAGAAATACGTTGGAAACCCTGCACTATAATGTTGTCTACCCCGAATGATACTCACTAGTTTGCTTAACCAGTAGGTATGAAGTGGCGCAAGGGGCTGCGCCACATCACACTTTATCAGTTAAGACCTCCATTAGTTTCTCCAAAATCAATGAATTTTGTCACATGAATGAATCATTCCCTTATGGTATTTCCATTCGCTCATTTAAAGCATGAAAATGTTTAAAAAGTTGGCAATATTTGTCTATTCAAGCTAAACGTATAAATCAAAAAGTTGACAATATTTGTCTATTCAAGCTAAACGTATAAATCAAAAAGTTGACAATATTTGTCTATTCAAGCTAAACGTATAAATCAAAAAGTTGACAATATTTGTCTATTCAAGCTAAACGTATAAATCAAAAAGTTGACAATATTTGTCTATTCAAGCTAAACGTATAAATCAAAAAGTTGACAATATTTGTCTATTCAAGCTAAACGTATAAGTCAAAAAGTTGACAATATTTGTTTATTTGATTATGATTGATGGTCAAATGGGATTTCAATACCTACAAGTAAAAATCCCCTCGCCGCCGCCAATCTCTAGTTCACTGGCGGTATCCATAAAATGATCGTCCTATGGGACATTATCCAAGGCATCGTGGAAGAAACTCGCTGCATTCATTTGCTCGTTTGACGTCACTTTTTTTCCATTTTGCACTTTGTACCCTCCAATTAGGTACCCCCAAAACAACACCCTGCTTATTTGCTGCCTTGATCGGCGCACAGACAATAGCTCATCATAGCTCATCATGAGCATTTTACCATGAAATTTTTTTTTCAAGTGATCTGACGCTCTCTCTTCTCATCGATAATGTCGAATTTCGGGTTACAAGTTAGACAGGCAGTTCCGTCAGTAGATTCAATTGTTGCAGATTATGCTGTTGGTTATATGCAGCATGTTGGAAATGCCACTGAAGATGCAGTGCTTTCACAACAATTAGATATTCCTAAAGAGGTTGAGTTTCTTAAGGAACTATTGATCAGTGCAGGGGGTGATGCCTCAAGGGTGGAAGAATTAGGATCCAAAATTCAAGAGTCATTGGAAAAGCGTCTAAGCGGTAACATGGCGAAATTGGAAATTACAGGTGATACCTCTAAGAGATTGTTAGATATTTCTTTAATTAACACAAAACAGAGAGAATTGGACTCTTCTTTGGCTCTATTGCAAGCAACAGATATTGAACATACAGGGAGAACGATTGAAACTAGAGTGGATAAGAAGAAATTGCAGAAAGCAGAGGCTAAGATTGCGAAGAAGGTGGCCAAGAGAAATAACAAGTTTGTCAAGTATGAAGCCTCTAAATTGATTAACGACCAAAATAAGGAGGATTACGATGACTTTTTTCTTAAGGTTAATCCCATTGAATTTGGTGCAGCTGCAGGTAAATCTAAGGATATTAAAATCGACACTTTTGATCTTTATGTTGGGGAGGGTCAGAGAATTTTGAGTAATGCCTCCTTGACCTTGGCACATGGTAGAAGATATGGTTTGATTGGTCAAAACGGTATTGGTAAATCGACCCTCCTTAGGGCTCTTTCTAGAAGAGAATTGGACATTCCAAAGCACATCACGATTTTACACGTTGAGCAAGAATTAAGAGGTGATGAGAACACCGCGATCCAGTCGGTTTTGGATGCTGACGTCTGGAGAAAGCAGTTGCTCATGGAGCAACAGAAAATTGAAGAAAGAATCACTGAAATCGACAGATTAAAGATTGAATTTGAGGAAGAATCTCTAGAAATGAAGAAGTTGGATAATGAGCAGGTGGATTTGACAACTAGGTTAGAAGAAGTCCACGAAAAGTTGAGTGAGATGGAGTCTGACAAGGCCGAAGGTAGAGCGGCTTCAATCTTGTACGGTTTGGGGTTTTCAGCAGAAGCTCAGCAAAGGCAGACCAAGACATTTTCGGGTGGTTGGAGAATGAGATTGTCATTGGCCAGAGCCCTATTCTGTAAGCCGGACTTATTGTTGTTGGATGAACCGACAAATATGTTGGATGTTCCTTCCAGTACCTATTTGGCCAATTATCTACAAACCTATCCTGCCACGATTTTGGTCGTTTCCCACGATAGGGCCTTTTTGAATGAGGTTGCAACCGATATCATTCATCAGCATTCCGAAAGATTGGACTATTACAGAGGTTCAAACTTCGATTCCTTCTACTCCACGAGGGAGGAGAGATTAAAGAACCAAAAGAGAGAGTATGAAAACCAAATGAAGATCAGGGAGCATTTACAGGCCTTCATTGATAAATTCAGATACAATGCGGCCAAATCCAGTGAAGCCCAATCCAGAATCAAAAAGTTGGAAAAGCTTCCTGTCTTGGAAGCTCCACAGGAGGACAAGCAAATCACATTCAAGTTCCCGGACCCTGAAAAGTTATCCCCTCCAATTTTGCAATTGAACAATGTTTCTTTTGGTTATGAGAGAGAAAACCTTTTATTGAACCATGTGGACTTGGATATTCAAATGGATTCGAGAATCGCCCTTGTTGGTGCCAACGGTTGTGGTAAGACCACGCTATTGAAGGTCATCATGGGTGGGAACATTCCTCTCGACGGGTCTGTGTCGAGGAATTCTAAATTGAGAATCGGTTACTTTGCCCAACACCACGTTGATGGAATGGATTTGACCCAAAATGCCGTCGGCTGGATGTCTGCAAAGTACCCTGGTAAGACTGATGAGGAATATAGACGTCATTTGGGTTCTTTTGGTATCACCGGTTCTTTGGCCTTACAGAAAATGCAATCCTTGTCTGGTGGTCAAAAATCGAGAGTTGCCTTTGCTGCATTATGTTTGACTGAACCCCACGTCTTGATCATGGATGAACCTTCAAACCACTTGGATACCTCTGGTTTGGATGCCTTATCTGAGGCTTTGAGAAATTTTAAGGGTGGGGTCCTCATGGTTTCCCACGATGTCACCATGATTAAGGAAGTTTGTAATGAGATTTGGGTGTCCGAGGAGGGTCAAGTGAAGAGATTCGATGGTAGTATTGAGGATTACAAAAAATACATTCTCTCCAAGGCAAACAGTTCTGGTGTTGTTAAACAGCATTGATGCCTCCGCACACAGGGTCCTTGTAATTTACTTAATAATAGAGGTGTCTATTTTTAAACTCATTGTCTGTCTATGCTTTAAAAATGGTGTTAGAAACCAGCCACAATGTTTAGATGAATTCAACAAAATGGTATTTATGGTTTGAATTGTTGTTTTGTGTAAAAGAAAATGCAATCTTTATGTAGCGCCAGCTTTGTTGATTGTCTTGGCAAAAGAAGGTATTGAATGCACCATCGTTTGCCGATAATTATGATACTTTGTACCAATGACGTAACTACATCAGGCCATCACAAATCTAAATTTAGCCTCTCGGTGTTCGGTGATTTCGTGTAATCTTTCATATAAAAGACCCACAATCTGCTCAATCTTCGAGTGCCATTTGGTATTCAATCATCATCTATTAAGAACAAAAAAGAAATGATTTCCACAATTGCATTCACTTTAGCCGCCGCCTCTTTTGCAGTTGCCGAGCAAAAGAGTCTATGGATTGAATCAGATAACAGTGAGCTCAATGGTAACTCTTTGGGTTCTTTACATTCCGGTGCTGGTATTAACTACCTCTTCTTAGGAACTGCTAACTCGACTCTTTCGTTGGATTACGATGGAAGCGCAGGGACTTTGAGTCAACCTTTTGCTGGTTCTTACAGACAATACCTAAATATTGGCCGATTCGTTTCCATGAGTGTGACAGGTCCAAACGCAGAACTCACGTTTGACTCCAACAACACCTTGCTGGTTAATGGTACCTCTGAAGGGTTTTACGGATGTAAGAACACCGGGGATCCATACAACTACTCCGCCGGTTCTTATGAATTAATGTGGTACCAGTCGGGTGCTCCAGAGGGATGTATCGCGGTCAAGGTTGTTGATTCAGCAGATTCCGCCTCTTCTTCCCAAACCTCTTCTGCTACGGAATCTCAAACTTCCATTCCAACCACACTTTCCACTTCTTCTGCTTCCCAAACTGCCTCTTCCTCTGCCGAGCCATCATCAGTTTTCCCAACCAACGGTGCCGGGATGGTTGCTCCAGCAGCTGGTGGTGCTGCGTTGTTGGGTATGCTCGCTGCTTTGTTGTGATGGGGAGAAGACGGTAATGTGCTCATGCTGATTTTTAACGATGGTGTCAATTTTATTTAATTTAATCTAATTTAATTTCAAGTTTTAACATTTCAATAATGCATGATGATTCTGCTAGGTGAGATGATGACAGTGGCTGGGATAAACTCTACACGTGGGTCACAATTTGCATTTAGCTTTCGGGTTACTTATTATTGTTAGCTTACACCAATGCTACATCTGATAGTAACTTGCTCCACCTGGGTAATTTAACCGGTCCATTACGGCCAACCCTGGGAGCTAAAAGTAAATATCTATTCCGCTTACTGTAACTTGCATGACAACGACTTATCTAATGTTGTATGCTCTGAATCGTTTAAGAATCCGATAAAGCAATGAACTTGTGTTACGGTTATGGTTGATAATGGTCAATAGTTGATATACACTTCTCGTGGGCTTAAAAGAGCCTTTATTGCCAATATTTCCTGGATTTTGTCTCTTTTTATTTTAAAAATCAGTTGAACGATCATCATTTTTCCGCTCAAAATCAACTTTTGAGAACGTTCTAATTGTTGTTGTACTTCAACCGAGAGGCTTTTCCACGGAATTAAACAAAGCTTTCATTCCAACCATTGCAGTCTTCTTGTGGTGTAAAAAGACATCTCTTTGTGTAAAATCATATCAAAAAGGTACTCTTTGATGCCGATAAAGAACGAATCTGAAGTCCTGTGTTTCACAATGCAGGCTAAAAATCTGAGCGGCCCTATCATAACAGGGAATCTAATGTCTTGGAAACCTTATGGATCTTGAGTACCATAGATATCGCTTGCATCGTTATTCCAGTGTAGAGTTGGACAACGTACTTTATGTCGTACGGTATTTGAGAACGGTTTCTCAGTCTTGCTCGTCACCTCCTGCTCGTGAAAGTGAGCCGCTACTCCAATTCACCTAGTCCTTTATTAAATAAAAATGTACAAATCGGTAACAATCACCAGAAAGAACACCAACCAATATAATGTTGACACAAGTTCTCGACACTTGTTGCCTGCTGAATCAACTTGTCAACCTGTGTTGGGACATCCAATAACTTGAACCTCTTAAAATCATTACCGGTCAATTTGTCATTGATCCTCTGTAAAACAAACATGGCTCTGGCATTTCTGATCTCGTTTTTATAATTGGAATCCAACTTAGCAGCCTCCTCAACAGATATTTCTCCCTTCTTCAACAATTCCTTGTAATTCTGATCAGGTAAAGTGTAACCCAACTGATCCACAATCTTCTTCAACGGGAAATCAAACCCCCAATTAATCAATGGATCATATGCAAAGGCCTCCAAGATAGCCATCAGCGACTCCTTGTTATCCCTTAAGACCCTCATAACGTTTTCCGAGGTGATTCTGAAGGAACCTTCAATGCCACTGACTTCCATCGCGTAACTTAGCATACGGGTCAATCTGAAGGGAACCTTTTCAGGATACTTTTCACGCAAAATTGCCGATTCAAAACAATCCCCAAAATCAATATGTATCACCTTACCAGTCACTCTATCCATCATCAAGTTCGACGGATGACGGTCACCCAAACCAAGAATATACCCAACCATCGACATCACGGCCAGCGACCTGGTATACGTGGTTCTCCGATCCAACCATGCTTCCGAAGATTTCGATTTGAACCACAACACCTTGTACAAATCTTGGCCTCTCGTAATATCCAGAGCATAGGTGAACACCTCCACCTTCTGAAGTAGGGTCAAATTATCATAATCTGGGGACATCTGCAACATGACCCTATGCTCCACATCTAGATAGATCTTCCTTGGTTCTCTATACTCCTTAATGAGCACATGGAAGGTATCGGAATTAGGCACCCATCCAAGCAATCCTGAAGAGGGAGAAAGGGGAATTGCAGCATATCTTTGAATATCAACATGCCTCTTAAAACATTCCGGATCATTAACCAACAGAGTATTCACCAAGCCAAACAATTGCATAACCAAGTTATCCTGTCTGATATCTTCATGCCCTTTCAAAAGGAATTGGTAATTTTTACCATTGCTACCCCAGACATTGAACTTTCTAGGTCTCTGTTTCGAGTTGATCACAACCAAGATAGGTTCACATCGAACAATCCTGATGATCTCCTTATTGGCCTCATAGGTCCCAGGAACAGCCAATTCCAAGTCCTTTGCATGCAATAGCTTTGGAGAAATATGTTGCAAATCCAAGTTCTGTAACAAAGGCAACTGTTTGGATATCCTCCTGAAAACAGTATAGTAAAGATCCCACGCTTGATTTATATAAACTGGATCCTTCTTCCTCCTGAATTCCATCAACCAACCATAAGCTTCCCCCAATTCCTTGCCAAAAGCGTTCGTGAAGGATATCTCCCTAATCGTCTCAGGTCCCTTCTTGAGTAACTCATGCAGTGGCTCAAGAGTTGAAAACATTTTTTCAATGTTTTGTTCACCAAAGTAGGCTCTAGATGCATCTTCCAAAGCCTCATACCACATTTCATGCCACAAAACCGCAATACGAATCAACTCATTACTAATCACATCGGCTTGATCCACTAAAGTCGCAGAATGAGCCCGCATCTTATCAATGATAGTCAAAGCTGCCTTTTGTCTTGATTTGGATTCAGATTTGATGGCAACAGTCAATGGATACACCAAAGCTTGCGGATGGGCTTCACCTAAATCAGACAATAATCCAAGCAACGAATGCGAAACCAACGGATCACGTTGATGGATGTGGGAAATCAACTGTGGAATGACATCCAACCACGTATCAATTTTGACCATTTGAAACCCCTCCTGCATAGCGGCTGTGACCTCGGGAACACTCCCAAAGTTGATCCAAAGAGTCAACAATCGTAACGTATCCTGAAGAGGATTAGTGTGGGAAAGTGCAATTGAATGGAAGAAACCTTTAACAGCAGGGACAACATAGGTGGAAACCATATTGGCATTGTTCTCCTGCTTGTTTTGCTGCTGCTGTTTATCCCCATAATTCTTGGATTGAGGTGGAATAACTTCATAATTAGCCAAAGCCCAATTATGCCATGCCTTGTACCAGTTGGAATCAAAGTGAGTAGCTAATAAGAATGACCCTAAGATGCTCTCAGAATCCGTGTCGGTCCAATTGTCCGCCATTGCTATCTTCCACTCACCTTGTTTCAAGTAACATCTCGCCAGTAATCTAGTGAACTTTTCAACGTCATCCGATAAACCAGGAATTCTCTTTGGCAATGGTTGTGTAATGGCCTCATTCTCATTGACACCGAGATCACGGGACAATTTTGAGGTGAAATCCACCAAATGAGATAAGGCCTCATTTTGTTGGCCCCTAGCCCACATGTATTTCAATTGAGCATAAACCACATGAGCAGAACCCTTCTGACTCTTTCCACCATTGGAATCATCATCTAGCAAGGCATTCAACGACTGTTCTGCAAGACCCAACCTACCACTCTTTCTGCACAAGTTTGCAAATTTGATCCAAATTTCCATGTCTTGTTTGGGTTTAACAACAAGAGATCTGGCCTTTAGAATTCTTTGCCAAATATCCACATTCTTTTGACATCCCAACAGTCTCTTATTCCAAGTTTCGACAATATGGACCCTTTTATTCGAACCCATTGGTAGACGTTTATAATCAATAATTTCTTCCAACTCGGCCAACATTTGAACTCTAACAACAACACCATAGGCTCTATTAAATGATTCTCCAACCAATGCCATAACCTCAGTGACCAACAAATCTCTTGCTTTTGCAATTTGTAAGGTGGCTTCATTGAAGTTGTTATTGTGTAATGATAACACCGCATTAAAGAAAGCTTTATCAGGGCTATCCTTTTTCATAACGTTGATATAGGTGCCCATTCTTTCCCATTGGCCCAGACCCCAAGACGCCGCAGCGGCAAGTGGAGCAATGGCTCTTTGAATATCGGCAGAGCTTTGACTCCATTTAGATTGGGCCAACTCACTCAAGGTATCCCATTCACCAAGGGCATGCAAACAACGCATTTTACCCATGGTAATTTCGGTAGACAAAGGTTCCTCTTTTTCACGTTCATTGTAGGCTCTAAGGGCATCGTCCCAACGTTGCAACTTTTCATACCATGTTTCTTTTAACTGTAAACCATGATGTTCTTGGGCATACTTCAAAATCCCAATTGCAGCGTCAGATTGCTGTAATTGGTTATTGATACTGATCAATGATTCAATAGTTGGAATGGTTGGCTCTTGAATGAACTCCAATTCTTTGTAATGGAGAGCTTTAGCATATGCATGCGATTTTTGCGCATATTGCCCCAAGGTTTGTGTTCTAATTGGTAACGACTTCTCATCGTGTTCCAAGAATTCACTTAAATTCAACAAAGTCTGATGAATTTCCGGGGAAGAATGAGGAGATGAAAGAGCCACACATAGAGATTGGGCCAACTCACCCTGATGTTGAATATGTAATTCATTCCAGCAACTAGCGAATGCACAATTGAATAAATCTTTTGCGAGTTGAGGGTAAACAGAGGCCAAAGTGGAACACTCTCTTAAGGCAGGTGATGGGGATTCCTTCAACAACTCAATACTCAACTTTCTCATCCACTCATGCCAATCCTCCTTTGTTCTCTTGGTGGTACAATCCCAAACATTTCTCAACGACTGCGAGCTAACCGACAACTTCTTGATTCCATTATTTAAATCATTCACCGAGGAATCGGTTTTCACAGTTTCTGCATAAAGGATAGAATTAGAAGGCAATGGTTCTCCTTTCTGGAGTCTATCCACAAATTGATCATATAGTGGAAATTGGAGTTTATTGTTGATCAAGACCGATGTAACAACAGGAATAAACACGTTGAAATCTGAACCCATTTGCAATAACAGTGAACAAATGGTAGTCATAACAGTCATTTTTAGTTCGCTGTTATCCGTGTTACTCAAAACCCTTAACAAAGGTTGGAGTATTTCAGATGTATAGTCATTCAATGTTAAATTTCTGGCTAACTTCCCAATGCATTCAATGGAGTTCTTTCTCACTAGCAAGACCGAAAATTCAAACAATTTGATTAAGGAAGGAATGATCATGTAAATGTATGGTTCAATATTATTCCCAAAAATAATAAAGGCTTTGAACACCCTCAACGTGGAGGTATATCCGACAGATGTATCACTCTCCAAGACGTCCAAAAACATGGTAATTAAATCCAACATGTACACTTTAAATTCATCATCCAAAGCCCTAGATACTTGCTCAATAACGCCAATGATATGTCCCTGTAATTTGACGATGGGGAAAAACTCCTTAATTAGTTGGAACAGTTTAGGTAAATAAGGCCTGATATTCAATTTGACAATACTGATCAACTGACCCAACTGTTGGAAGTAAAAGCTTAGCACCGACTGGGGACATGTGTGCATAACATTGACAAATCCTGGAATGACTTTATCAAGGAACATGACAGATTTCAAGCCCAATATTTTAAAAATGTTCATGATGGTCTGAATAACTGCCAAGTGGTGTGAATTCAACGATGGATCTTTAAGAATTTTCAAAAGGGTTTCAATCACAACTGTTGGGAAATAGTCCTCGTTAGTAGGGCCTTTACCGTTCATTAACAATTCCATATCCACGGGCGGTGCATTCTGTCTGGCAACAGTTTCAGCATCTTGAACTTTGTTCTCAACCTCTCTATGTTTATATGGATCCAATGCACCGATGATACCCAATAATCTCACCGTCTCTCGTCTCGTGGACTGTGAGGTATCAGATTTTAAAATATTCATCAAAAGGCCTAAAAGTTGAGGATAGTCCAAGAGAGGTTGAATAACATATCCTGCCGAGGAAGCCAATTGTCCTAAAGACTTCAATGCTGCATCTCTCTTGATACTTGAACTTTGATCTTGGAAGAAATCTAAAATGATCGGCATCAAGGTTGGAATGAAGGGAACCATTTCCTCCCCACTCACTACGGCCAATTCACCAATTGCAGCCAAACAGCTGGATGCCACGGCAGAGTTCATATCCTTGGTGTGTGGTATTAGAGCATCCATAATTTGTTTGGTGTATGGTTTGGTTAACTGGCCAGTAGATGAGACAAGCACCCCCAGTAAAATGTTGGTTTCTTCTCGGATTCTAGAGGTATGTCCTCCGTATTCCAACTTTGTGATGGTTTGAATCAACATCTTTCTCAATGGAGGAACAATGTATGCAGGGTTGAAGAATGTCAACCTGCCCACCAATTGGATTGTTACCCTCCTCACGTCAAAATTTTCATCATTCAATGCCATGAATAATAATTTGACACTTTCTGCCTGAGAAAGGTGGGGATCAAACGTGTTTAACAAGGACTTCAAAACTTCCAAACGAATCTCAGTCACCGGATCCGTAATGGCAATTGTAAGCAATTTCTTTAAAACAAGATCAACATTTCTAAGAGAGTGTTCACTCTTTTCGATGGAAATTGTAGATCTGGTGTAAATGTTAGCACAGGCTAATGAAGCTTGCAATCTGACCTCGGGATTTTCATGGGTGATATAATTGAGGATGACATATCTGACAAATTCGTTCAAATTGTAATTTTTGAAATCAAAGTATCTCAACACTTTGAGGGCTTGTAGGGTAATGATGGTATCGGAATCCTCAAAATATTTCGACATGGGAATTTGAGACAGGTCCACAATATCTTTGCTGGTATTTTGATTGAAGGATCCTCCCTCCTTGAGGAGCATATTCTGCCTATAAGTAAAAGCCAAATCATAATCAAATAGTTCCTCAAAGTCCAAGGAACCTGGATGTTTGAACTCATAACCGGACAAGCAAAAGCTTACAGTGTTCAATAATTTGTCATTGATGATAGGTTCCAAAGAAGGCAAATATTGAATGAACAATCTCAAAACACTCAACATGTTATCTGTCAAAGGTGATTTCAAGACCAATTTCAAAATTTGATAATTGTTTATGAATTTTGTAAGTGGGGGGCCCAATGAAGTCGCTAATCTGGCCAAACAGTAGAAGCAGGCCTGAGCCAAATCCCTCTTACCTTTAGAATATGAGGATTTGATTGTAAGACCATCCCTGATACTTTCCAATAGAATTCCGTTCAAATAATTGACAATGTTGTTTCTGGTTTCCACGGCGATGTCCCCAATGCTGATCAAAATTGAGGGCAGGTCCTTCCTCACTTTTAACTGAGAAATGTAGTAGAGAAGCACTCTATGCATGTATTTATCAACAAACTTGATCTTATCAAAACGGGCCATTCTAGGGATGACTCTTGTCACCTCATTTCTGACGTCGGAAGATTTATGGTCCTTCATTGCCAATACTGTTTCGTACATTTCCTCAATTTTTGAGTTCAATAGGGTTGTGCCCTGGTTGACCAACTCCCTGTAACAGAGTAGGGACCCATGGATGTATTCTGACGGGCTTGTGATGTTGGAAGAGGTGGCGGCGGTTGAGTTGATCGAGTTGATTGTAGAGTTGGGGTTCATAGTTGTGGTCGAGTTGGTGGCTTTGAACACTATCGAGGCCTCTGAGTATAATTTATTGAACCAATATCCCTTTAATTCCGTGTCTCTTTCATAAACTATATCTAGACAATGTTTCAGACACACTGCAGTATCCTCTCTGATGACGGCCTTAGAATCTCGCAAACCAATCCATATGTTACCCAAAATGTCTCTGATGAATTGGTACATCAACGCAGGGGCATTTTTAGCCAACGAAGAGATGATCAAGATAGCGGAGTGTCTTTTTGAGTCCAATTTTTCATTGAGAAGCCATTCCATCGATCTTTTCACTTCTTCTTCGACGAATTCCCCCGTGAGTGATCCTCCGGATGTGGCCAAACCACCGATGGTGGATGTGGCTGCTCTCATCACCTGGAAATCGTTCGAAGAGAGTAACCTTCTCAAATAGTTTGCATATCTTGTGATCATGTTGGAATTGTCATCGGTGCTACCTCCTGTGGCCAGCTGTGCAAGAGATTCATCTGTGGAATTGTTCAATAACTCCACAAGGGAGTTGATGGCTTCAATACCACCCAACTGATCGTTAATTTGGGTGCTGTTAATCAAGTCGAATATCTTCTTATTGATGTAATTGTTGAAAACGGAGAGTTGCTCGGTGGAATTGATCCCCGTTGATATCGATATGAAATGTCTTCTAAGGTCTCTCGCAGCTTTTGAGCGTCTTATTTCATCCTTTGATTTTAATTCTTGGAATATCTGATCCAACATAAAGTTTTGCATCATGGACGAGGTCCCCGACGACATTCCTGAGATTCCCATTGTTTGTTGCTGCATTTGCATCTGCATCTGCTGTTGCTGTTGCTGCTGTTGTTGTTGTGGCATACTTGACGACTTTAGCATTTTTGTAGTAATTGTATGGTTAGAAATGCAAAATTCCCGATTTTTTTTAGAAAAGTCCAACCTCCAACTCTACAATGACAGTGTCCAAACAAGCGAACTTGATTGACAGTACCGCTGTTGATATACAGGGAAAAAGGCTTGTTCAATGGACACGATACTTGCCGAAAAAAAGCTAGGTGCGAGGGGCGGGCCTCATTTGAGAGCGCTCAGCATGGCTCAGCAGAAGTCAAGTAAAAGAATGTTAAATATCAGTAAAAAAATCGGTAAATATCATTCAAGCCTCGACTCTCTTCAACAATTCGTTGACAAGGGCTTCACAATCGGCAGAAAACTTTCTGATACCCTCGGAAAGCTTTTCGGTGGCCATGGCGTCCTCGTTCAAGAGGAATCTGAACTTTGGTTCGTCGTCGATGAAGGATTCCTTTTGCAAGTCCAAGGCTTGGGCCTTTTCGGCGTTCAAGATTTGGGGCAATGGCTCGGTGGAGTTGGACAATTGTTCCAAGAGACCTGGGGAGATGGTCAAGTAATCGCAACCGGCGAGGGCGGAGATTTCACCCGTGTTTCTGAAGGAGGCACCCATGACGATGGTGTTGTAGCCGTACTTCTTGTAATAGTTGTAGATTTGTCTCACGGAGAGGACACCAGGGTCGGTTTCGCTGGTGTAGGCTTCGCCGGTCTTGGCCTTGTACCAGTCGAGGATTCTACCGACGAATGGAGAGATCAAGGTGACGCTTGCTTCAGCACAGGCGACAGCTTGAACGAAGGAGAACAACAAGGTCAGGTTACAGTGGATGCCGTGCTTGTCTTCCAATTCCTTAGCGGCCTGGATCCCTTCCCAGGTGGAGGCGATCTTGATGAGGACTCTGTCCTTGGAGATGCCTTGGTTTTCGTACAACTTGATGATGGAGAGGGCCTTGTCGATGGTGGCTTGCTTGTCGAAGGAGAGCCTTGCGTCCACTTCGGTCGACACTCTACCTGGGACGATCTTCAGGATCTCCTTACCGAACTCAACCAGCAATCTGTCAAGAGCAAGAGAGGCTTGTTCTTGGGCAGAGGTGGCGTTGGCCTTGGCGTATTCGATGGCAACATCAATCAACTTGGCGTATTGAGGTTGCTTGGTGGCAGCCAAGATCAACGATGGGTTGGTGGTTGCATCTTGAGGGGTAAACTTTGCAATGGCTAAAACAAGGTGTTAGTAAGCTGAATCAGGAGGCAACCAAAAGGAAACAAACAACCGAACAAAGTGAAGTTGTGAATAAACCCACAAAGAGCAGACCAGAAGAACCTGCAGCATCACAATTCCACTAATGAGAACAAAAAGGACGAAAAATATCATCGAAACCATCAACTGGTTCAGACCCAATTAATCAACACATCTCATTATGGATTCACTCAATTCACGTTGTTTGTCAACCAAATTTTAACCCGGGCACAATCCCACACGCAAAAACACACCACGTGTCTCTGCAAGTCAAATTGTGCCTCGATCGTCGATAATTCCATTCAAAAAGACCCAAACGAACAAATACTCAAAACCCGGTATTTGCTAGATTCGCTGGCGCATTTTTCGATAACATACATTCAAAATCACCTGTGTCGGCAACAACAACGGTACCGGATTGCTTCAATTGTTCAAGAGAGGACGACATCCTTATTTAATGTAATTATAGAGAAAAGAAGGGGATGGTGAAAAATAATAAGTCATCTTCCGGAGAAGAGAACGGCATACGGAAATCCGATTTCTGGAGTATGGAAACAAATGAGATCTTGGCAATGGGATAATTGGCTTCAATCCATTGAGCATACACTGAGCCGATTTGAAGGGGTGAGGAGGGGGCGCTGACGTAAGCGGTTACGCAGCCCGCCCCACACCCTCCTCTTACTTGATGTGAAATCCACATCCGCGAACCCTTGTGTTGCCTCATCACCTGTTGATAAGTAGGAAGATGACAAGCATTAATACGCCAGCTGTTGTGATGGACAACGGTACGGGGTTCACGAAGCTGGGGTTTGCAGGTAACGACTCTCCGTCGTGGGTTTTCCCAACGGCAATTGCCACCAGAGCGACGGGATCCTCCACCTCCAAGCCCTCAGGTCCTTCGAAACCAACGTTTCTCTCCGGTGGAGCCAAGTCCACCAGCAACAACCTGAGCTCAATCAAGTCGGACATGGCGGACTTGGACTTTTACATCAGTGAGGAGGCGATCGAGGCAGCAAAAGGCCCCTCTTATTCACTGAATTACCCCATCAGACACGGCCAGATCGAAAATTGGGATCAAATGGAGCGATTCTGGGAAAACTGTATCTTCAAGTATTTGAAATGCGAGCCGGAAGACCATTACTTCCTTCTCACGGAACCCCCATTGAATCCGCCGGAAAACAGAGAAAACACGGCAGAAATCATGTTTGAATCGTTCAATTGTGCGGGTTTGTACATCGCAGTCCAGGCGGTCTTGGCCTTGGCAGCCTCCTGGACCTCCTCCAAGGTGGTGGACAGATCATTGACCGGGACGGTGATCGATTCCGGGGACGGTGTGACACACGTGATCCCGGTCGCAGAGGGTTATGTGATCGGCAGTGCAATTAAAAACATCCCAATTGCCGGTAGAGACATCACCGGGTTCATACAAACAATGTTGAGAGAACGTGGAGAGGTGGATTCCTCCCTCCGTACAGCAGAAATGATCAAACAGCAGTTTTGCTATGTTTGTCCAGATATAGTCAAAGAATTCAACAAGTTTGACCACAACTCGGAAATGTTTGCCAAGTATGTCGTGGAGACGGTGGATCACAAAAAATCCCAAATAGACGTGGGGTATGAACGGTTCCTAGCACCAGAGATCTTCTTCAACCCCGAAATCGCATCCTCCGACTTCTTGACTCCATTGCCAACAATAGTTGATCAGGTCATCCAGGCCTCTCCAATAGACGTGAGGAAGAACCTCTACAAAAACATTGTTCTTTCCGGAGGTTCAACAATGTTCAAAGATTTTGGCAGAAGATTGCAGAGAGACTTGAAGACGATCGTGAATGATAGAGTCGAGACAAGTGAGCGGTTAAGTGGGACGAAGTCTTCCGGTGTCCAGGTTCAAGTCATTTCGCATAAGAGACAGAGGAATGCCGTCTGGTTTGGAGGGTCCCTGTTGGCCCAGACATCCGAGTTCAAGAGTTATTGCCATACTAAGAAGGATTATGAGGAGTATGGTCCGAATATTGTGAGAAACTTTTCTTTGTTCAGTGTGCCATGAGCTTGCAAACGAACCAGCTGACACGCGCAGCGCGTTAGCGAGTGAACCAAGGGGACGGGACCAGGGGCCGGGAGCTATTTGGATAACAACGGTTTATTTAACACTTGTCTGTTTATTTCAATTTGTTTGTCCATCTAGTATATACGGTAAATATTTATTTCAGTGAGCCGAACAATGGGGGGAGAAACGGGGCGGACTATATTTCGGTATTATAAAGGAATTGTCTTCGATTATGTTCAAGTAATGTAATGAGTGCCGCTTCTACAATTGGGCTACTCAAGGGTATGCCAATTGGCAAAAATGTCGGATGACAGGCGTTGCACCCGATGGTATGCGGCTTTTGTTATGTCATTGGTTACAGCGCGTAGAAAGATGCTGAGCGGTAGATTGCTCAGCGCAAGGTTGACAATTGTTTAGAAGAGGACGTTTTATCGTACCCAAATGAGGGAAACCCCAACTTGGGTTGCCAGATTATGGGGACTAACCGTAAGCTTTACTCTTGACCCACTTATTGCCATTTCCATTAACGGCCCTTTTTAGTGTTGCTGGATGGCCATTTGAGTTTACCCGGCCAATGGTTGGTGAATTGTTCATCAATATGAAAGGTTCCTACAATTGCGTGGTTCAGTGGGGACATTCGAAGAATGCAAAAACTGGGATGAATGAACGATGGGCCATCTTCAAAGTTTGAGGCTAGTGCCATGTAACTACTAGTGCAACAGATTGTGCGATCGAATGTAACTTGTAATTTAGAACGGTCCACACCACGATTCTAAGTCGCCCAACTCACCCAGCTCTCCGAACCCACCAACCTTTTGGTCATAATCATATCTTATCGTTCACAGTCCACTTAATCCTTTACAGTTGCACTCTTGTACATTTGATTTCTTTTGCCATATCATGGATGATTAGTATCTAATAGCTCTTTATTTTGCGTTCATTAAGTTTAAAAGACTGATTATTGACCTAAGATTAAAACACACCGACACCCTCACTTCGTTCGTTTGTTGTTTACCCATTATTCGCACTAAATCACAACTTGCTTGGAACGTTTGTGAGCTGGCGATTACGTAATGTACCAACCGGTGGCCATCTCCACCACCGTTTTTTCCTATAATACGCAACGGTCCACTCAGCAGGATGTCGACCATACCGAATGAGTTCCATTCACCGCAGAAAACGATATTCAAGGCCACTACAAATAAACCTCTGCGATTCGCCATCATGGGTCCTCATAAATCGAGCAAATCTTCGTTTGTTTCTATAATTTCGAACCAGATATCCCTACCGAATTATTATCCAACTGTACAAAACAGTCCCCTACTAGTGCAGTTTCAGCCGAAAAGATTCTCTTCTAGAGCTCTCTTGGATGTCCACGTGACCCCCAAAGATTTGAAGACCCTGAAACTGCTAGAGAACAAAAGCATCATAATGAACCCAAGTTTGATGAAAAGGATAGACTTGGAAGGTTTAAGGCAAGCGAAGAACGGCAACATTCCCGTGGAGGGGGATTCCATTCTGGAGCAGACAGGAAACAATTATGATTTGGATTATACGGTCTGGGATATGTTTGATAACGAATACTTCAAGCCGGTCAATTCTTTCTCTACCCAGGTGGCCGCCACTAAGGATCTGGAGTTTGGGACCAATGGCAGAAGTAGGGGAATCTCACCCGAGCCCTATCTTGAGATGGATCCTGTCACCCATGAAATGAAAGAAATCAAGTATAAACCACCTGTGTCGACACCCATTCTTATTGAACTGATAGACACTCCCGGGGTGCAGAAGGACGATTTGATCCCATTTTTGGAGAGGTCACTTGATTGCAGGTTGTCCAAGGATGTGCTAAACAACTTGGCGAATGATTACAACACGAATTTCAGGTCGAGAGTAAAGCCACTAATCACCGGGTCTGGTATCAGTGATTTGAATGCCTCCATCAATGGATATTTGCTCTGTTATTCGTGTGTCCCCGAATACGAGACCAGCAACATCAACCCTCCTGGATACGAGCAGGAGCCTCCCGAGGTGAACATGGAAAACGTTGAAGTCCTTAAGAGTCTCTATGTTTCGATATGCGAGGCCTGGAAGGAGTGGACCACTTACCATGTCAACTGGGAGATTGGAAAAGAGTACGATTCC
Organism: Saturnispora kantuleensis; assembly: GCA_030557035.1. Taxonomy (NCBI): domain Eukaryota; kingdom Fungi; phylum Ascomycota; class Pichiomycetes; order Pichiales; family Pichiaceae; genus Saturnispora; species Saturnispora kantuleensis. Next base: position 239,312 of record JAKTVD010000009.1, on the reverse strand, counting down.
CTCTCAATTGCCACCTCCATTAAGCAGATATGGAAAAAGAAGGAATTGCCACTCACCGAGTTGAAGGATATCAACGATTTATCCAAAGAGGAGAGAAAAAGGGTCGAAAAGTATCTGCTCAAGAGTCACATTCCACAGCAGCCCCCAATTGTTGTCGCATGCACCAACATCAATTCACCCTTTGCTTCCCCGCTCCTAATTCAAAAAGGTAAGGATTTGGCCTTAGAATGGGGTTGTTCTTTTGTTGAAATGAGCTGTTGCTACGATTCACTCAAATGGGTCAACGTGGAGGAGGCAATGTCGCTCTTGGTCAGAGAGGCCAGTGATGTGGAGATTAAAGATGTATAATTATTTTATTTTATTGTCATGAGCATATTCACTCCGTCCTATTTTGATCCCTTCCAACCACACCAAAACGCCCAGCGGCAATTCCCACTGGCACCCCGCCGTCCCATCCCACTGCGTAGCTCGCTAGCGGTTACCTCGGCTCCTTGCCCCTTTAGGAAGGTTATCTCATACCGGCCAAGACCGCGGTTAGTATGTGAAAAAATATTTAAGGACGTAACCCCCCAGGTGTGAGCTGGTACTGGGTTGAAGCCACTTATTATAAGAAGACCCGATGTCGTTTTCAATTCCCACCTTTTTCGGATTCTCGAAAAAGTGTGCCCAGGTGGAGGAGGAGCTTCCTCCGGTTAGAAAAGAGACATTACATGTCGAGGTGTTAACAATAAAAGATTACAAGAAGGCAGCCAAGACCCTCCAGATTGCGTTCAAGGACGACTTGTATGTGAACTATTTGACGTCGAACATTGAAGATGAGAAGATCAAAAACCAGCTTGACTTGGCTCTCTTTGAAGCCACAACATATTCCACAATCTTGTCCGGGCTCTGTGTTGCTGTTAGAGACGTGGAGGGGGAACTGAGAGACCCGAATGCGCCATTTCTTGCGGTGGCATGTTTTGACAAGCCTCATCCACAGGACAAAGAAAGCAAGGATCACAAATCCCTCTTCAGCTATCTATGGAGCATGTACGACGGTGGTTACTTGAAATTCATCTGGCTTTCCAACAAAGAGACAAGACAGAGGGTGTTTGAAGAACAGTGGCAGTTGCTAGACGATCTCAGGGAAAGTGTGCTTGGAGAGGAGTACAGCAAGTCATGGTATTTGTCCGATATTGGTGCAATCCCAAGAGGTAGAGGATTGGGGATCAGTAGACGCTTGATGGATTACGTGTGTCAGAACTACGTGGACGTGTATAAACAACCGGGTATGGGGTTAGATGACGATGATGACGACGACGACAATGATCTCAACGCCAGCAACCCAAAGTCGTTCACCGGATCTGACGAAAACTCCAAATTAGACAGTGAAATCCAGAGTTTTAACTTCCAGTTCAACCTCGATTCGGATAATTTGACCGATTACTCGGGGTACACTTCGTACTCCGACAACGAATCCACACACTCCTCGTGGTATTACACCGAAGAACAGGATATTCTTCATCAGTACGACGAAAGAAAGAATAACGGTCGCCAGCTGGGCGCCCCATTGTACTTGGAGTCGAGCCACCCAAGGAATAGAAAAATATACCAGAAGTTGGGGTTCACCTACATCAAGACTGCGGAGGTGGCCCGGGTTTTCGACAAGGACGGCCAGAAGAAGAAACTGACAATAGACTTGATGGTTAGAGGTATAAAGGGTGCCAAGTGGAACCATGCTGCCAACTCTACTTAATTCACACAATGCTGCCCTTGCGATCACTGCTCTGGCTTGTCAAGCGACACCACACTCACACTGGGGAACAAACTACCTTCATTCATCCGCTGGATCGTATCTTTTTGTTTTCGCTTTTGGTATTCTTCCATGAGCCGTCTTTTATAGAATATGGGGTCTAATTTATATTTAATATCCGTTTTTTCAAGCTGGGACAATGCTGTCTGAGCCTGATCAATTGCCTGCTTCATTTCAGCTACCTTGTTCTCCTGGGGATCGCTTTTTCCCTCCAGTTCCGCCTTCCACATGCCGGAAACTTTATCAAACCATCCGGTTTTCGACTCTTCAGCCATCACTCGCTGGTGTTTGACCAGAGCTTCCTTTTTAAGATCAAGATCGGTGGCAAGAAACCTCCTTTTTGCTGACGTGTCCAACCCCTGCGAATCTCTGTACACCAACTCGGCAAAGTTCTTATCTCTCAAGTGGATATCACAAACATAGAACCAATCCTTCTGATCCATTGTGATCAAAACAGTGCAGCTGGGCTTATAACACACAGCACATGCCTTCGCTGCGTTCGCCGCAACATGTTTACACAGATACAGGTTACTGAACGGAGGTTGTGACATCCTTATAAGGACAATCTTAACCCTTTTTTTCGTATAAAATTCATCTCTATAATTTTAACCGTTGCTCGATTTACATTGTTTAATAGTATCCTTCATGACCTGTCTTGTGGGATTCTTCAACTTCCAGCCATCAGAAACCCCCTTGAATCCACTGAGTTTCTTTTCTCCGTTGGATTTCAACCAGGCGATCCTTTTCTGCAAGCTGGCACCACAAACCTGATCAAAATTCTTTCCCTTGAAAGCCTTCAATGATCTCACCGCATCAATGAAGCCAGATCCGGAGTCGCACATGTTCTCCCACACGCTCTGCCAAATCCACAGCTCAATATCCCAACCCAAACTCATCCACGCATCATCTCCAAAGTTCCTCATCTGTTCTCCAGACTTGTCAGTGAATTTATCCTCATTGATGTACTCCCAGGGGTCGAGCTTGGGACTGTGGATATGATAAAACCCATCCTTGGGCCTTTTCACTGCTTTCGCCTCCATTGGGTGATCTCCCAAAGGCTCCCAGATATCTTTATCGACACCCAATCCATGATTACCCATGCCGAGAACGGCGCCTAGGTGGCTCGCATAGTTCCACGATTCATCTCCTAACGTGTAATCATAGTTGTAGGAAAACTGGTCTTTGCCTACTTGGGCCACCATTTGAGCCCTCCAGATTGATTGGCCCCAAATGAGGCCGAGAACTCCATCATAATCGTCCAACAAATCAACCTGAACGATTGTCGAATCCACAATCCAGTTTCGGTCCTTTATCCATGTTCCATAGAGCTTCTTCGGCCGTGTGTGCACCTGCCACCATGGCTTCTTCAAAACGTGGCTCGCAAGAGTCCACGTGTCTTTATCACCCTCCCCCGCACCACCTTGGGACAAGAGGGGGTAAAATGCGTCGGGACCGTTCAAGTTGTAGTAAAGGGCAAGTAAAAGATCCTGGAAGTGCCTAGTTTTATCCACCAACAACAACCCCGATTCGGTTGTCCACTCGGACAGAGTTCCTTCCAAATCATGGTAGTTGATTCCATTGGTCCTCCTATACGAGAATTCCACCGGTGTGTAGATGTCATTGAGAAATCGTATAGGTTTATTACCAACTGGGATATCAAGAGAGGCGTAGAGGTGTGGGGAGGTGGTTCTACGCCAAAAATCTGGCCATGTCACCATACCATAGTCCGCAAGCAGCGATGAAGTGAAATATCTGTCCGGGTTCACTGTGGGCACCACATCGGAGTCGATATAAAAGACTCTTTCAAACGAAGACCACAAAAGTGCCAGCGCCTTCAACTGGTATCCATTGATGTTGAGTTTGAAATCCGGCAAGACCTTGCAATGTGCACCCAACTGAGGGAACACCTCTTCACACATGCGTTTGTCGTATTCCGCTTTCCTGGGTATGATCACTTCAATTGGAAATTCGGACCCGGCTTTCTTCAACGCCTGTATTGATAGCAAGGTGAACCACGTGTACTTCCCTCCACCCAGATAGACATACCCCGCATTTTTGTAAAACGGGGGCGACGTCTCTGGCAAGGAATCCAAGACCAATCTGTGCTTTAATTGAATATCCTTGAGGAAGTAATCGTTAAAGTCCATGAGACTCATTAAGGCCTCTTCTGTTATGACCTCATAGGGGCCATCCTTGAACACTGTATCCCATATGACAACATTCCCCTGGTTGGTGATCGACCGCTCGGGGTTACCAAATCGTAGTTTGTATTTATCAAACGCAGTAAGAACCCCATTTAGAAATGTCTCTAAAGTGTCTTCCTCGCCAATTATAAGCCTTTGGGGTGTGATCCGACCCACCGAATTCAAGTACTCTTCGATTTCAAACTGTGAAGCCTCCATAATTTCATCATACTCCATCTGCAATCTTCTTCTGATGGTTTCATTAGGTTCGGGGTTTATTCCCTCTTTGGGGGAGAAATAGTCCTCTTCCATTCCACCATTTGGTGCCAGGCGTAGCCTAGTCACATATGATACCGGCACTCCCCACCACCACGATTCTACTATGATGGTCAAAATCTGCCAGTTAAGAATCCCTAAAACAATCCATACCCCATATCTTCTCAGAGACCTTACCATCAGTCTGGCAAACGCCATCTAAAGAAGTTCCACAGTGTAAGGTTGATTACATAAGCCACCCTTGGGTAAAATATGCTTTGCTAATTGGTCAGGCGTCAGATCCATCCAGCACAGCGGGACACAAAGTGAATGCCATCAAGAGGGAACACAATGGTTCAATTGGCCATTTGAAGTCATTTGAAGTCATTTTCTGTGGAAATCCCTTTTTCAAACCGATAATTGATATCTTTCCAACTTCCTGATAATGACGGTAAAACCGCATTGAATTTGTGTAGTTAATTTGACAATAAATGAACCCCACTCAACCTGCAATTTGCAGTCGATGCCTTGCTTACCACCATCCAGTACAGTATCACATTAATTTTGAATCACTCTTAAAAAAATTGCCCAGTGGCTCTTTATCAATGAATTACTCAGATAGAGTACAGGAAGTACTGCGTGGCCTGTTCGAGTGGTATTCTACAAAGCCATGGCATTTAAAGCTACTCTGGGGTTTTTCACTTCTTGTTGTGGTGGTGCTGGACATACTGATGGTGGTCTTCCATAAATCGCTACTTCACAAGCTTCTCCTTGCGTCCCAATATTGGGAGTCATTGGGCGTCAAGGGCCAATTGGCGCTCTTTCTTGGGATCTTTGTCGTCTCATTTCCGCCGTTTGCAGGCTTTTCCTTATTGGTCACTATCACCGGAATCATTTATGGAATCGTCACTGGGTTGGTGTTGGTGGGATTGGCATCCACTTTAGGTTCCGCCGCCGCGTTTATGAGTGTGAAATTCCTGTTCAAAGAGCAGGCTGAGGAGTATGTGGAACGCAATGACAGGTTTAAAGCCCTCACAAAAGTCATTAGAGACTCCGAGACTGGGTACATGCAGGAGGTGCTTACAATGGCAATGATAAGAGTTTTGCCACTTCCATACTCAATGACAAACGGTGCCGTTGCATGTGTTCCTGGAGCCTCAGTAGCCTGCTACGCATTGGCCACACTTATTTCCTCTCCAAAGAACATTGTGGCACTATTCGTTGGCTACCAGATGAGGAAGCTAGGAGAGGATCCCAAGGGCGGAAAGTTAGACGACTTTCTCATAATTATTGCCACAGGGGTGGTTTACTTTCTTGTGATGTCTCTGCTCTACAAGCGGTTTCAGCAACGTATTCGACAGCAGGAGGAGGATCAAATGGAGTTAATTATATAGATTTTTTGGAGCAGAGTATAAAAATTGCCTCCTTACCACATATTCTTCTCAGCTTTCACAAATGGGGGTCAAAACACACCCAAAAAGCTTGAAACCATCACTCATCAAAGACTTTCCTTCTAGAGCTAACACCTCTCAGATAGATGTAAATTCAGTCACAAAAAAACTGGACCCCAAAAAAGGCAGTCAGCTGAATTGGACAGATATTCCACCACAACCGGCACATTCACTAGCAAAGAGAGATGAAAACAGTTTAAAACGACTGGAACAAACCCTAGAGCTGAAAAATGGTTCCAAAATCGTTGTTAACCCTTGTTCCGTGAAGACTTTTGACCACAGCGGACGGGATGAGCATTTGGAAAGCATTGATGAGGAAGCTCAGCACCACCCTTTCAAGTTGGGCTCTACACTCAACAACAAATTCAACAAGCCAATAGATGTGCAATCGGGGGAAAATATGACAGTTATTAAAAGCAACTGCGGGCCCTTGGAAAAGAAGATCATCGTTCACCCATACCGTGTCTTCATCTTGAATTTCATTGAGAGAGTCATAACTTTTGGATTGTGGTTGACATTTCTGGTGGTTCACTTTTTTTTATTGGCATTGTTTCTTATCCGTTTTCTTCTTCTCTTGACGATTCAATGAACAAAGCAACTGTGATCATTTCCAGGTTATTTTCTTTGCTGAGCACTTGACTAAATATATGTTGTTGGAGCGGAAAAAAATGGATCAACGTTAACTAAAGGAAAAGGAGAATATCGCATTCTGTTTGATAAGACGGACATCTCCACGCTCATTTTATTCACTCATTTCAGGTTTCGTTCTTTCTACCAAATTACCTACTTTTTTTATTGCCCCTTTCATCGCCTTCTTTTGACTTGTTGACATAAAATGTCTAGATCAAATAGACCAAACCCACCAGTGAGTCTGGATTCACTGCCCGAGTTCATGAAGACAAGCTCCGGCCCACAGGTGAAGTTTCATTCCGCCTTTCCACCCTTGACAACTAAGGTCAGAGTCAGGGGTGTGATGGAAAGAGCGGGTTTTGATGTGTATAAGCCTCCGAGGGAACAACCTAAGAGGATGGTGACAGCTCCGATCAAACCGATAAATGGGTCCACACCTATGTTTGAAAAGCCAAGATCCATTTCAGCAAGTTCTCATAGCAAATCTTCCCCAAATTTGTCTAATTCACGCGGTTCCCCAGGGGAATCCATAGACAAAGCCACATATGTTAGAAACAGACTCAACATCTTAAAAGGTGACCCAAATACCAACCAGAAGAACTTGTGGGATACACCACCGATGGAGAACGGCATGCCACCCCTAATCAATAGGAATAATAAGCCTATTTTGAGCATGCATTTGGACGACCATTCAAATGAGCCATTGGTCATCCCAAAGGTGGAAATTGAAACGTATTCGCCCGAAATTAATCAAGACGCCTTTGAATTCGGCATTCCTTCTCGTAAGGACTTGGATTTACAGCCGGTGCTGCCTGTTATTAGTTCAACAGTGGACGATGACATAGATGAGCAGGTACCAGATCAAAAACTATATACCCCAACTGACAGATCGAATACCCACTCAATTTCAGACCATTCATTGGCTTCTTTCGATAGAAAGTTTGAAGAGGGTTTAGATTACGAGGATAATTCCAGTGTCTTTGGCAGACAAAAAAGGTCAGATGTGGGGGAAGATCTATTGGATCAACTCAACGGTATGAAAGAGGAAATCGGATCTCCAATAGCTGACCCTCCATTACCTCCTTCACCACAGCCATTAGAGGGGAAGAGATTGAGTACTATGGCCACGGATGACTTGAACATTTACAACCTGAGCGGTCTAAGACAGTCGCCTCGGTCCGCAGATATGTCTGTTATCGCTGAGAGAAGTTTTGAAGATACAATGATGGAACCGGAATTGGCCATTGTACCGGATATCCAGTTAGTGAATGATAATGAGATTTTGATTGACTCAGTTCCTCACTCAGGCACCCAGTCTTCATTGAGCACGTTCATGGAGGAGAATGGCTTTATGAAACACTCTGCGAATGTAGTTGAAACCCCCAAACAAACACCAAATTTGACCCAGAAAGAATTCAACACTCTCACAGATGATATGGAGAAAATCACCGGTTCAAAGCCTTCCTACAACCCTGGTGAGGGTCCATGCAGAACGTGTAAGCTTCCAATAATGGAATACGAGAAGAAAATTTGGTCCAAAGATCACCAGCTGAGCGGTCAATGGCATAGAAGATGTTTTGGATGTTACGAATGTGGCTCGAAATTCACGAAGGGATCATCGTGCTATGTTTTCGAAGATGCACCTTACTGTGAGCGTCATTTCCACGAATTGAACGGCTCTCTTTGTAAGTCTTGTCGTACAGGTGTGGAGGGTGAGTGTATGCAGAATGATCTTGATGAGGTCTTCCACTTCGACTGTTTGAGATGTGCCCATTGTGGGAACACAGTTGCGGGTGGGGACTACTTTACCTTCAAGAACGAGATCCTGTGTGAGGAGGATGCCATGGCCATCATGTCTCAATTGAATTCCCCGTCGGACAAGATGTTCAAACGGAGAACAAGAATAATGTATCTATGAAGGGTGAATAAATAAATAAATAGCGTTTAAATTTTGACTTCCGTCTTAATCTGCTCTGGGCAAGATGATTCTGATAGTCACACCATCACCGGGTCTGTTTTCTAACGCCAGGTTTCCGTCGTTGAATCCAGCAAAAACCTTACACAATGGCAATCCCAGACCGAATCCGTGGATTGTGTCTTTATCATTGCTAGTTGTGTAGTGGAATTGCCAGATTTTCTCTATCAGCTTGTCTGGCATCCCACCACCCTCGTCTTTGATCTCTATTGTGATCATGTCGTCGAGGTTGACCTCGTTTTCATGGTGGCTAGAAACTGTGAATTTCTTTTCCTCTAGCGATGTCTTCAAACATTTTAAAGAAATCTCCTCACTACTTTGATAAATGGAGATGGTAATTGGCTTTCCCTCGTTGAGGGAGGGTATAGAGGCATTTTTGAACATTTCAAACATTATGTGGACAATCTGGGGAGCAACGCACGTTGTTTTCAAATCCAAATCGCTACGGTTGGAATCAATGAGAAATTTAGGCACAGGATATCCATTCAACCCCAAGACCTCACTGGTGGTCCTGATTCCTCTCTTGACGATGTCATGAGCATTTATCTTTTCCACAAGAGGTGTATCGGAGATATAATCAGACATGGCGTATGATGCGGCTATCCTGCTCAAATGAAACTCATTGAAGAACAGGTCCAGATCGCAGTCGTAAACTCCATCAAGTAAATCCAAATCTTTTACTTTGATCAACGTATTGATTCTCTCCAATTGTGTGATAGATTCTTCTAATTGGGTTTCAACCAAGGCTCTGAATTTTGTTTCAGGAATTGGGTCCTTGGTTCTAGCCGAAGCGTTCATAAACTCCTTAATGGCATCAAGTGATTGTTCGTATTGGGGGCACAGCTGCTGATAGTGATCCACAATTGGAGTCTCCGGGACGTTTGGAGTTTTTAGGAGCCCCAGCTGGGCCTTATATATGCGAACAAGGTGGTTACACAGAGAGTGCCGCTTGTTCAGCGTTTGTGGGGTGACATGCAGTGGCTCTGGAGACCGTCTGCCAAAGAGAGACCCAATGGACCCAATTGCTTTAAGCATACTAGGAGGTCCACTCATAGTAAAAAATAAACCCCCAGCTTTAAACATCTCTTCTTAATGAATTTATTGGATCTTATTCATACACCACAGGTGCATGTGGTTCCCCTGCAATTTACCCAATACCAGAGAGGTATTCTGGATGTTTTAGGAAGGTTGCATGCAAAGAGCATACTTTTTCATCTCTCCGGGGAGATAAGTAGTGAAGATGAAGAGAATCTGACATTTGAAGAGCTCTCAGGGGCGTTCGTTCACATTTCAAAGCAGGTAGCCAACCATCCAACTTTGATTGTTGACCATTACATGCCGAAAAACCTACTATTGTTTAACACCAAGCAGAACATTGTGATGCAATCGCAAAAGTACCACTACTTGAATGAACTCTTGGACGAATTGAGTAGCCTCAAGGTGGCGAAAACGGTGTTAATCTCGGTCACCAATGCCAAGGAGATGGATGTGCTGGAGTCAATTCTTCTAGGAAAGATCAATTTACAGTACTATAGGTTTTCAGGCAACTCTCTGCACTACGAAAAGGATGTCGTTTTTGGGAGCAATGACAGGACCGAATCAGCAGCAGGGTCCCAATCCCCAGAAAAGATGACCCCCAGATCAAGAACAAATATCTCTTCCGTGAATAGTTTGAACCCAACATCAGGTAATTCCAGCACTAGTTCCCCTGTTCCACAGAGAGGTAGAGGAAGGGGCAGACCCCGGGGTGTTACGAGGGGTGGCGGCCGTGTGGGAAGACCACCTACAAGGAACCTGCCGTCCCAGAATATCAGGGAAGACCAGTATACCAGTGATAACAGTGGGACGAATGGTACCAGCAATGGAAACACTCCTCCAGCGGGCCACACCACAACGGTCAGGATGCGAGAGGAGTACACTCAGAAGATTTCAAAGAATAAACCACAGCAGCCGAATGAGAATATTCCTCTAAAGGTGTACATCATTTTATCCAGTCAACTGAAGCACTTGGTTAAACTGGAGCAGTTGAATCTGGACCTCCTCGTGTCATTGGATTCCAATTGCTCGGACTTTGACAAGATTGTTGAGGTGATTGGTAATGTCCCGATATTAAAGCCGTTGATTTTGAACTCGGTAGAACACTACGAATGGAAACTTAGGGGAATAGAGCCGGACTCCCAAAGAGATGAACTGCTAATGTATATGACTTTGGCCAGCTACCCCCAAATGAAGATTAACTCCACACCTCAATTTGAGGAGCTACTGCCTCTGGAGAAGGGACTAGCAAAGTGGATCGTTGACGGGTGCTCCAGAAATGAATTCCCACATCCTAAAACATTTGAAACGTGCATATCGTTGAAAACGGTGGAGAATGGAATTTCCGACCAGTTGAAATCCCTGGTGAAGACCGTTCTGGCTCAGTACAAGAATCCTACTGACTTAATTTTGCCTGTTGAAAACCCAAAATTCACTTTCTTTGATAAGGTGACCAATGCTAATATAAAAAAGGACGTTGAAATGAAAGACGAGATTGCGGTGAAGGTGGAAGAGGAGGAGGAAGAGGTTGAAAAAGAGACAAAGGAAGTCAATGGTGATTCTCTTTCTAAAAGGACCAAACCAAATCCTATTCGCCCCGACAGTATACCGACACATTTCACAGATAGAGAATACCAGACAACCCTCACCTCACTTTTGATAGAATTGATGAACTTAATGAAAAATTGGATCGGTGATACCACAACCCTTCTAGATGAAATGCATCTCTCTGAGACCAATAGACAACATCAAATGGATGAGTCAATTGTTGCAATTGGGGAATTATTCAAAAAAGACAGAGACCTGGGAGTCCTAATTGAGGCGAAGACTAAATTGCATACCAAATCCAAGACCGAATTGGAGCTTTCAAGGAAATTATGGGACAGCAATGAGCCAATTTCCGGGATCAAGAACAGATTTGATCATCTAAGTCAGGTTGACCCATCTGATGCTCCAAAGTTACTTGAATCGGTAAATTCGGATATCGCCGTCTTGAAATCAAGAATTTCGGAGTTAAACCAGCAGCTGGACACTACCAACGCATCCAATGAGGTTCACAGACAGAATTACCAAAAGGTGTCATCCGAGGCGGCAGAACTGTCCTCGCAGGTGAAATCGTGGAAAACTCTTGTTGAATCCCTTGAGAAACAAGCCAAGGGCGATTTTATCAAGTTACAGGAGGTTGCTTTTAACAATAAAATAGATTACAATAGCCATCGTATTGAGGTGGTGGAGAGGGAAAACGACTTCCTGAAACAATACTTGGTCACTTTGGAGACCATTCAGGATAAAAAGCAAAAAGGTTCACAAAATGGCGCCCAGTGGAATCGGTCAGCCAGAGTCAATGTCCCACATTGACCTTCGTGTAAACATTATATAATACAAATTGATTACTTCATCTCTCTTTTGAAGAAGTCATTAACAGCCTCCTCGGTGACAATTCCCCCCTCTTTGGCGAAGGGGGTCAAAAACTCCTTTAGCTTACTTTGGAGTTTATTGATGGCCATCATCCCTAAAGCCGCCTGGTCTGCTGGTAGGTTTTTGATTTCTTTAAGACCTAGATCGTAAATTGAGGAGTCGTCGTCATCTTCCTCATCGTCCGGGGGCTGGTAAGTGGGCTCTGGCGTGTGAAGAAATGGATACCTGTTGAGCAGTTTAAAAAGTGGCACATCCTCATTCGTGTTTTCCTTCACAAAGGCATGCAACGTTTCCTTGTAGTTTCCAGGAAGGAATATTGTTACCGGCCAGCTGCGTTTGACCCTTTTTGGATTGTCCTCCCCGTCGGTTGAACTTCCGTGCATCTTTTCCTGTCTGGATTGAAAGTCACTCGACCGCACATATTCCAACTTAGCGCCATCCACCAGCACTGAAAGCTGTTGGAGCTCTTTGGGAAATCTCGCAAAGCACTTCCAGCATATAAGGGTGTCGAAAGAGTCCAAAGCCGGGAACCCTGGAAGGGGCAAAAGATCCTGCTCAGCTGGGTCCTCACAGTCTCGAGCCTCATCAGTCTCATTTTCGCATGAAGCCTCACATTTATGCCTCTTGTTGTCCGTCTCGGCATCTAAGCCCGGTTCTCCCAAGAGGCTGATGATGTTGCCGTCAGAGCCTATTTCAGAATCCTCATTTGCCTCTTCAATCTTGTCCAGTGAAGAATTGTTCAATTTATTTGAATTTCTTTGCATAACACCGGGTCTTAGCCCCATGATGCACTCCTCATGGTACCAATCCTCGTCACACGCCACACCAAACGTGCATTGCATCATGTTGCTGTCGAGCATTGGGTTGTACGGTTGATCACAATCACAGAAATTTCCCTTGAAGTTGTGGCCATACGAGTTGCAACTGTCAGGTATGTCCGGTGTGTATTCTGTGGTGTCTATAAGTTTGGCCCACTGGGGGTTTCGAACAAAGCAAGGGCCTTCGACTCTATCTGTACCACAGTCGCAAGTTCTGCCCCGCTTGGAGAACAACTCGACCAAATCATGTGAGGTGTGGCATTTGATGCTACAGGCATAGCAGACGGCGTTGGGCTTTCCTGTTGCCGTGTGACACGTCAAACACGCAAACAAGGGCTGCCGTAGAGGTCCCATGGAATAAGTGCACTCTCGGGGGTCGTAAGGCATTCTTTCTCTTGCGAGTCGCTCCAGCTTCAAATGGTCCTGGAGGTATTCCCATGCGGTGGTGACTGTGTCGCTGTCGGCCATCGTATTGCTGATTGTTATGATGAATGAAATGTGTATACAAAAAGTGAGCCTTTTCTGTCACGTAAATCTTATTCCACCGCCAGATGGAGGTATTTAAGAGACAATTTGTGGGGCCCAAGGATCCCAGCTTTCGCCACACCCACTTCAGGGCCCCGGAGAGTGTTTTGCGATGTTTTGCACTCAAATTGGGGCGTCCTCTGGACCAGGAGGCGCTCATCAAGTATAAACTTGCAACGACGCCGTTGCTTTCTTTGTTCGGGTTATATGTCCACCGGGAGACCAAGGTGATCATTGTCTATTGTGCGAAGAAGACGAGTTTCACCGTCCGCTTGGATCAGTATGAATTACAGGATGTGGTTACGAGATCGGGAAGGTTGCAGTTGGTCGCTGGTGAAAGGCTGGTCCCAGGACAGCATTACTTGGGGACGTTGAAGACCCAGTGGGAGGATTTCTCGGTCTTTGATTTGATTGACGATATCCATGGGTTGAAGTTGGAAGTGCCTTATGAAGTTACGGAGACACACTTGACGACTCTCGATCTGATGATCCCGCTAATCCCCGTCTACTTGGGGGTGGATGCCTCCTTGAAGCCGATTGATTTCACCGAAAAGGGCTACAAGAAAACGCTGAGATCCTTGGGCGGTGGTCGACTGTCTCTGTTTCAGACGGTATATCACTCCTTGGAGATTTTGAGAATCCGCGTTGATTTCCCTCACTGGGGGGTGGATGTCAGGTTTACTGACGTGATGAACGATCTGCTCGAATATCCGTTGAACGGTGATGCGTTCATTGAATCTCTGATTCAGGCAGTGGACCTCAGGGTCCAAAAGCCTGACGATACCCACATGACCAGCAAGCATTATATTGTTGAGGTACCCCCAACCCAAAGCCAGAGCCCGGTGGTCCATCCGGAAGAGGAGGTTCAGCACGCGGCGACTGTTGGGGAAACCAATGAGAAAGCTACTCCTGCCAGGGGTGACAAGATCAGCAAGCTCGAAAAATCAAACGAGAACCAAGAGCCAAATAAAAGTAAGCGTGCAGAAGGCACTGCCCATACCATAATAGAAGAGTTTCATAACGATTTTCCATATGTTGTTAGTCAAAGTCCGGATCAGGGCAAGGACAAGGGAGGGGGCGAGAGCAAGGGCAAGAGCGGCGAAAAAATCGTTCCAGTGGAAACCGAACAACCAAAACAACCTGCGGACCCAAATGACTGCGTCTCGAATAGGCCATGTGTGGGACATTCGCCGATTCCGCCTAAGCGGGCTCTCATCAAGCAGATCACCGAGATAATCCATCACAAGCGAAGACGGACCCCTCAAACCCCGCGGCCGCTAGACCCCCACGGAGGGGCGTCTCGCCCCTCCGTGGGCGAGATCGTGGCCCGCCTACCCAACCGACCACCGAAACGGGTCAAGTTCAGTGCCGTGGCATCCACATCCTCGCAGCACTCCCCAGGTGCGCCGCATCATGCAGAGGGGGACATCCCGGACACGGGCTCCGCCACAGCGGCTCCAGCCACAGACGGTGTAGATTCCGGCCCTGTTTCTAAAATGGTCCCAATCAGTAACCCCTTTGAGCCACTGGGCTCTGGTGGTCCCATCGACCCTCACTCGGCTTTTAATGGGGAAAAAATCGTAAGGTCCAACAATAGGAATCTGGCCGTGCAGCACTTATGTCACCACCCCACCCCAGCACTCTCCCCCAACGACGGCAGCAGACTCTTGGGTGACGACAACGAAACAAATGAGGTGGCGTCATCCGTTTCTCGTGGGTCGTTGGTCGAAAGGGTGGACGGGGAGATCGTCCAAATAGGAGTGGCCATGCCGTTCCAATCCACCCAGTGAAGGCCGGTGGATCCACCTTCACAGCCGGGTCTGGCCACAAACCCCCACCCTCCTTATATCATATCTATCTACAGTATTAGTCCAATTCTTTACCAAGAGGCCCATTCTGACCCGCATGCAGTATGCAGGTACCTTTGGATCAGACCTGCATTTTGGGATCTTAAATTTGGGACAAAAATGAAAAAAAATGAAAACATTGGCCAACCCCTCTTCCTCACCTCCTTTGTAGTGGGATGCAGCAGCAAAATCTTTCGAAAGCTACGGGTCTGACAACAGACAAGTTGAAGACCACGACCAACATCAACCCCAAGTCGAAAGGCAAGGGCAAGATCTTCGAGTGCACGAACTTTCCACCTTGCAAAATGGCTTTCACAAGATTTGAACACTTGGCTCGGCACATAAGGAAACACACCGGGGAAAGACCGTTCCAGTGCGAGTTCTGTAACAAGAGGTTCTCGAGATTGGACAATCTCAGACAGCACATCCACACGGTCCACAGCAAGCAACATCAGAAGACCCCAAGAGAGGTAGACTCGAGTGGCCGATCCAAGATACCCATTCCTCCCTACAATTGCTACGAGCCCCCAGTTGACCAGGTACCCTCCCAGTCGAAACACACTCCACAGCATCTCCACGTGTCCCATTATCGCCAATCCCAACACCAGCAGTCACAGCAGCCCTATTTCATGGGTTACCATCCACCACCAATGCCACTACATGTACAAATGCCCAAACAGATCCCTGCACAATACATGCTGAATATCCCACGCATGAACCAGATTCCCTCTCCAGGTCAACCCGGGGGAACACCAAAAGCTCTCACTCCCGCCCCTCAACCTGAGTATCCTCAATACTCGTATTATAGCCAACAGCAGCAGCAACAGCCACAGCCACAGCAGCAGCAACAGCAGCAGCAACAGCCACGACAACAGCAACAGCAACAGCAACAGCGGCGAGAGCAACAGCATCAGTCGCAGACGCGTCCAGCTAACCTTCCCCCGCCTAGAACAGGCTCGCTCTTGGACAGAGGATCCTCGCAGGAGTTCAGACCAACCTCCAACAAGCCAGTGCCCTTGAATATAGCCAATGTGGGTGAGGGAGGACCTCTCAATGAAGTGGCCACCAACGCAGTCACACCGAGCACTGCAACTTCCCTCTCCAGTCTATCAAACACAAGCAATATGACGAGTTTCACCAGCAGTTCATATTCCCCATATTTACAAAATATGCAGTATAAAATGACAACAAATTCAACGCTGGGTTCGCCCTTGGCCCAGTACACAATCAATAACTCCTCGGCTCCAATGTCAAACTTGAGCTCACCTTACACCTTGAACTTCAACAACATGTACGCACAGAGTGGTAACAACCACCTTTCACCCTCCCCAGGTCTTGTGATGCCCCCTTCAGCCTCCCCCGTTTCGTCCCAATTGCATTCCCAGCAAAAACATCAGCATTACAGCCAACCCTCTCAGAACCCAGTTGGCAAAGATTTGGATAATATCATCTCCCCGGCCCCTCAAATAGGTGAAACAAGCAAACTTCCACTCTTCTCATCACATGCAGCCGTTAACATGAATACCTCCACCAGTCCTGGTTCAACTCGAATGGGATTTCCCAAGTTTTCTCCCCTGGGAACAGGAAGACACATCTCTCATAGTGAGCAGAGCGCCACCGAGGTCGAAGAATCGGATAAAAACATCAATGGCTCTGACGATACTATAAATCCAAACCATTACAACCATACTTCTACCTCACAACCCCAGCCGCCAGTGGACTTGAGGGTTAATAACATTGCCAGCCTGATCAATGATAATATTGACGGTAAACAGTGGACCCAGCCACAAGATCTTACGCAATCCCAAGATAAATCCCACGATCAATATCCAATTAATTACGCCAATAATGAATCCAACTATGTTGGTTGATTACATTCCGGGTTTTCTGTATATTAATATTTAAAATCCTCCATCTCCTGAGCATATTTTACGTAATTGGAGACACGTTGGCAAAAATGACAGTTAGCCCGCGGATGGTGGGAGTTTTGTTTACATAATGATTGATCCCCTTAAGTAAACACTTCTTCTTCTCCATTCATTCAAAATGTCTGGTAAAGCCCATGGTGGTAAAGGTAAATCCGGTGCCAAGGATGGCCATTTGAAGACACAATCTCACAGTGACCGTGCAGGTCTCCAGTTCCCCGTGGGGCGTATTAAGAGATACTTGAAGAAAACAGCCCAGAATAAGATCAGAGTGGGGTCAAAATCCGCAATCTACTTAACCGCAGTCTTGGAATATTTGACTGCAGAGGTGTTGGAATTGGCGGGTAATGCTGCCAAGGATTTAAAGGTGAAGAGAATCACCCCAAGGCATCTACAATTGGCTATCAGGGGTGATGAGGAATTGGATACTTTGATTAAAGCCACCATTGCCTATGGTGGTGTTCTTCCACACATTAATAAGGCCTTATTGTTGAAGGTGGAGAGAAGTAAACAGCAGCCAAATTGAATCTTTTCCATTCTTATTTCTTCATCTTTATTGTATATTATATACTGTGTAGTGCTAAATCGTTTCGTTTATTTGCAAGGATATTTTATCTTATTATTCTCTTCAGTTTGAGAGGGTTCGCTTCGTTGAAATCCAAGTATTCCTCATCCAGTTGGGAATTCAAACTACTGGATCTTCTTCTTGGGATTTCAACCCAATCAGTTGGGGGTTCCAAGCTTGTAAATCCACTGCTACACCTTGGAACCCCTTTTGCAGCTCTAGAGGAACTCGAAGAGTGAATAATGTATCTCAATCTTCTTGCGTTCAAACGTAAATCCCTTGGAATATCGATCGATTCTAACTCATTCATTAAAACCATGACATCACCATCAATGTCACCTCGCCTATTGGTATCACTTTCTGCTGCAGTGGCCACTGCAGCCGAACTATTTTCTAGATCTTGTAGAACCGGCTGAGGTTGTTCCAGAACGTGCTCAGCATTCTCCACTCTAGCTTGAGGCTGGATTTGGTGCTCTCCCTGTTCGATGTTCACTGTGATCTTGGTCTTCTTGATTACCGGAGTCCTACAGACAGGACATCCATTCGATCTTTCAATCCAAGATTTCAAACATCCAATGTGTAGAACATGGCCACATGCTATCTTTTTAGGCACACTACGAGGGTTGCCCTCAATGCCGCCAATGATCATCTCGTCCCTGCATATGATACACAAGTCTTCTCTCTCCAAATCCGTAGCAGTTGGTTCTTCCACAGCCTCCATGAGCTTCTTCTTAGTTTGATGTAGTAGTAAGATCGTGCTCACCGCTTTCGACAAATCCATGAAGGAATGAAATATGTCACCTGTCAAATTTAACGGTATCACTCCCATTGAAATGAAGAAGAAAAACATTGTTGGGATCAAGAGGGCATTGACTAGAGACAGCACCATATCCAAGATTGCCATGATCCATGCCTTGGGCTCCCAAATCTCCTCCTCCGGATGATTCCTGAGATAGGTCAACTCTCTCAAATTGATTGTGAATTTGATGGCCGATCGTGTCAATGAGGCATTGATGAGAAAATATTCAAACGTCATCACCAACATTAACACTTGCTTGTTGTTAATCGCCTCATCGATAAATGCGGTGATAATATCGTAATGAACCTTCCAAATTGTGAACGTCACTAAAACCGGTGCACTCAACATGGTTCCCTTGAGAGATGGGTTGGAACTCATCTGGTACTTTTGTATCAGCATCTCCAACCGATCCGTCGTTATCCACGTAAACACCTTCGACACCAGAACCCCCAAAACCAGTGTTAACAAGTGAAGCGTATTTTCGTGCTTGCTGTACATTGCAGCAGACATTCCCAACCCCATCAATGTTGGCCAAGCCCGCTCGTGAATGTGCTCCAATTCAATCAGTCGTAGCTCCCCGTAGACAAGATATAACGCCGCTTTACCAAATCCAAGCATGAGAGCCACAATCAGATTTCCATAAATCAACAATGGAAGCCCCTCCGAGGCGTGTATCCCCATTGCGTAAGTATTGGGTAAATTCACATTCAAGTACTGTGTAGTTCCCACCGCGGTCGCCACACTGAGTGCAAAATACGACCAAAGGTACACAGTTCTTATATCATACATGGTGAAGAGGAAACGTAACTGGCAAAATCTGCTTATGTAATCCACGCTATTATCACCGAACGAGTAGATTATCAGGCTGGTTGATGTCTCTTGCCATCACACATTCCACGCGGCCTTTAAGCATGACTCTTATGGCCCTATCTCGTAAATATAAAGTATTAGACAAAAGTTGCATCCGAATGGGTCAATTAGTTCATCGTTTAGATTTGAAGGTAACTCGGTCAAAGAATTTGGCTACCAGATATGAGGCTCTCATACTGGGAACAGACACATTTGGTGAATGGTCACAACTTGTATTGGCCTTTGGAATCATCTTCTACAAAAGCAGTAAATCTAATAAACGAGATCAGGAAAGACAAGAGTGGTTTCTTCACGAGATACAGTTGCTGCCGGGGCTGGTAACAGAGCTTCGCGCACAGGTTGGTCACCAGCAGGAGTTTCTCGACGACCTTCATACGACGTATGGTATTCCAACCAATTAAATTAAATCTATAAATGTGTATCTATTATATTAACCAATTTCAACGTGAATTGAATCCCAAGCTGGAGTATGCTGTGGAGCTCATGGAGATTGGGTGGCATATTGAGAATATCTTTCCATTTCACGCCTATAATCCGAATTATCGGAATCGAAAGCATCGTGGAAGGAATCCAAATCACTGTCATCATCATCGGAGGCCATCTGGGGGTCCGGGCCATCTTGGTGAGAAGGCTGTCGCGATTCTTGAACGGGCGCACCGTCAACAGGGGCATCGGTAACAGGGGCATCGTAAACTATTGGCTCTTCATCTTCTTGCTGAAGTGTTTCCATCATGGGTTGAGAGCTATAGCTCATCAAACGGTCAAGCTCAGCAGCAAATGCGGGATCGTTCTCATCAAATTCATCGTCCATGTCCATGTCATCTTCGTCACTTGATGGCTGCTGTGTTTTCTTCAGAGAAGTTCGAATGTCATGAGGGGTGTTAAACCCACCAACAGTCCTCCTTCCCTTATCGTCACCTTCATGGTCGCTCTGATTCTCATAAGCGTCCATTCTATCCACATCTGAATCATCACCTGCATCGAAATCGCTTGCATCTGAATCATCGCTAGCATTGGAATCACCATTTCCACTAACTCCTTCATCAGAATCACTACGGTTATCATCGTCCCCGACTTGGATGACAGCATTCTCCTCTTCTTGCGCCTTTCTCTCTTGCTCATCATCTTCCTCCGCGGATAAAGGACCCGCTTCGTCGTCAAAAACGTCAACGCCCAAACCCACCTTCCCCTCATGTTTGACATATTCGATCCAAACACCTAGTCTAATGATCATCTCCTCCATGTCCTCCCAGTTTTCCATACCAAACTTTCTCCTGTTCATTACCACCTTCCTTTCGATGGCATTTTGCGAGTCATTGTCTGAATCTTCATCCTCTTGCTCTTCCAGTGGATCCTCCTTCGAGTAGCCAAATTGATCCTTCCATTTAGCCCAGATGTCCAATATCTCGTTATGCAAATTCCCCACTTCTGCCTTCAGTTGGTCACCCCTGATGGGATCTGTTTGAGAAATAATCATGATTTCACTCAACTTGGCCAAAATATCACCCACATTGATTTCGATAGATAAAAGCTCCATCTCTGCCGTCGGTTGTTTCCTCCTTTTACCCATCTCCAATGCCTCTCTTGCGGCGTCGAATTTCCCATTGCGAAGTAACAAGAAAACCTGTGCTGTCACCGAAGGAGATAATTTGTGCTTGTTACCCAATCTGTAATGGGTATAACCATCCATATGGTAAAAATCCATGCGGCCTGGTGGGGTGGGTAGTTGAAATTTGTAGTTTGGTGTCTGTGTGTTCCACTGGGAAAGATCCAAATCGCAGGTTTCATCTTCCGGTGGTGCTCTCAGATCGAGAGAAATTGAAGGTATCCCCATTGGGGTCTCTGGACCGTTGTAATGGTTGATTTCCACTGTTCTGTCACTTCTGGCAATGTGCCTAACAAATCGGTCTATTTTTGACAGAGATGGGTTAGGGTGGTTGATCAACCATTCAATCTCTTTCATCGCCTCGGTGGAATCCTTGACATTCTTATTTAAGAGCAGCGGGAGAAGCAGTGAGTTTTTCAACTCTGAGATCGAATGTAATGTGTTTGAAGACACTTTAAAGGACTGGAGACCTTGAGGGATTACTTCAAGATCATCCTCCCTAGGTGTATCTGCTGATTTGGTATCACCCACGGGTTTGATGGATTTCAGATCCATGATTGTTGACCTATAGTGCATATTCCGCAATGCCTCGAACCCCATTGGCCATGAATGTAGATAGTTTGGGTTCCTTGCCCTAGCCATTACACCGTATATCTTACAAGCAGTAGTCCAATCTCTTCTATCCATTGAGATGTGGAATAGGGTCTGCAAAACATACCTATGGAAAATGGGGTAGTTGACGTTCTTCCTTGAGGATTTTAGTCTTGTTTCCGAACCATGTGTGTCAAGAGGTCGTTCCACAGTCTCTTGGGGATCATTTATTGGCTCGTGACCACCCACATTTTGCGTGATGGGATACATTAGTTTCAGCAAGTGATCATCAAATCTTGGAATACGTTCTAGTGGCATCCCGATGAGAGTAGTCCCGTTGAACTGGCTCAAAAGATTGGTCTGGTGTCTTTTAAACGGTTGGTTTCTGTCTTCGTTTTCAAACTCTTGCATCTCGAAAAGGTACTCTTCTGGCAACAACCCCCAGTAGCTTTCGTTCCAGACATGGTGTCTGTTGAAGATGGCGCAATGCTTGGACGGTCTGACTTCAAATCCAGTCAAGTTTATCGTCGACACGTCGTAATCCGGTCTCACATGATCGTTCAGCATCAAACCCTTGTATTTGTTTCTAGTGTGGAAGTAGTAAAATGTGTACAACTCCTTCTTCAAGGCTGTTATCTGGGGTGAAGTCATTGGCATTTGATCTAACAGGATTTTAGTGGACTTCTGGTCATCCTCCCTCATTATCTGGGACCGGTGGTCGGTATCTCTCTTGACTCTTTTGTAATCCCTCACCATGTCCACCTCAGTTGGTGATGGTGACCAATGACATGAAACGGGCCTCTTTCTTCCTCCTGGATCGTCAAAAAGGGCGCTCTTATGGTGCTCGTTGTCCTGTTCTTCCTCTTCCTCCTCTGAATCCCACCACTCTTCAAAAGAGTACTGCACAGGCCTCTCAAGATGATTGTTAGGCCGATTGTTCATATTCGCAAACTGGGGCTGCCGCTGATTCAAGTGGGTAAGCAGACGCAACTTGTCTTGGATCACACCAGTCTGCTTCCTGGTCACGTGGACCGTCTGGCCACCACGGAAGTAATCTCCTGGGAGGTACATTTCGATAAAGAAGAGAAGTATTTACGACATCAATCAACCACCGCTCTATCAATTACAAGTCTAGCCTAAAGCTCGTGTCTAACGTCAGTCATAGAATTCAATTTTAAAGTTATATAAATAAGAGTCCCCTAGTGGTGGTGGGAAGCAGGTTGTGGTGCAATGTAGTCTTCATAGATGGAGTACAAAACAAAGGCGGCAACACCCGTGTAAAACCCTGGAAAAACGCCCTTAAACCTTTGCGCCTTGGAAAAAACCCCTTGGGTTCTCCAAGCATCTCTAGCAGCCCAGGCGTTGTTTAAATTGGCCATCTTGTCTCTTTCTTATATGAGAATGGCCATTGGCTGCCATCATTTTTTCGTTCCCCTCACTAAGAAGAGCGTGTGATTACGTAAGTCGCCAACGATCAAAATTTTTCACTGTGAAATTTGAGGTAAAAATGGCGTATTTGGACCCATTCCAGTTGGGTTCAGGCTCTCTGGGTGAGGAAATCGAACTTGGGATAAAAAATGGAACATATACATGTCTTGTTTGTACCGAAAATGTTAACTGCAACTCGAAGATCTGGTCCTGTGATCACTGCTATAGAGTCTTTGATTTAGACTGTATCAGAGACTGGGCTGATGCGGATTCCAGGAAGAACAAGGGTCAGTGGAGGTGTCCTTCTTGTAACCACAACCATCGCAGATTGCCTAAAGGTTACAGGTGTTGGTGTGGAAAGGTGCCCAATCCCACAGTAAATCCCTTGAATCCACACTCATGCGGTCTTCCCTGTGAGGCAAAGCTGAAAGACAGAAACTGTGATCATGGTTGTGGGGAAACATGTCATCCCGGGCCTCATCTTCAGCGATGCACCCAAATGGGTCCCACAATTACATGTCATTGTGGGAAACACGACAAGCAGGTGATATGTTCTCTTTCACCGTACAAAGGATGGTCCTGTAAGGAAGTGTGTGATGATTTACTGGCGTGTGGGATCCACAGATGTAAAAGAAAGTGTCATAAAGGACTCTGTGGAGAATGTAAGTCAACAATTGAGGCCTCCTGCTACTGTGGAAATCTGGCCAACGTGGATATCAAATGCTCCGATAAGAACCCATTTAGATCACAAGAGAATGGTAATGATTGGGTGGGTGTGTTCCAATGTGACCAGATCTGCGAGGAAACGCTATCCTGCGGTCATCACAAATGTGGCTCAGCATGTCACAGAAAGTCACCAAATGGGCACAAATGTCCGCTCTTGGCGGAATCCGTAACAAAATGTGTTTGCGGAAAGACTCCTCTCGCCAAATTAGGCGTTGAGCGGACCTCTTGCCTCGACCCAATACCAACTTGTGATGAAATTTGTGGTAAGACTCTGCCTTGTGGTCACCAATGTTATTGGGGATGCCACGAAGGCGAATGTGCACCATGCTATGAATCAGTTGACGTGACGTGCATTTGCGGGTTCCACAAGTACTCCCTTGCCTGTCAATTGAACCAATCCGGATACCAACCCCAATGCACCTTGAAATGTAACGTGGTGAAATCGTGCCGTCGTCACAATTGTAAAAACATATGCTGTGCCGAAAGAGGCCTTGGTATCAGAAGAGAGGCGGAAACAAAGAAGCGAATCAGAAGAAATGAAATCACCCCGCAAATGGCAGCACAGATCCCGGTGGAAGCAGGCCATTTTTGTGTGGAAACATGTGGTAATCTGCTAGCATGTGGGAAGCATCGTTGTGGAGCAGTTTGTCATTCAGGACCGTGTCCCCCGTGTCTGGAATCCCAATTCCAAGACCTGGTGTGCAATTGTGGCAAGACCATCCTTCATGCTCCCTATAGATGTGGTTCAAAGCTGCCTCAATGTCCCCATCCTTGCGTCAGATCAAAGGAGTGTAGACATCCCCAGGAACCCCATCCGTGCCATTTGGACGATGTCAAGTGCCCCCCGTGTAGACAACTTACGGTTAGGAAGTGCAGATGTCAAAGAGCTAACCTGATTGCAAACGTTATTTGTTCTCAGGATCCATATCATATATCATGCATGATGATGTGTGAGAAGCCATCTCCATGTGGTTTGGAGGGTCATACTTGTACCAAAGAGTGTCATCTTCCCGGGTTATGTCAACCCGTCTGTCCTAGACAATGTGATCAGTTTAAAGCGTGCGGTCACAAGTGCAAACAACCTTGTCACTCAACTTCATCGTGTCCAACTGCTGTCAAGTGTAATGATTTGGTGGAAGTCATGTGCAAATGTGGTGAGAGGAATGTCACTGTTCAATGTTGGGTTGCGGGGAAGTTGATGGAATTGGAAGCTAAGAGCATCGAAGCCAACACACCACTTGCGGCTGTTGAGGGCGATGGTCAAGAAGCAGAAGCAAACACAACGCTTGGGGATGGTGAAGCTTTTATCCCCGAAGCCCTGCAAACATTCCAAACCTCTCATGATGTGCAAGAACCATCTATTTCTGCATCCGCTACAGTTGCTTCCACTGCTCCAGAGGACGACAAAGAGTTCAAAAGTGAAGTTGAAGCTGTTAGTATGGAAACTGCAGAGGACTTCAATAACGATGATATGGAAACAGATTCCACAGATGGAACTGCTGAGCCTATAACAAATTCGGGTGCTCATGATGATGCCCTTGTCAACGCATATCTGGCTTGTACTGAGAAGTGTCGTCAGCAACATAGGGCCCGTTTGGTTTTCAATGCCCTTCAGTTAGGGGACAAACATACCAACATGGTCAAGTTCGATTACCAATTAGTGTCGGATTTGTATAGTCCCTTTGTTCTGGGCATAATGGAGAAGCAACCTACCTGGTGCTTGAGCATAGAGGCTATATTCCATTCTATTACGATTGGAAAGGTCATTAGAAGCTGGGGAGTGGATTATGATGAGACTCCACCCCATGAAGCAGTGGAATCTCGTTCCAATTCTCAACTTCCGGCTGGTGCTAGACTCCTTTTGGCAAAGAAGAACTACCATAAATCCGTGTTGGATACTTGGAACTCCCAGTTGCCATCTCATCATTTCAAGCCAATGAAGGCAATTCAAAGAAGATTCATTCATGAATTAGCTCAGTCTTGGGGGTTGAAGTCTCAGGCTCAGGACCCGGAACCTAAACGGTCTGTCCAAGTCAAAGTCCAAAAGGAAAGCACTATTCCTAATATCAACTTGAAAACTGCTGCCAGAATCGCCAAGGAATATTCAGCGGTCAAGAAAGCAGACGATGAAGCTGCAGCTGCATTAGCCGAAACTCAAAAAATCAAGCGTGATGCAGAGGAATTGGTAGCAAGATTGAAGAGAGATGCAGACGAAGCCCAGAAGATTCTGTTAGAAGATGTGGAGGAGGTGGAGAACAAATTTTGGAACGCCATTCTCATCAGAGACACGCTTCCGGATTTGGTTTTAGATGAGGTGGAAGAGACTTTGAGGAACCTCTACATCAACAGTGACCTTTCTTCCTTGGAGTCTCAAATGGCGTCTGTTTCGGATGATTTGCTGGTTCTGATGTTTGAATTGGGGCCACAGCATGATTACACGGGGGCCAAGACTCTTCTGGCGCAAAAACTTATTCAACTCTGTCCCAAGGTGGAAGTGGCCATTCGAGAACGAGGTTGGGGAGGAGAATGTTTTGTATGTATTATTCAAGATGGTGTGATTTTAGAGATGGGTGATTGGACCTCTCTACCTACTGTTAAAGCTGACGAAGAGGTTATTGACATTGAGGTTGAAGTTGAAGTTGAAGACTTTGACGGAAACGTGGATATTGACACCCCACCTGATGTTCCGTGGTGGTCCTAAAAAGTTTTATAAAGCTGAATTTAAATCAACTGGCAACAGTCTTATAAGTTGGAGCTCGCTGTAATCCCACGGTCCTATCATAAAGAGGCAACTCACCCTCCTCGGATAAAAGTATGTCCAGCATATTGTTTGGAAGAGGTAGAGGCCTTGAAGTGGCGAGGACCTCCTTATTATTCATCAAGAAACTGTTGATGTTTTTACTGTTGGAGGGGTAAGATTTGAGAACTAACTGGCCACCACCAAAACGACACATCCAATCCCAAATTTGAACCAATTCAAATTCATGAATGTTCTTTCTGTCCCCGTGAATCAATAGATGCCTCATTGTTGTCTTCATTGGATTCACCGAATCCAATAAAATATCACAATCCAATATCAATCCTAAGTACTTACCCATCTTGCCAGGAAACCCCACATTCAAGAACGGTTGAAGCTGCATGTGGCTTTTGCTAAACACTAATTGGACCAGATGGGGCCAAGAGATTGACCTCGCTTTCAGATCCTTGGTTATTAGTATATTTATCATTCCAATGTTGATATACTGATCCAAGAGCGTTTTCAATAGATCCAGGTGAAAGTCGGAAACTTTTAACGTTTGATCACATGGAATGGAAATGCCAATAAAGAGAGTATAATTGCAAATCTTCTGTAGGTGGTTCACCACCTGAACCACTTTTCCGACCACTCCGTTACTGTCATTTGTCAATTGAGTAAAATCCAAATCGACTCTTTGCACTCCACTTCGCATTGCACTAAAGTGATTTTCTAACTTCCCCCGGGCAGTGTATCCTTGCAGAGATACATTGGAAAAGACAAAGCTAATTGATTCAAGGCTCTCAAGCCCTTCGATGTCCAATTGCATCAAATTAACATTCAAATATTGCTTTGCGGGCGGAATTTGATACTGAAAACTATATGGGGCCGCGTTTGGAGGTTTATTAAATTCACCATCGTGGAGATCCGGTGCTGTCACTGACACTGTGAGGGTTGGCATTAGATAATGAAGAATTACTAGGATCTCTCAACGGCTATCGGCTAAGTCTCGGAATTTTTTCAACCCCTGACTTGACTTCTTTGAAGATGTATGAATTGCTCCAATGGAACAGCAAGCAGCTTCTAGATGATCAGGATGCAATTGAAGAGGTCATGAAAACAGGATTTCTATCGTTTGGCAAAAATCGCTCTCTCCAGGAGTTTCTTGACATTGAAATACCGATATCAAAGGAGTCGGAGAATCCCCGACAGTTTCTGTATTTGAAGCATGAAGATCTCGTGGTGGCCACTGTGGGTGTGATATTGAGGCCGGGGATGACCATTAACTCACTTAACGTTTTGGTAATGCTTGTAACAACTCATCCGAAGTACAGGCGACAAGGTTTAATGGAGCAGTTGATCCGCCAATTAATAAAGTACTACGAGGTTGGAGATTTGACCCACGATGAGTGGGACGTGGAAGATGAGACTTTTGAAGCTGCAAGTATCTTCAAGTCGAAATATGTGTCCCATTATGATAAATCTAGAGTTTATTGGACATTGTATAGTGCTGTTGGAGATTACTATACGCGGTTTGGGTTTGTTCCTGTTGAAAACTTCAAGCCATTGGTTTGGATATTGAATTGGGATGAGGTGGTTGCCGCTTCATTTCATTTGCTGGAAGGAGAGAGAATATTAATGGAGGCGGATCTTCATCTGTATTTAGATGAGCGCCTTTGCCATTAGTGGAGCCCCACAACGTACCCCAGTGTTCATTTCAAAGTGGGGTGTTCATTGATTTCATCAAAAAATCCAGGTTGTATTGCTCGATGCATTCACTGGAGTTTTCTGGGGAGATTGGATTAGAAGTGGCCTCCACTGATGGCACAACAAGGGTTTTTGTCTCTCCTAACATCCAGTTCTCAGGACTATGCATTCATAGAATTTGGACTAGTTTATCCGATAGGCATACACTCAGGATCCATTTGGCTAGATGTCTTGACTACGTTAAATTTCACTTTGGTCACTGGTACCGTTCTCTGCCATTGATTAGGGATAATGTGGATCAACTGAAGGTGATTCTTGCTGAAGGAGATTATATGGTGATGGGCGAGCACCTAGTTGCCGATGATATTACAACAGCTTTGAAAATTTTGGGTTGGCAAGAAGACTCAAACTCCAACATAGTGCCAATGTTCAAACAATTCGGAAACACCATGGTGGAATCCGAGGTGGCCTGGCCCTTCAATGGATATTGGGCTTTTAATTGAACGGATGACAGTGATATGCAGCCTTGGCGCTTCTTCGCATACACCCCAACACACAATACATCAGAGCTGCGAAAGAAGTAAGTGACGCAAACCTAAGGGTGAGTCTTTTGATGTTTCCAATGTGAATGAGTGGATATGAAGTCCACAGATTTTACACCTTCTCTTACCACGCCCGATTCGCCCCTCAAGCGTACTGTGAACTAATAGAGTCTTTTGCCTACATGAGCATTTTTGTTGACTCATTGATTTGTATGAGAAATTTCTCTTCATGATGGTTTTTTTACCCTTTTCTTTAAGCTTTTAAAGGTTAAACAATGCTACAGCCACAATTACCCCAATTCATGGAATATGTGAAGGTTATGCCTGAATATAACGTTTTTCCTGTTTATAAATTTCTTCATGAACACTACTTGACGCCACATACGGCCTATTTGAAATTGAAGGGTTCCACAAAGGAACCAACACAATCTTTCCTCTTTGAATCAGCATCCAACGGTGAACAAGTTTCGAGATACTCCTTCATGGGTATCTCACCAAGAAAGGTGATCAAGACAGGCCCAACTGAAGGCATAGAGGAAGATCCATTGGTGCTTTTAGAACAAGAATTGAAACATCTAAAACAGGTCCAGTTGCCCGGTATACCTAAGTTGAGTGGTGGTGCGATCGGGTACATTTCATATGACTGTATCAAGTACTTTGAACCAAAAACTAGAAACGACGATTTGAAAGATGTCTTGAAATTGCCGGAATCATACCTCATGCTCTGCGATTTAATTGTTGCTTTTGACAACGTCTACCAAAGATATCAAATCATCAATAACGTTCACATCGCTCCAGAAGATACGTTGACTACGATCCAGGGAAAGTATGAGAAGGCAGTGAAGGAAATCGAACATATCGAAAAGGTCCTCCAAGAGGGTGAAGTACAATACCCTGAGCAACCTAAGGTCACCCAACATGAGGAATTCACATCGAACATTGGACAGGAAGGTTACGAAGGCTTTGTTTGTAAATTAAAGGAGCACATTAAGAGGGGAGATATCATTCAAGCAGTTCCATCCCAAAGAATCGCCAGACCTACAAAATTACACCCATTCAATATTTACGCTCATTTGAGAACTGTGAACCCATCCCCATACATGTTCTACATTGATTATCTTGATTTCCAAATTGTAGGTGCCTCTCCTGAACTATTGGTCAAGTCCGACAACCACAATAAGGTCATCACCCATCCAATTGCTGGCACCATCCGCAGAGGAAAAACTGTTGAAGAGGATGATCTATTGGCCAACGAGTTGAAGTCTTCACTGAAGGACCGTGCCGAGCACGTGATGTTGGTCGACTTGGCCAGAAACGACATCAACAGAGTGTGCAGTCCAACCTCAACAAATGTCGACTCCTTGTTGCAAGTTCAAAGATTCTCACATGTCATGCACTTGGTCTCTCAGGTCAGTGGGACTCTCAGGGAGGACAAGACCCGCTTTGATGCTTTCCGATCGATCTTTCCAGCAGGTACGGTGTCTGGTGCTCCCAAGGTGAGAGCCATGCAGTTGATCGGTGAGCTTGAAAAGGAAAAGAGAGGGGTTTATGCCGGTGCTGTGGGCCACTGGTCCTATGATGGCAAAACAATGGATACATGCATTGCCTTGAGAACCATGGTTACCAAGGACGGCGTGGCATACTTGCAAGCCGGTGGTGGTATTGTCCATGACAGTGATCCATACGACGAGTACATTGAGACCATTAACAAGATGAAGGCCAATAACAACACCATTGTTGAAGCAGAAAAGATGTACATGTAGGCCCCTATTTATATCGTTAAAATCTTGATAAATTTCATTTTTTGCTGAGCGCCTGAGCGCCTGAGCAGTTGCTTCAATCGTCACCAAGAAAGTTGAAAACCGATGGCAAATTGAAGCCAAATTGATCTTCTTTTGTTAACTGATTGAGTGATTAAAATGTCGGATTTTGTTTCAAACTTTGTTGCCATTACGGGTGCACCGGCCTCAATTGCTAGTCAGTATCTGAGTAGAAATAACAACAATATTGAAGAAGCTCTCAATGATTTCTATTCAAATGAAAAGGATCCCGAATCCTACAAGAGATCAACCCCATCAAGCGAGGGATCAAGATCAAACACCACCAGCAAGGCACCAAACTCAATGTTCCAATCCTTTTCGGATCTGAGAAATAGAAATGGCAGTAATGACACTCACGGTGATGATGATGATGACATGAACTTCTTTACCGGGGGTGAAAAGTCAGGATTGGCAGTGGAAAACCCTAATAAGAAGAAAAACTCACGCAGCTTGGTTGATGATTTGTTGAAGAAAGCTCAAGAAGAGGCGGGTAAACCAGATTGGAGGGATGAAACACCAAATAAGAAGTCTAAGACATCATTCAAGGGCCAAGGACATACACTTGGATCAGTGGAGCAATCGGTTGATTCTGAGGTAATTGGTCAATCTTTGAGGGATGAGCCGGAAATTCCAAAGAAGGTGACAAGGTTAATCACGTTTTGGAAGGAGGGATTCAGTGTGGACGATGGAAAGTTATACAAATATGATGATGAACAAAACCAACAATATTTGACCCAATTGAATGCCGGAAGGGCCCCACTCTCTTTACTTAACGTTGAAGTGTTTCAGGACGTGGACGTTAACGTTCATAAACGTTTGGAAGATTCCTATTACGACAATCAAAAGTCAAAACCTAGAGTGTTTGGTTTTGAGGGTAAGGGTCAGAGGTTAGGTTCTCCAATTCCAGGTGAAGTTGTTGAATTACCAACTGAGGAAACTAAGCCGGTTGTTGAAGAAAAGAGCAAGGACCAGGGTGAGGGAGATACTACTATTCAAATAAGGCTGGCCAATGGTGAAAAGCTCATCAGAAAGTTTTCATCGGAATCGGCTGTTCAACGTGTTTATGATTATGTTGACAGTGTTTCCAATGCTGGTGGTAGACAATGGTCTTTGGTGACCTCTTTTCCTACGGTTCCGTTAGATGATAAGAAGGAAACTAGCATTTGCCAGGCTGGGTTAAAGAATTCAGTCATCATTCAACGGTGGAAGTGAGACATATTATATCATTATGTGTATTTTGTTACCGATGTTGAACCATTAAATAAATATATATAAGAGATGTAGAAAAAAATAATTAAATCATAACCAGCATGACATTAATGTTGAATAAATGTCAAAATATTTTTGGGATTTAGTACTTAGCTCTGTAGTACTTGGCGGCATCCACCATGTTGGTCAAAGAAGCTCTAGTTTCTTCCCAACCTCTGGTCTTCAAACCACAATCTGGGTTAACCCAGAACTTTTGAGCTGGGTAGACCTTCAAGATTTCACCAATTCTAGCAATGAACTCTTCCTTGGATGGAATTCTTGGGGAGTGGATATCGAACAAACCCAAACCAATGTGGTTTGGATAGTTAGCGAATTCTTGAATGTAGTTTGGATCGTCCTTCTTAGAGAATTCGATAGAAACAACATCAGCATCCAAGGCCTTGATGTGGTTTGGATCCAAATCGGAGTAACAGAAGTGAGAGTGGATTTGGGTGGAGTCTTCGACGTCGGAGGTAGAAATTCTGAAAGATTCAGCAGCCCAGTTCAAGTAGTCGGATCTTTCGGCACCAGCTCTCAATGGCAAACCCTCTCTGATAGCAGGTTCATCGACTTGAATGACGGTGATACCGGCCTTTTCCAAGTCGGAAACTTCGTCTCTCAAAGCGAGGGACAATTGGTAAGATTGAACCTTTTGAGTAACGTCATCTCTTGGGAAAGACCATCTCAAAATGGTGACTGGACCAGTCAACATACCCTTCATTGGCTTCTTGGTCAAAGATTGAGCGTAGACGGATTCCTTAACGGTCATAGCCTTTGGTCTTGAGACATCACCAACAATGATAGGTGGTCTGACGTATCTGGAACCGTAAGATTGGACCCAACCGTTGGTGGTGAAAGCGAAACCTTCCAATTGTTCACCAAAGTATTGGACCATATCGTTTCTTTCTGGTTCACCGTGGACCAAGACGTCCAAGCCAATTTCTTCTTGGAACTTGACGACCATTTCCATTTCCTTGTTGATGAATTGTTCGTATTGCTCAGCAGTAATTTCACCCTTGGAGAACTTGTTTCTGTTGACTCTAATGTCTTTGGTTTGTGGGAAAGAACCAATGGTGGTGGTTGGGAACAAAGGCAAGTTGTACTTGGCTTGTTGAGCTTCCAATCTCTTGTCAAATGGAGACTTTCTGGAGGCGTAAGAAGCGTCGATCTTGGCAACTCTGGATCTGACTTCAGGGTTGTTGGTGATCTTGGATTCTCTTCTGGTCTTGATGGCAGCGGCGTTAGCTTCCAACTTAGCGGAGACGTCTTCACCGGAGACAGCCTTGGCGATGGTGACGACTTCTTCCAACTTTTGGGTGGCGAAGGAGAACCAGTTCTTGACTTCTTCGTTCAACTTCTTTTCGTTGGTCAAGTCGACAGGGGTGTGCAAGAGGGAGGATGAAGTGGCAACAATGACTCTGTCGGCACCGACCTTGGCGATGGCCTTCTTGACGGCTTCGATGGAAGCGGCGTATTCGTTCTTCCAGATGTTTCTACCGTCAACAATACCGAAAGACAAGAGCTTGTCGTCACCGACAACTTCCAAGACATCTTCGAATTGTTCTGGAACTCTGACGAAATCAAAGTGGAAGGCGTTAACCTTCAAGCCCTTGATGGCGGCCAAGTTTGGTCTCACATCACCGAAATAGGTGGCCAATGTCAACTTTGGCAAGCCTTCGACAGCGGCGATTTGGTCGTAAGCGGTCTTGAAAGCGGCTTGGACGTTTTCAGGCAAGTCCAAGACCAAGGTTGGTTCATCGATTTGAACCTCCTTGACACCGGCATCGCCGAGCTTCTTCAAGATCTCAATGTACAAAGGAACAACCTTGGACAAGAGGGAGATTGGTTCCAAGTCAAGGGAGTCCTTGTCTGGCTTACCCAAGTAAAGGTAGGAGACAGGACCGACCAAGACTGGTCTGGTTTCAATACCCAAAGCCTTGGCTTCCAAGTATTGGTCGACTGGCTTTTGACCGTTCAACTTGAATTCGGTGGAGTGGGAGAAAGTTGGTCTAACATAGTGGTAGTTAGAGTCGAACCACTTAACCATTTCCAAAGCTGGAACATCAACTGCCTTCGTGGTTTCAGTGGCCTTTCTTTGCAAACCTCTGGCCATGGCGAAGAATGTGTCCAATTGGGACAATTCGTACTTGGTGTATCTTTCTGGGATAACGTTGAAAAGAATGGACAAATCCAAAACTTGATCGTAGAAAGAGAAATCGTTGGATGGAATGATGTCAACACCAGCTTCCTTTTGCAACTTCCAGTTGGTTTCTCTAATCTCCTTACCGACAGCAATCAACTTGTCAGCGTCGATCTTACCAGCCCAGTAGGCTTCGGTGTTCTTCTTCAATTCTCTGAAGGCACCAATTCTTGGGAACCCTAAAACAGCAGATGAGACCATATTTAATTTACAGTTAAGAGAAGAGGTGTCAACAACACCAACGATTTTTCAGTGGACGTCCGCCTCTTTATATAATAAAAATTTTGATCCAGGCCGGCCATGTGAAAATTTTTTCTGAACGAGCTGCCAATGGTAACAGATGAGGTCATACCACGTGACCGGTGATGCAGGTAAAGTGGTACAAAATATAGGGTGGATGGGGTCTATTATGGATGATGGCGTGGTAGAAGGTGGAGGGTGTAGCGGGCAAGAAAGGGTGATTTTTCACTTGGAAAGCCCAAAACGCTCAGCATCTGATGACTCACCCCCTTAATACAATTTTAATTGTCCAGTGACTTGATCCAAGAGCTGACGAGGTGCGGGGCCTAAACCGAGCACGGTGAAGGTGCCGGGATCTAGTTGGGTGCGTCCTGCGTCCTGGATTATCTCGACGTTGATTCCAAGGGACATCCCCATTGCCATCAGTTCCTCGATGGAATCCATGTCTGGGGCCTTCAATGTGATTTTTGGTTGGCCGGAACGAAGCCACCTGTCCACCAGTTGTGGGTTGTATGCTTCGCATTGGGGGTCGGTGATCGACCGGTAGAGTCCCACTGCGGCGTGGGAGCATTGGGCAGCAGCCTTACCCTTGAGCATCGGTATATCGCCACGAACCACCAAGGCCATTCGCACCTCTCCAGGGGTATCATTGAGAGTCTTCTGGGACTCGCTCAGCGGCCGTGCGCTGGGTGGTGGTGATTGGAAGATGCTTTGCACATACCACCCTGTGAGAACCCCTGCTAGAGCCAGGGAAGCCAGCTGAAGCACGTTAGCCATGTGATCGAGTAGAAGAGGAGTATGCTCAGCATGAAAAATTCGTACATCTATAAAAATCGTAAATCATTGCAGGACGACCCGATCCCCAATGGGGTCCGCTGCGAGAATCTCGGTGCAGTCCAGGTGGTCCCCCACCTGGACGTCCTTCGTGGTTGAAACTAAAACACCCATCTCCAAATCCTCGCAGTGACAGTGTATGAGGCCGTTGTGAGGATTGGGATCGAGAACAATGCACCGGTGGGAGGGGCCCCGACCCACCCGCAGCTTGGATATCTTGCGGACCCTATCCAATCGGCGGTGGTAAGACACTTCACCATCCATATCGCCCACACACTTCAAAAAGCCCCGTCTGCCCACCAAGGAGGAGGAATCGACCAGTTTCGTGAATGAGCCGCTGAGCGATTTCAACTGGGTGTTGAGTTCTCTGATGAACGTGCGGTTGGTCTCATGGGAGGCCTTGTCCCCAAGAAGTTCCAATTGGACGCTCTTGAACCCTTCCAATTGCAGCTTCCTCACCGTGGGCGTGTTTGAGATGGCCATCGTTTCTCTCAGAACCCTTGACCAGTCAAAGATCGTCGACCCTCCCTTGTGGAAGTAGACGTCACAAACCTGTGTGTAGCGGTCAACACGGTCAAACAGCTGCCCCTTGACCTTCTTGATCAAGTGGGTGAATAAATTGCACACGTTCATATACGACTCGAGACTGTCATTGGCCTGGGCGAACCCCGCAAAGGACTTCAAGCCAAAAGGAGTGTATGAGTGTGCCGTGGTCCCGTAAGACCACTTGAGGCGGTTCAAATACCGCAGACAGCACGCATACGCGGTCACGTCCTCGGTGTTGGTGCTCAACTGGAAGTTGAAGGTGTCGTATGAGTTTGCGTGCCATTTGAATAACTTAAATTTCTGAAACACCCGCTTGTCAACTGAGGCCAGGTCCAAACTGGTCATCGACCGGTGGGCAACGTGGATCCCCTCTTTGATGCAGTATTCGCTCAACTGCTCATCAATAAAAAGTCTCAAGTTTGAAATGAGCCACTTTTTGTCCCGCTGGTTGGTCGTCTTTAAGAACCCGCTCAAGAGTCTCGCCTTTTCTTTCTCCTTGACAAAGTTGAAGAGCTTGTTCATTGTGGCCCAGCACTTCAACTTTTTCGAGTCCCCCTTGGTATAGTCTGGATTGTTGCCGTGTTCGTACCAGTTTTCGTCCACCTTGGTGAAATGGCTCATTGATTCCAACCCCACGGACAACCTGGGGGAGTTCAGCGTCTGGCTGTCCATGAGGTTGTGGATAAAGGAGAGCTTGATAAAGTACTTACGCTCCTTGGTATTGCCCACCGCCCTTGTCAACTTCGCCCCCGCTTGGGCGGTGTACTTCGGTATAGGTATCATCAAGTTGATTCGGTTCATGGTGAGAGAAATGTGGTGCAATGAAAAGACCAAATCCGGCGTCAATTGATAGCACAGTGTACGGTATCCTTCAATGGCTGCCTCCTGAGCCTTCCATTGGCTTTTGCTCTCCTCGATTAGTTTGTTTAATTTGGGTCTTTGATTTGAGTGAACAATCTCAGGTCGCCTCATTTCACTGAAATCTATCCTCCCCTCAACGGTGTTGCTCATTATTCCGCTGTTGGCCACAAAAGCTGTGTCTTCTTGGTCCTGGTACACATTTCTAGATACGAGAAACTTGTAGATCGATTCAGCGGTCACCGTCTGCTGGGGAAATAATCCCTTCACCTTATCCATCATCAAGGGATGAGGGTTGACAACGGTGTATTTGAGCCATTGGACTAGGGCTCCAAATTGGGGGTCTCGGTTCCATGTCTTAGTGAAATGAAAAACATCCTCTCCATCCAAAATATGTCCATATGCTCTTCGTAAATCCAGTGGGTCTCTATGAGCGATCGATTGGAGGCCCCCACTTAAAGTGAGCGGGTTGATGAAATAGTTAGAGGTTATTGCACCAAGTGGGTTCAAAACATCGGTCCACTCTTGCTCGTGACGCTGGGACACCCATCTAAACCGAATTGGATCCATACGAATCATTTCATCCAACGCTAACAACAAACCATAGTTGGAAATGGGGTTCAAATCGGGATTCAGCCATCGTTCCAAGCTTTCCCACTTGGCTAAATGGCTTTGTGCAAAGGACCCCAAATGTAGAGATCGCTGGTTGTGCATGTGAGCCATTGAGTAGTATACTGCGTCCGTTAACCGTCTATCACCAATGTAAGATTTTATTCGATCTCTCTGGTCCAATGTGACATTCAATGTGTAACTTAGGATCGCCAGCGTGTCCTGTGAGATATCTCCATCTTGAGCGTCCTTGAGTAGCCTCTTGAGCGTGGGTTTATCTATAAATTCGGGTATCACCAATTGAGGGTTCTCCAAATGGCCCATTGTTCCGTCCATTGTGGCTATCGGGACCCCCCGACTCTTTGAAAGCATCCTCTGGGTATCTCCAAGGGCTATTCCTGTCACTCCATCCTTCACCACTAGAGCACCTGCCAGCATTGGCCCGCTAGGACACCAATTGGCCAAACTGGCAATCGGGTTGATGATTGACGTCAATTGGGTGCCAGAGTCTCCAAATTTCTCCCAAATTTTTCCAGCGCACAGTAAATGTCGTGTAGAGTAGGGTCTTATTCTCCCCCATTCGGTCACCCCCCGGCGGAATCGAATAACCCGTGAAAACTCCATTCTTCACCTCAAAAGTCTCTATTTTTTAGATGCATCCGCAAAATTTTGTATATACAGAAGAAAAATTTTCAAGGTGATGTTTTTGCCGTCGTTGGCGTTCAAACTTCCTTTTAAAGACCTTTACGGACGCATCATTACAGCACCAAATGGGTCAAATTTTGTCGCAACCAAAAACAGCTAAAACTACCACCAGGGGAGGCGATTCCCGATTTGCGTACGCGCTCTCCTGCATGCAGGGGTGGCGTGTTTCGATGGAGGACTCCCAT
This sequence comes from Saturnispora kantuleensis, assembly GCA_030557035.1. Classification (NCBI taxonomy): domain Eukaryota; kingdom Fungi; phylum Ascomycota; class Pichiomycetes; order Pichiales; family Pichiaceae; genus Saturnispora; species Saturnispora kantuleensis. Next base: position 201,645 of record JAKTVD010000009.1, on the reverse strand, counting down.
TCGACAGTTCTCAACCTGAACGACTCAGAGGACAAGCCGGTGGCGTTTTTTGGTGTCTACGACGGTCACGGAGGTGAAAAGGTGGCTCTCTTCACGGGGGAAAAGCTTCCGGGAGTTTTAAAGGCAACCAAGGCTTATCAGGAGGGAGATTACATCCAAGCATTGAAGGACGCATTCTTGGGCATGGACGTTGAGATCACGGAGGATGAAGACCTTTCGAGAGACCCATCGGGATGTGCAGCCACCTCCGTCGTGATCACACCAACTCACATCTACTGTGGTAATGCGGGAGATTCTAGAACCATCATGTCGATTGATGGTGTGTGCAAGCCCCTTTCCTTTGATCACAAGCCAACGAACGAAGGTGAGAAGGCTCGTATTGTTAACGCAGGGGGGTTCGTCGACATGGGCAGAGTTAATGGTAACCTGGCCTTGTCCAGAGGTATTGGTGACTTTGAATTCAAGAACAACGTTGAGTTGCCTGCTGAAGAACAGGCTGTTACAGCCTTGCCAGATGTTTTGGAACACGAAATCACCCCAGGTGCCGACGAATTCATTGTTCTTGCCTGTGATGGTATCTGGGATTGTTTAACCTCCCAGCAGGTGGTTGATTTCGTGAGAAGATACGTCAAGGAGGGTAAGTCTTTGGAAGAAATCTGTGAACTGATGATGACAACATGCTTGGCCCCAACTTCAGGAGGATCCGGTATCGGATGTGATAACATGTCCGTCTGTATCGTGGCTCTCTTATCCAATGGTGAAACTCTCGAACAATGGAACGAGAGAATCTCAAAAAAGATCACCGACGAGGTCTTGGACAAATTGCCAACTGCAGACGCCCTCTCCCAAGACTTATACAACATGGACATTGAAACCAAGGTGGCGCAAACCTCGGAAGACGAGGAATCAAAGGACGAATCCCAAGTATCCAGCGGTGAAATGGGCGGCGAAAAGGACGCAAACGCTTTTCTCAAACAGTTATTGGCCTCCGCGACCGCGTCACAGGATGGTAATGTGATCTACTTGGACCCTTCCACCTCACATATCCTCCAGTCGTTGGGTGTTGTTGAAGGTGCCGGGGAAGAGGAGGATCAAGACATGGAGGAAGGTGAACAAAAGATTCAAGTTGAAGAGGAAGAAGAGGAGGAAGAGAAGAAGAATTGATCATCAATGAATTTGGAAGAAAGCATTACTCATATCACCCACATTAGAATCAATCTTTACTAGAAATATAAGGAAGAGAAATCAAGGAAGAAATGATCTTGCTATATTGACCATTCTCCTTATGTTTGCCCTTCAATTTCCATTTCCCTTTTTTCTTTTGCCTTCATTTTTATTCGTTTCTCTATATTATTTTGTTTTACTTATTCACAGAGTGAAGTTATCCATCATATTATCCTCAGCTAGCTTTTTTAACCAAACACCCTTTCTGCGTTCGAAAACGCGCTGTCTATCACCATTCCTGCCTCTTTTCCCGTAACCTGCGCAACCACTTGTGCCACCAACCCAATTAAGCAGGGCTCATTTCGAGATTTCACTAGAGGCCCATCAGGAAAGAGCCCACCATGGGCGAACTTGTCCAACTTATCACTCTTCACAATCGGTAGTGGCAAGAATTCATGAAGGGTCAAGTTCCCGCCGTTCTTTTTCGGTTTAGTCAATTCCAAGACTTCTGGTGTCAATGGTTGGACATTAGGGTAGAACTCGTTGGGGGCTTGTGTGAGATATTTGAAAGATGGATGTGTTCTTTTGATTTCACACCATGGTGCGTCTGTTTCCAACATCAATCTATTAAATGGGATCTTGTCGATGGCATTGAGAGAACTTTGTTCTCGCAGACTGGCTCCATTCAGAGAAATGTATACTTCGGCACCCAGAGTTTCAAGTTCCAACAACTTGATCACATCATTGGAATCACCTGTAAATGAGTGCACTAGCAGCTTCCTATTCTTCAACGAGTATCCATTCTCCCCCGTCAAAAACGGTCTCAGCACCGCAATGAAGTCATCACAACAAGATCTCATATGCAAGAACAAAGGCAATTCAAACTCGCACGCCAATCTCAATTGCAATTCAAAATACTTCACTTGCTTGCCCTGTGGAGTGTAATGAAATCTATCATAATCCAATCCAATTTCACCGAAGGCGTGTACAAGGCCGGACTCTATTCCTTGTTTGATGACGCTACGTAGCTGGTTGATATGGGTTTGTGGTGCGTTACCGTTCTCTTCAAATTCCAAAACCGTACAGGGATGGACGCCTACAGTGCAGTACATTTCAGGATACTCTCTCGTTTTAAACCGGCTCACGATGGCCATCGTTTTTACAGATTCGTCAAGTGAGGAGCCGGTGATCAACATCTTTTCCACCCCGAATGCTTTAGCTCTAAGAAGCAGTTGGGAAAGATCCGGAGCATGGTGGGCTCTATTGTGGTAAACCCCTGAAAACATCCTATCCGTGAGATTCACCCCAACATCGTAATATCTCGCAGATTTCGACATCAAGAGAAGAAAGGTGCAAAAAAAATTTAAGGTCGCAAGTAAAGTTGTGGAAGAACGATATCAAGAGGCCTCTAACCGAAGACCTTAACCGCCTTATACTATGGAAGGCAGTAATACGGGAATCCTAGTAAGGCCAGTTTTTGACATCTGCATAGTCAATTGCTACCACCGATTAATTCATCCAATTTAAAGGGTTTAAAAGGCAAAATTTGGCCAAAGGCCCCATCTTTTATTACCAGTAAAAGAAATGCGACTCTAAATGGACGTGGTATAGTATAAACAATGGGGAAAATATAAAAAGCACAATCACCTCTGGCATCAATGGGGTATTAAAATATGGGCTCATACGCTCAGCATCGGCTGCGGTCTCGGTCACCCGAGCAAGGAAGACACAGGGGGTAATCTGACCTCCCCTTGAAGGTGTCGCAGAGGTGGAAGTACCACCGGCAGGTCCTGGTTGCTTGTGTTTAAGAGAGACTCTACCGATAACTTTCTTCGGCCTTTCAATGTTTGCAATCTAAGCTGGATTTCTTCCAACCGCTTGTGTGGTAACAGTGCGGATATCTCCAGGAGATTCAAATTTGTCATCATTAGTAGGGTATCCTCCTCGGTAGTCCACCCCCTGGGGTCCCTCGTGAGCTTCAGCAGCTTTTCCTGGTGAACTCCAGGTGGGGAATAGGTGGAGGACTTGAGTGACCCCGATTTCAAACGTCGCCAACGAAACTGACAAGCATTTGCTGTTCTGCCCGGGAAATACGCGGATATTTGTTTCCAACCCAGACCCATCCGCTCCTTCAAGTCCAGCAATCTGGTGTCGTCTTCCGTTGACCAACTTTGAGGTGTCTTGGCCATTTTCCAAGTATAAAAGAGAAGAATTCCGTAAGAGTGGGTGTGGAATAAGAGAGGTGATGGCCATCTCATCGAAAACGTTTATACCTCAAACCCGCTACCAAGAATTATCCGCAGGCGTTCCTTATCGCAGCGGATGGCATTGGCATTTCCCGATGCGGAAATGCGCTCAGATAGTGAAATACACGGCATCAAGAGAATCGACAGTGGAACTATGGAATGCAGAGGGAGTATGGGCATCGATGATGATGTGCGGACTCGATGGTCCCAGTATAGTAAGAAAAGCATGTCAAAAGGTGTGATCTAAGGGGATTTTTGTGCGTCTCGGTAATTCCCGATGATAGATAAAGTGGACAATAGGATAGCTTGGACGGTAATTGATGAGATGGCAAATTAGAAGCCCTGTGATATGATTGGTTTTAATGCTATTTAAGATTGAAAATTTGGTTTTAACTTTTAGCTCTTTTTAGTTTTATGCTGTTTGTTTGTTTCTTTGAATTCCAAGTGTAAGAAGCAAAAGTGAAATTTTTTATAAGTCAATAAGCTCATAGAAGTATTTTTTGAGCACTTTTTTCCACGATTAGTTCAGCGGTCAAATTGGTCCCAAGGAAGGGGGTTCGATTACCATAACTTATTTTTCGCTCAGCATTTAACCAAGTACTTTTGGCATCACGGAGGGCATCACCGTGGGGTATAGATTAAAGTAGAGAGAGAAGGCATACACTATTAAAACAATTCCTTTGCCAACTGGGCAAAGGTATCGGGCACCAACACCACACCGGATCTACCCAATGATAAATACGACATCTCCTCTATTCTATCCACCAACTTGTCGGCCATACCAGCAACCACACCTGTTGAATCCAATGGCAAGTCACTGATAACAATGGGGTGGTACCAATCCTCCAATGACCCCATAATACAGCTTCTGTCTAGCCTGATTGACCCCTGTTCACCGTGAGCCATTAGCAAAGCCAATTCGCCACTAGGGGTCAACGTCACAGCAAAGTATTGCGGAAATTGCTTCATTGACATTCTGGAAAGCGAAACACCCACCGTATTCAACACCCTTCCTAAATCTCCCGATCGGGCACCCGTCATCACCAATTTCACCTCCGTGTCCAATTCGGGTTTGAGCGAATCAATTGGAGCGTCAGCTGTGTCCTCGGGTATCGGTATTGTGCCCTCAATGATTCCCAGAGCCAACTCTTTATCTTTGATTGGCACCAAAACCAAGTCGGAGAAGTAGTTTGATATGAAGAAAAGGGAAATCCCAACTTGGGACAACGGTCTCGTCAATTCCAAAATCCGTTTTCCGATGTTGGATCCGTCGTTGAAGACCTCAATGATAAAAAACTCCAACGAGATCAGACTGTGATTACTCACCTCCAAAGCTAGAGGCAAATTTAAATACTTATCGATGTATCCACTCGAGCACATCAATGTCACTTCCTTGGGTGTGAATGCCAAATGAAAGAAGTTGCCTTCATCTTCGTCACTATCACTGTCATCACTTGAATCACTGGATGCATCCAGTTCTAATCGATCCAGCTGGTGAGTGGAATTGGACAACTGGACCCCGATGTCATCCGTTCCTTCATATTGATCCACCAATGAGTAAATCAATTCCAAAAGAGCTCCTTTAAAAAGCCAAAATTGATCCCTGGGAATTGTTAACACGGTTATAGGAAAGTTATACACATGGGTATCACTCGGGTCTAGCATTGCCTATGATTAATGATGAAATACAATGACAGCAAGGGGACGGAAAAAAATAAAACGGTTTCTACTGAGTCACTCGGAGTAGCTGATAATGAGTCACCAAGAAAAGATTATTAGTCATGGATATCAAACCAGGGGTTTTCAATGACAACTGAGTGATTGGTGCTACTGGGAAGGGGCCTGCGCGGATATCCATAGAGTTGAACTTCTCATCTAAAATTTCCCCGTATAATCCGCCTCCAGTCGCGACAAATCAAGGGGGCGGTTGAAACGCGTCAGAAACAGGTGGATCGTGTTGCTTACCTCTTCCAATACGATGTCGATACCCATTTACAAGAGGAAGAAGGAGAACAAGAGGGGAATCAGGTTCACAATTATGATCACAGGTTGTCAAGGTACAGGTAAAACCACCTTCATAAACTCCTTGTTGGATCAGAACCTGATCAACCACAGGTTCTCCAATTCCCCACAGAGAACAATCCCAAAGACGATCACGTTTTCCAATCTGTCCACTGAAACGGCTGCAGATATGCAGAGACATTTTGATCCTCAAGTGGCCTCCTTGGAACCGGGGATCTCGATCACAGAAACTTCCATGGAAATCATCGATGAAGACGAGTCCAAAATATTGCTGACAATCATCGATACACCAGGATTTGGTGACAATATCAACAATGAGATGTGCATCAAAGAATTGTCCCACTTTCTGGAACAGCAGTTTGATCTGGTCTTGGCAGAAGAGACCAAGGTGAGGAGGAATCCACGATTTCAAGATACCAGAGTCCATGTGTGCTTATACTTCATTGAGCCAACCGGCCATGGATTGAGGGAGCTGGACGTGGAAACAATGACAACAATGTCGAAGTATGTCAACATCATCCCGGTGATTGGTCGTGCGGACTCATTCACCAGGTCTGAGTTGGCAAATTTCAAGAGAAAGATCATTGAGGACATCGAGAGGTTCAAGATCCCAACGTTCCAATTCAACGTGGACGATGAGGATGAAGACGAAGATTTCATCAAGGAAGCCCAATATTTGTCTCAATTGCAGCCTTTTGCGATCATTACATCAGACGAAATTGCCGATGGTAAGAGGGTGAGAAGTTACCCGTGGGGTAGCATCGATATCAATGATTCAACAGCATCAGACTTCCCCATCTTGAAATCCGTGCTCTTGGGGTCTCACCTGCAGGAGTTTAAAGATATCACCCACGATTTCCTCTACGAGGCCTATAGAACGGAGCGGTTATCTTCAGTCACGGATTTACACGACAACTTTTACACTGGTGACGACGGAAGACAGTCGGAACTGCCGTCAATGTCTAATTTGGCGGATATAGCCAAATCACAATCGATGGCAAAGTTCGATCAACCAAAGACGGTGCATGACATTGCAGAGTCGATTTCTAAAACTACAATCCAAGAGGAGCCACTTGATGACGGAGAGGTTGTGGAGGTGGTGGCGTCATCTAGAGCATCTCTGAGATCGAATGGAATGGAAAACGAGAGTATCAAACAATCACCAAATCCACAATACACTTCCTCTCCTCAATTGAGTGGCAATTCTTTCGGATACACCCAAAAGGTGTATCCAAGACATTCGGAAGTGGACCCTAAGAAGTTGAGAATGATTAGCGAGACTGTGCCATATGTTTTGAGACATGAAACAATCAAATCCAAGCAGGCTAAATTGGAGGATTTGGAAAGACAGAGTGCTCTGGAGTTGGCCAAGAGGGCCGCGGAATTGGAGCGCAGGGCAATGGAGCTCAAATTGAGGGAGAAGAGCCTCAGAGAAAAAATGGCCTTATCGGAGAATGATGCCGTTGCTGAGTAAGGCATGATTTGTACGTTTATTTATTTAAAGAGCTTCCCTCCACGCCTCTCTTTTTGAATGAGATACACAGCAGTGAGAAGAATGAGTAAGAACATCGGCATTGAATTGACCAAGTTGAACAAATGGACCACTGCCATTCAAGAGGATAAGCAGACCAAATTGGCCTCCTCAATCGCTCAACATGCACACATCGATGACGTGCTGTTGAACAGATCCCGTGAGATCGCCAATCTGATGGTGTTCAACAACAAGGTTGACCCGGAGGGGGCACCGATTATGGATCAGAAGTCGAGTGGCAGATGCTGGTTGTTTGCTTCAACCAACATGTTGAGAACTGAAGCGATGAAATCACTCAACTTGAAGGAATGTCAGCTGTCTCCTTCATATCTCTTCTTTTATGATAAGCTGGAAAAGGCCAATTACTTCTTGGACCAAATTGTCGACACCTATGAGGAGCCAGTTGATAGCAGACTTGTTCAGTTCCTGCTAACCGCGCCCATTAATGATGGGGGTCAATTCACAATGATGTCCCAGATTGTTGAGAAGTACGGGTTGGTTCCAAACCAGGTGTATCCAGATTCCTTCAATACCACCATGTCCAGAACAATGAACAGGTTGATTACTGCCAAATTGCGAGAATACGCCATGGTTCTGAGAGAGATGCTTGAAGAGGGCCAGGATGTTTCTGCCAAGAGGGAAGAGTATCAACGAGAGGTGTACAGATTGCTCACTATCTTCCTTGGAGTCCCACCCTCACCATCGGAGAAATTCAACTGGGAATTCTACGACAAGGACGGCAAGTATGCCAATGTGGTTTCCACGCCATTGGAGTTTGCGAAGGACGTGTTGAAGTTTGATGCTCCTCAATACGTGTCCTTGCTCAATGACCCAAGAAACCCATACGGGACCAAGATTGAGATTGAGAGGTTGGGTAACGTTGTTGGGGGGGAACCGGTCCAATACTTGAACTTGCCAATCGATCAATTGACTCAAGCCGTTGTCAACAGAATCAAGAACAACAAGTCTGTCTTCTTTGGTACCGACACACCAAAGTTTATGGAGAAGAAGCAGGGTGTCATGGATATTGATCTCTGGGATTACAAGTTGATCGGATACGATCCAAAATCAATGTCCAAGAAGGACAGAGTCATCTACAAGAACTCGTTGATGACCCACGCCATGTTGATCACTGCGGTTCATTTGGATGACGACGGAATGCCGGTCAGATACCGTGTAGAGAATTCCTGGGGTTCCAAGACCGGTAAGGACGGTTACTACGTCATGACCCAGGAATACTTTGAAGAATACGTTTATCAGGTCGTCGTCGAGTTGGACGAGTTGGAGGCTGTCGGGGTCGACGCCAAGTCCTTGGATTCCTTGCAGGTGATCAAATTGCCTCCTTATGATCCAATGGGGGCATTGGCCGATATTTAGATCAGATTGTCATTGTATTTATCTATTTTAAATGTCTTTATGAGCATCTGAGCACTTACCACTTCGGGGCTTCGAGCGATCATTCTGAAATTTTTATGGTGCTGGACCATAGGCACCATTTCTTTTTTATAGGTGACAGCGTGGTGAATCAGGAATATGAATAGATCGTGGATTCTAAATGTATTCTGGACCATACAGAGTGTTTTAGCCTCTGCCAGTTTCCCCAAGGACCACGACCAAAGGGAGTATTTTATGTTAGAATTGATGTCCGATGCCGATTTGAAGACGGTTTTATCATCCATTGACCCTAGCTGGCAGTACGAACATCCATCAAGGGCTCTTGATCATTATCATGTCTTCAGCGTATTGAAAAATTCAACAAGGGTTGAAAAGAGGTCCGATTGGGAGTCTTTTGGGGTGCGTGAATATCACGCATTGCCAGCAAAGCAACTAGAGAGAAGAGCCCCAATCCCAATTGAATCACCAATGAATTGGGGGGTGTTTGAAAGGGATTTGACAGATTCTTCAATGGAGAAAGTAGAGAAGGTCATGGAGGAGTTCCATATCAATGATCCAATCTTCAAGGACCAGTGGCATATTCTTAACACAAACTATCCCGGTTACGACGTCAACGTGGTCCCAGTTTGGGAAATGGGCATAACTGGTAAGGGCACTGTGGCAGCAATCGTTGACGACGGATTGGATTACGACAATGTGGATCTTAAGGACAACTACTGTGCGGAAGGATCGTGGGATTTCAACGACCACAGACGGAATCCAAAGCCGATGTTGTCTAATGATTACCATGGAACGAGATGTGCAGGTGAGGTGAGTGCAGGAAAGGGAGATGGCTTCTGTGGTGTGGGCGTTGCATTCGATTCTAGAATATCCGGGATAAGAATCCTCTCGGGCCAAATCACTTCGGAGGAGGAGGCTGCCGCGATGGTTTACGGCCTTGATGTCAATGACATATACTCCTGTTCTTGGGGTCCGACAGATAACGGTAAGGTGATGGAAAAGCCCGAAAAAGTCGTCCAGGAGGCGATTCTAAAAGGTGTCCAAGATGGCAGAAGCGGAAAGGGTGCCCTCTATGTTTTTGCAAGTGGCAATGGTGCCAGTAGAGGAGATAGTTGCAACTTTGATGGGTACACCAACTCGATCTATTCAATCACGGTCGCGGCCATTGACCACAAGGGTCTCCATCCACCATATTCAGAATCTTGCTCCGCAGTGCTTGTTTCAACATATTCCTCTGGGTCAGGTGAATTCATCCACACAACAGATATCAATGAAAAATGCTCAGATACCCATGGTGGGACATCCGCTGCTGCACCTTTGGCTGCAGGTATTTACTCTCTCATATTGGAGGCCAACCCTGATTTGACTTGGAGGGATGTCCAATATTTGACGGTGCTGAGTGCAGTGGAAGTGGATTCCACGGACCAAACATGGCAGAAGACCGCGATCGACGGCAGGAGATATTCCGTCAAATACGGTTGGGGGAAGATCGATGCAAAAAAGATGGTGGACAAGGCTCAAGATTGGACTCTTCTCAAGCCCCAAAGTTGGTATTACATGCCTTATAAGACTGTGGACACCTCAATCAAAAATCAGGTAGGCGAAATTGTCGATACATTCGTTGTGGAGAAGTCGATGTTGGAAAGGGTCAATTTCAACTCGGTTGAGCATGTTACCGTGATGGTGAATGTTGAAACGAAAATTAGGGGGGATGTTGAAATCGAATTGGTTTCTCCTAACGGGTTGAAGTCACCATTGGCAGTGACAAGACATGGCGATAAGAGCGACTCCGGTTTCAGGAATTGGACTTTTTCATCCGTGGCTCATTGGGGAGAGGATGGTGTTGGTGAATGGACGATCACAGTTAAAAATAACCAGGCTGAGAACTGGGTCGATTTTAAGGGTTGGCAGTTAAAACTGTTTGGTGATGTCATTGATCCAACCAAGGCCAAGAGGTTCGACATTAATGAAGATTACAGTATTGTGAAGGAAGAAGAGGACAAACAGAACCATGATACCACTGCTACGAAAACAGAAGCCTCAGCAACAACCACAACCGAGGATATCTTACCAATAACCGACGCACCTGAAAATACCACAACTGCGGAAACCCAACCAACGGAGGAAGCGGCCCAGACAACCGAAACCCCAGAAGAGGGGATACCAACCACAACAGAGTCGGCTACAACCACTGCGGACAACGAGTTCAAGCAGAATACAGGAGTTCCAGTGCAAACGACAGCCGTCCCATCATCACCACCTTCAGACGCTCATACTCATGGTTCCCATGATGAACATTTCATTTGGTACTTTGCTGGCATTGTCTTCATCGGGGTTGCTGCCTTAATGTACTTGGTAATTAGAGGAAGAAAGGCCATTGGCAGGGCACGTCGTCGGGATGACTATGAGTTTGATATCATTCACCCCTCAGAAAACGACGATGACGACGATGACGATGGCGATGAGTTTGATATTGAGCTGAATGACTTTGATTTCGATGACGACGTGGAGTGGAGAAATGATTCCCCAACCGAGCATGATCAGTTGGTAGACAAAACGAAAGAGTTAGAAAAGAAAGATTCCGTCTTTCCAGGGATACCTGCTTAAAGCTGAGATTCTATAGAAATGAATAGTATAAAAGACTATTGGAAGACGTGCTGAGCATCCTTAACCCCTGCTTATGTAATCACACTATGTGATCTTGGACATCAAAAAATTCAGTCCAATCGAAGCTTGATTCTTCGCTGATAATGGGTTTATATCAAAGGTATATGGCGTTACCCTTAGGGGTGAAGCTCTTCATTTGGTCTTCTACCGCGGTGGTGGCGTATTTGACGGATTCTGTGAGTGATAGAATCTTCGAACAGAATATGATTGATGCTGAAGCTGAAAGAAGAGTGGAGCTGGAATTGGCAAAGATCCGTCAGCAGCAGCAGCAGCAGCAGCAACAACAACAAAAGGATGAACAACGAGAGGGGAAGTAAAAGCTCATCATCTCAGTTTTTACTGCGGTTATTTCACTAAAATGTGAATCGAGTAGTGGATTTGACACTGGATAGTGATCGGACTACATGAGGTCAGGACGTCTTTGAGATTATAAATTTATGGTAATATGGTTGCCTCTTTTCTTGGCTTCACAACTTGTATACTTGTCGAGGTGAAGATGAAGTTGCGTTCAAACATTTTTACCCATCTGTATGAAATAAACAATGTATTTATGGAAGTTGTACGTCTTTTAAATCCAACAACGGTGAACCAGCCTCGGCGACGTTGTATAGGATGAATAGATAGTATAGGGAGGAATCAAGTATTATGCTCAGCAAAGATACAAATTTTAAAAGCAACTATGTATAAAAAATTAAATACTTTTGATATTAAATCCCCCTCTTAATGGCACCGACAAATTCCAAGAATTTGGCGGGGTTTGGATCAACTCCTCTAGAATAGACAAAGTCAGTTGCCAATTTGGTTGCAAAGATAGCCTTCAAGTAAGCCAACGGAACTCTCTTCAAGATGTTTTCTAAACCGATTTCTTCCAGCAACAAAGAGGGCAAGGCTCTCTTCAAGACGGAGTTTCTGAATTCAACATCGTCGTCCCACAATTCCTTGGAAGAGGCCAACTCATCACCCAACTTGTTGATGGAAAGAGACAACTCATCACTCAAGTCGGCAAAAGTCTTGCCAGTCTCTTCCTTCAACTTCCAAAGCATTTCAAATTCGTTTCTAGCATTTTCAACAATAACCCCTTGAACTTGCTTGACGTAAGATTGGTAAAATTCAGGTAAGCGACCCTCTGAATCCATACACATCTTCTTTGAGAATTTCTCATCATCAAATGACAAAGCAGCCAAAACTTCCAAAGAAGAGGATGTGACACCACCCTTGTTGGTAGAAGCATCCTTGAAAACAATGGAACCGGCCTTCTCCAAAATGATCTTAGCAGCTTGAGTGATGAACAAGTTGGCACCTTCAATAATGATTGGAATGACAGACTTACCAGTCTTTGGATCCAGCAGAGTGTTGACAGTGTTTGCATCAATCGAGTTGGGTCTACCACCACATGGAGTGAACAATTGAACAAATTCAGGTGGGTAAATCTCCTGAATCTTCAAGTGGAATTGGTTTCTGAATTGCAAACCAGACTTGACAACTTGGCCGTTAGGCAAAGTGACATCCTTTTCATTGATCATGATGGCATAACCCCTTGGACCAAGCTTAGATCTGTCGAAGTGGTCGTTGGCCTTTCTCTCCTTGGCCAATCTGAGCAATTCTTCCTTATCAATACCATCCTCATCAACAATGACACCAGAACCATCGACAATACCAACGTAGGTTTCACCACCAGACAACTTGATTTCATTCGAACCCAAGTCACCATCACCACCGGCCATTTGAACCTTGGTAATCTTCGACCAATCTTGAACACCAATCTTGGAGTAGACACCCTCGGTGAAGGCTCTAACAGACAGAGTGGTCATACCATATTCGTCGTGAGGAATACCACCAATAGTTGGGGACTTACCGGTGAAGAAGGCCTTCCATGGGAAGCCCAAAGCAGCACCTCTCTTCTTGGCATGCAAAGTGGCCCAGTCGACAAAACCGGCAGTGTTCTCATCTGGTCCCATGAAGAGCATTTCTGGCTTACCGTAGAGGTCAACAATGGATTCTTTGGATGGATCCTTGATCAACAAGTCCAAAATGGCATCAATGTACTTTGTGAAACATTCCTTTGGATTGGATTGAGCAGTGCCTTGGTTGACCAAAATGACACCCTTGGAACCACCTTCTGGGATGTCCTTGTTCTTTCTTTGTTGAGTCGAGGCCAAGTTGTAGTTTTCGTCAAACATCGATCTCATGTTCTTCAAATAGGCATCCTCAGATCTGGAGAGGACAATTCTAATACCACCTCTGGCGACATCCTTGAATCTAATGTGGAAACCTCTGAATTCAGAACCAACAACAAAGAACATACCAAAAGGCTTGTTTGGGTATTCGGTCTTTGGCAAGAAAGATGCATCTAATCTGAAGGAAAGAGCAATCTTGGAAGTGATGAAGAAGTTTGTCTTGAGAATGGATTTGTTGAAAGAGTAGAGTGCCTTTAAGACCAATTGGTGGGATGTGAATGGAATATCGCCCAGCAGCTTTTCAAAATGAGCATCATCATGGATCCCTTCAACGTGAGCCACTCTTTGGTAGGACAAGGTCTTGACCATTGAGGAGGAAGTGTAATGAGCATCGACAAAGTTCTTGAACAATTGGCGAACCAAACCAGCATTAGCTTCCACGACTTCTAAGATGTAAGATTCGGAGAATGTTTCGGAGTTAAACCTTTCCTTGATCTTGGAGAGCAATTCCAAGTTCTTTGGAGATGAGGTGGAAGACAAGAGCAATTCCTTCAAGGATTGGAATTCCGGACCCAATCTATTCAAAAAGTGGGAAACAAAGATGACACCACAGTGAGCGTAGATACATTCTTGAATTGACCATTCACCTGATTCGAACTTGTAGTAGAATTTGTTGTTTGGAACAACATAGAGAAGAGATGCCTCCTTGATCAATTGCAAGGTGGTGATATCGGAACCGATCAGACCATTGTCATTTTCCAAGTACATGGAGATGATGGAATATCCATTTGAAAAGTTTTCAATGTACTTTCTCTTGATGTTGATACCGTAGTATTTGGCCAAAGTGGACAAGGCAGAGTTGTAACGTTGAGAAGAGCCTCTCTTGAAACCAATCACAATTCTAACTTCACCCGTGGAGGCCAGAGTGTAATGTTTGATCACAGGACCTTCAGTGGACTCCAATTGAGTCAACACCTCCGAGTAGAGGGTCTTTGTGTAGTCGGATGCGATCTTGATAAAAGTTTCGTCGGAGATGGTATCGATACCCTTGGCGGCGGCCACTGCCTTGAATGTATTTTTGTAGACAAAATGACACTTGACGGCTTCTCCGGTTGGCAAGATCGAGTTGAAGGATTCCATTCTAAAGGAGCCCTCCTTACCATCGAAGAATTGGTCATCGATCTCCTTTTCGAACTGGTTCTCTAACCCGGTTTCGAAGTAAACAGCGTGGCCATCCGTAATCTTCTTGTGGTGAACAAAAGTGGTATCTTGCTTGGAGGCCTCAGCAGCAACCTTAGCTGAGAAGAGGGCCAAGATGTTCGATGTTATGTTTTCCACTGATTCACTGGCGAAATAGGTGTCATCGATACCCAAATCGTTATAGAAGAAGAGGGTCTCAGTTTCAATGAGAGATTCTGGAATCAACCCCGTCAAGTCCAACGCGTCCATCACCGCGTTCATCTGGTCCTGTTTTCCGCCGAAGGCTGACGCTTGGTAACCTACAGTGGTGATATCCTTATCCGAGACGTTTTGGAACGATGACTCCGAAAAAGAGCTTTCCAATGTCAAAGCTTGGATCTTTGGTAGTGTGGAAGAAGACATGAAGTTGTTTGTTACAGATGAACTTTTAACGCTCCTCAGATCCGGGGGGAACCGTCTCCTTTTATAGAAATTGGGTGGCGACTAATTGCCCTTCCGTCATGAGCATGGCGCTGCGCCAAAAAATTGACGTATCCCATGGCGGATTGAGGGTCACTCACCCAATACCCCTCTTTATTCATGTGGCATTAAGTCATTCACGGGAGAATTTGGGGGGATCCGTTCTGAGGGAATTTGTTCTTCCCTATGAGCTTTACCCCGTGTCCAAATACGTGTATACGGTTCCTGGTAGGAAAAGGAAGATGTCGGATTTTCATTCTTAAAAAACCGTGGTGGGTTTTTGAGTTACAACGATTGCAATAACACTGGTGGAGCATGTGGATTTTGGTTGGAGATGTAGTTAGTTGCGACTTGATGACCACCCCACTATGTGGCATTAATTGTGGCCTGTCGCGTAAGGTGGCGCGTAAGGTGGCGCATGAAGTTCAGAAGCCGCGCGGCATCCTAAGGAGGTTATCCCCGAGGATAGCCGAAGCGTCAGTTGGTGAGGGAAATTGGAATGGGGAAGGCGGTTGGAGTCAAGTGTTGCGGATCGAACGTTGACACGGTGTGTATACTTAGCAAGGCCTGTGAATAGGTTGGTGTGATTTTGGGTGACCAATTCACCAGAGCAGAGAAGCGCTCTTTAGCGCTCATGAATTGAGTTACCGACTATGCGAACCGACAGGCGCCTGTGGCGGATCCACAGAGGGCGGAAGTGAGTGGAGAAAAGGGGGTCTCTGAGGGATCCCCAAGTAAGAGGTAGCTGGAAACGTGCAGGCGGTCCGTCAATTGTGGACGTAATCAATGGTCGCTCGGTACAATGGGTGGTTATTGGATGGACCCTGGCGTCATTGTGCTGAGCATTACATAAGGCTCACGTGAGCTTACGTTAGCGGGACTTGGAGTGCTTACCTAAGCGGGATTTATCACGTTAGATCATTAATTAAACGATGCCTCAGTTGTGTTCGCTTCAGGCGGCTGCCGCGTCCGCTTTGGATGCCAAATTGATGGGTCCTGCCATTGGATACACGCTGGATCAATTGATGGAATTGGCGGGACTTTCTGTTGCCCAATCAATTTACAAGACAGCTTCAAATACCAAGACGCCAGTTTTGGTGCTTGTGGGGCCAGGGAACAATGGAGGCGACGGTCTTGTTGCAGCCAGACACCTCAAATTGTTTGGATTCACAGATGTGAAGTACCATTGGCCTAAAAGAGGTAAGAACCCTTTTTATGGGAATTTGAAATCTCAGCTTGATTCCTTTGGCATTGCCTCCGTTTCAGATGTTCAGGAGGTTTACACGATTTTGGAGCAGGTCAAGGGATTGATAATTGTTGATTCCCTCTTTGGATTCTCCTTTTGCCCCCCTGTTAGGCCCCCATTTGACGAATTAATTCACAAGATCACAAAGGCTCAGAAGAACAATGAGGCCAAAATCTTTTCTGTGGATGTCCCCTCGGGATGGGATGTGAATGAAGGACCCCAAGATTCTGAGAGCCTTTCTCCGGACGTTTTGATCAGTTTAACAGCACCAAAGCCATGCTCAAAGTTCATTAAAAGCGGAGCAAAACACTTTCTCGGCGGTAGATTCCTACCAAGTGTTATCATTGATGAATACCAATTGGGAGATGTGCTGAAATTGTATGACGGGGTGGATCAAATCGTCGACATAACACGTTACAAAATTATTTAGCTGAGAATGTATCATGGCATTAATGAATGAAACAGACAATAGGCCCCTCAGTAACAATAAACATTGTAAATATAAAAATAGAGTTCCGTAGATGGGGAGTAACGTATACAAAGATAAAAAAAAGGAGGCGATAAAATGCAAGATAATCATCGGATTAAAAGAACCCTCTTGATTGATGATTTACCCATTGTAAAGAAATAAAAGACCTCGAATGATAAAATAGTTGCGTGAAAAAAGTAAATGTATATGTGCGTATGTATGAATCATTGACTTTGTATGCACTCCCCTGTCGACAATGAAATGAAAATAAAAGTAAATCACTTATTGGTCACACCTTGATGATACTGGTAGCCACCACCGTTCATGAACCCATAATTCCCCGTGGAATCATGCGATATCCCTCCCTGGGAACCTCCCTGAGTAGAAGAGGGGTTATTACTGGAATTGTTGTTCCTTCTTTGATGGCTCGGTCCACGGACTCCCAATGGATTCTTGGAAAAGCTCAATCTGATACCCCCTTTGTTTCCCACGGAAGTACCGTTGACTCTAATCAATTGACGACCATACAACTCCGCCAAGGCTCTGGTGGCATGCGCCACATCTTCAAACTCCACAAAACACATAGGTCCATGGTGGGAGGCCCCATTTGTATTTTGTTTTGTTCGAAACGATAACCTTCTGAATCCAGACTGGGGTTGGAAGAGTGCTCTCAATTCCATCTCTGTGGCGTCCGGCGGCAAATTCCCCACATACAACGTATTGCATGGAGGGTTTTGATCCGCTGGATTGGCTGGAGGAGGGACCCGGGCCAAAAGAGATAATTCGGGAATGGCTGCAACTGAAGCCGCAGAGGAAATGGAAGGATGTTGGGTTTTCCCATCACTACTTGTACCTTGAGATGTGGTTGGTGCAGTCGACGGTTTCTGGGAATGTTGCTGAGACTGGTGCTGCTGCTGTTGCTGCTGTTGATCACTGACGCCATTATTCAGTACCAGCTGCTGCGTAGGGCTAAAAAAGTGGCTTTGGGTCCAATCGCTCAGTGGGGTATTCAAAGATGAGCCAATATTTGAGGAGGTTGGTATTGTCAGATTCTCTGGTCTAATGATTTTAGAGGCCAATGGAGACGAGGTACCCTGAGGAGCCCAACTGTTACCCTGGGCGGTTCCATTCTGGAACTGGTCTATCACTTGCATCCGCTGGTTTGGGAAAGATCTATGTTGTTGAATGAAGGAGTTATCAATTGACAAATTCCCGCTCTTTGGTGGAGAAGGAGATGTTGGTGAAGGTATTTCATTCTGGGTGTTGATGTTGGAGTCCGAGGGATCGTTATTGAAGGGGAATCTTGACCTTACCTGCTGCTGCTGCTGCTGTTGTTGTTGCTGCTGCTGCTGGTTATTGAAGTTGTTGAAGAGATCATTTGCGCTTAAATCGGCCAAAGATGTTGACATGTGTCTATTGAATTCGTGGGTCAATTCACATTGAACTTTGAGGTAATTGGGACCAAAGATTGGCTTGTTATTCAATAATTGATGAACTTGAGTGGCAGTTTTGATTGATAAAAATTTGGCCCAGATGACGGGGGCAGCTTTGTTACCCGCAGGGGTCAATGGTTCATTTCTGATATCAACCGAATGTAGATCATCCATACATAGGGAGAAAATTAGCAGCGCCTCTCTGAGAGTTATATCCACGGGAATTGATCTAATTTTGAGGATTATGAAATCCGGTGAAGCGGAGGGAGTGACCTGTTGAGATTGATTGAGATTCGCCAACGACAGTCTCTGCAACGTGGAAGGCAAATCCTCGTGGGACGTGACGAGCGTCGAACCCAAGGGATCCTCCAATGTGTTATAAAGTGAATTTGACATTTTGCGTTTCAGGACGTAGATATGATAATTGAATGATGTGATTAAAAAAGCGGTGATGAATTAAAAGTGAATGCTAGTTGAGCTAATAAGTAATGAAACAGGTGTCGACTATTGTACAATTATTGATAATGATAATGTGAATGATATTTAATTGATCGAGCTGACTAATACAGGCTATTAATGGTGTCCAGTCGTAATCGATTAGGCTATTTAACTCTTGTTCTGGTAACTGATCAAATTAGAAACTGTTTGCGGCACTAATGGGTCTCCTCCTTAGGTCTTTTAAATCCTCACTTAAAGAAAAGGTGTTAAATTAAGAGGCAAAAACATTGTCGCGGTCGAGTCCCCACAAACCCCTGGGCTCATAACACACTTTCAATTCGAGATAAGAACACCCAATATCAACTTCTGCTTAAAACCGTGGATGCACCTATATTTAATTTCCTAACCCCCCTTTGAAACCGTTTAAAGGCTCATCCTCTCACGTCACCTGTTCGGAGGGCCACTTAAAAATTTTTGCCGGACCAGATTTTACTCTGAGAGGGGGCGTAAATTAGGGTCCGCCTGGAGAACGAGGAGAGGCAGTTACGTAATGTTACGTAATCGCCTGTGGTGTGTGCTCAGCCATAGCAATCCAAGGGATGCAAAAAAGCAGCAACTGATTGCACCTGATTTCTGTGTGGAATGACAAAAAGAGCCAATAGACAGAAAGCCAACCAGCAGAGTTTGGCTAACCCACAGTACCAGTTTCAAGGGCGTCCCCAAGGACACCCGCAGGGCAGCAGGAAGCAGAAAGCCAAATCAAAGGAGATCAATAGTAATCACTTGGCCACAATGGGTGGGCCGTTCCAGATTTCAGACAACAACCATTTGAATAGACATAGATATGTGAAGAGTGGGGATCCCCTTCAAGCCCTCTACAGAACCGGTCTTGTTCCTCTACAGGGTGCATCAGGGGACAGATGCCGTTTGTTGAGCAGACAAAAGTTGTTGATGTCGATGATGGCGACGTTGGAGGTGATTGACGGGGTTGAGCTTGAGTCTGATTTGGAATCGATCTCCGACAACTCCTTGACCCACAGAGCGTTGGGAACCCCACAAGTGACCATTGCTCAGTCAAGTGACAAGGAGGCTGTCTTTGATCCCACGCCCCCATTGACCCATTACTTGTTGCAGTCGTTAGATGAGCAATTTTAAGCGAGGGAGAAAGGAGGAGGGAAGAGGGGGTGAGTGGTGATATTGGTGCATTGATTGTGCTAACTTTTGGCTGCTAATGTATCGTACGTGAAATGTGATGGGGGGAAATTAATTTTAAAAACTTTTCAGGTATGTACTTGAGCTCTTCTTATCTTATACGTACTAATTCAGCTGATATGACATGCTAGATGTATGGTCATTTAAGAAAAGGATATGTGATTGTATCGCGAAACGATCAGACTTGTTTTGAGGTTTTATCTAGGCTTTTTTTGTGTCTTTATCGCTTGATAAGAGACCAGTTTGTTTGGGGTATTGTCTGGTATTTTACCCATCTTTTGGTTGCTGAATCAGGAATTCCAGTGAGCAGAAACATGGGTGCGTCCCACCACAGCATTGTTCAATAATCATGTCAACTAATTTGCCGCTCTAACTATGTCCTCGCCTCTTTAACCTCCGTGTCAAGAAAGAATCCAATGTTTCTTCTTCTCGATACCTACTTCAGATATATCGATCTCTGTTGTATTCTTCGGCGTTGTTATTCTTTTTCTATTGGTCCTCGCCGAAGATCAGCTTGCTTTATTGGCAAAGAACTGCCGTTAATCAACATTACCCGCCCTATTACTAACTGGCATATACAAATACAGGCTTACCTAATCGGGAAAAACCAAATGTGGCTGGTGAGAGGTTCATTTGATTTCCAATATGCAGGACGTGATGATGGCAAGCTTAAAACTGGTGGAAGCTGGGGAAAACTACCATAATTTGCAGACACCAGGATGCGGCGGACGTAAATATCCATCCAAGACAGGATGTCGGATGGATGCTTACGTAATCGGCAAAAAGTCAGAGGTGATTGGAAATAAGGGTACTATATTTGTCCCCGGTTGAAGAAGATCACATACTTCGCAAAGGTACTAAAAGTTCACCTCAATAGTGCAAGCTTACGTGAAATTTGTCAACTTCACACAAACTTCTGAAAGTGGGTTATTTTTAAGCTTGACTCACCGATCATGCACATATATTTTTTAACCTAGCCACATCACTGAATCTTAGGTTTCCTTTGCAGTGTCACCAGGATCCGCTTCACTTTTTTTAGACCTTGATTGTGGGCAAATGCAGACATCTGGATGTCCAAAGCGACATCTGAAGGAAACTCCTAAACTATGTCCCCCTGCGGCAAAAAAGCGCCAAAATATGCCTTAATATATTTGAACTCAATACCACGCATAAATCTGGTCTTAATAGAGGTGAACATAAAAGAGTAAAAAAATCAATTCCCTCATTCAACACAACGTTGTCGCTTGAATTTCAAGATTTGCATTGATAGTAAGTGCTTATTTCTTTATTAACGCATACATAGGCCCCACAGCTGACACCGGTAGTTTTATGCGAAGTTAGTCAATAATAATTTTTGACAAGGAAAGCGTCAAGCCCAAATGCAAACTGGATTAAGTATATGCAAAGCGGGTTGCTCTGTGATTGTCTAGATCGTGTTAGCTCTACAGTACTAGCAAATCTCAATTTTAAAAACACTTCACTAGTCTTCCAGAAATGTCGAACACATGAATACAGTCTAAAGTACCGAGAATATCGATGAGCTCAGGATGCCTCATGTTTATCGAAATGCATCATGATAGCAGAAAATCGGTACTAAGAACTTCTAAACTCCGTGCAAACACGACCTAAAAGGTTGAAATCAATACATTTTTTGATCACCCTCAGAATGCCACGGTCATTTACTGGAGGGCTCCAGTACAGCCACATCTCTCCAATGTTACATCCGACATTCTGACAGCCGCCTTTGCCCATAATTGAACCCAATGAGTCTTGAAGATGCTGGCTTGTTCCTGTTGTCTTTTTCGGATGAAATTAAAACTTCAGTAGAACCAATACTGGTTATCCAACTGGGAGGAAGTCGAATTTCACCTATAGGCAGTATGGTAGGATCCCACTATTCAATTACCTGAGAGTGGTTAGCATATCCCAACGACTATGATATTCCTCACTTTTACTGACGGCATCATTACTCTTTTGTATAACCACATGTGCTGTCTGTGAGCACTTGGATGCAAGAACAGTTTACTCCAATTTGACATCAAAATTTTTCACTCCGTTGTATCATGAGTTGGATTATTCGGTAACTGTTCAGCATCTTGACTATAAATAGAGATCCAGTGGTCACGTTTCACTTTGAATCCCGCATAATTTTGCTGTTATGGCCTAAAAAATCCAAGCAAATATTGTGCAAAAGGTGAGGGATGTTTTCTTTCGAGTTTGTTTCTATTTACTTTTTATCATCCAACATGCCTGGTTTTAGTTTTACGTTCAGAAACATTGATACAATTTTTGCTGCCATGTTTGCCAGCGATTTTATTATGACTATCGCAGGAGGACCTAGTGCTGGAGTTTCAATCAGATGTTACCTTGGGCACCCAGATGCCTGCGTTTGCCCACAAGCACTGATGGCCATAAAGTCCCAAAAAAGTGAGGCTGTCACTGGTGACACTTCCAAGGAAAAGTAAGATCCGTTGATATCGCTGCATTATCCAATATATGCATATAGTCAAGAGTATTGCAAATACTTTACAGTTTGTCAATACCAAATCCTATCCAGTTAGCTACTGTGTTGAACCAACCTGCAGACTGGGTAAACCATCTGTAGAGCGGCAGAGCGGGTTGGTGTGTGTTTGTGTAGATGGTACCAGATCTACAGTACCTAGTAAATCTCAACCATAAATCTCAACCATGGGACATTTACGTGTCATTGATAAACGTTGAACACAACTCACAACCCTAATTCGTTCGTTTCATAATGCTTGTTTTCAAACCCCATATTCATGCACATTTGTATATATCATTTTTACGTATAACGTCTCCTAGTTTAACCCCCTTCAACCACTCTTCACCATCTTCAAAATGCTTAATAGTTCATCATCCTTACCCTTCTTAGCATTCTCCTCTTTGGACACGCGAGTGTTGATTAACCATTCATGTTTCAAAACCCCCTTGATCTCCTCCCTGGCTCTCCAATCCGGATTAAGAATCTTCATCAAACAATATAGGGAACTGTCCTTCAAAGACCTAAATGCTCTGCTGAGACCCTCGGGATCCCCATATTGGGGTTGGGTCGCCTCTTGTGGCGGTGGTACCACTCTCAATAGAGACGCGCTGGAAGTTGATCTTATTCGACCCGAGATTGAATTCGACGAGCTCGATTTACCGGGTGTGCCCACACCCGACCCCAATTTGGAGGAAGTAGCCACCATTTCTCCCAACCTCTTCTTCATATCAAACCCATTCGTAATGGTATTCATATTGAATCTCTTATAACCTTCACTGAACCAGTGGAAATCAGGATCACTCACATTTGATCCATTCCAAGGTTTCGTGAGACATTTCAGTTGGTAATACAGGACACCCAAGGACCATATATCACTTGCCTTCAACATTTCCAGTGTGAGAGACCCGCCCGTTCGCACAAGGGAATACAGCTCTGGGGCCTTAAAACTACCCGTACCCCTCATGATGAACGATGTTGAATTCAATGGATACTGTGCCAAATTATCCAAATCAACGGCATATCCGAAATCGCAAATCCGCAAACCTCCTTGAGAGTCAATTAGAATATTTTCAGGCTTCAAATCTCGATGAGCTATGCCCTTGGAGTGGATATACTTCACCCCTTGGCATATTTCAAGAAAAAGTTCATCTTTCAATTGAGCGGATAACGAAATACCGAGCTTTCTGGCCTTGGTCAGTAGGCTCAATAGATCGGAGTTTGCATAGTAATCCATCATGAAGCAAATGTTCGGCTCAACTGCATCCTCTCGTGTCAATAAGGACGTTTGCATAATCCCATACACCGGCGTGATAAACCTCGATTGGGCCTTCTTCATCATGAGATATTCGTTCATCGAATCAAAAATGTAATTCGGATTTTCCATCAGATCCTCCTCTAACCGTTTGGGAGTTCCTATTACACCTATATCCAGGGATGAGGACAAACTCGAGGTTGACGACATACTCAACCCATTTAATCTCATCGAATGGGTCCTCGATATCGATATATTCGATATTCCCGAAGTAATGGAATTTACATCACTCATCATAGGAGACCGCTTTAAGACCTTGATAACCACCCGCTGTCTGTTTTTTGTGCATCTACACTTGATAATTGCACCACCAGATCCCTCTTCAAGCTTCAACTGAGAATCAAGATGGACCCATTCATCCAACGGAGCCAAACATTCAATATCTAGCTTACTCACGTGTGACGCTTGCACGCCGGTAACATTCAGATCATCCGAAGCGATGTCCAGCTGGAAAATGCCCGTCATTCACCAACTGAAGAGCAGACCCAGAGCCCAGAGAAATTTATTCCTTCTAAGATTAGTGAGGTGATCCAATGGTGCATAGTGCAGTGGACACTGGCGGGAAGCTGGACGCTTCAAATTCAATCACAGCGGCCCTGGAATGGCGATTGGTCACCGAGCGGGAAAAGAGCCCTCTCGAGAACTTATTTGGGAGTCAATCCAATATAATATCAAGGTTGATAACGTCGTTTTCAGCCGCCATCCAGGAACAGTCGCTGGAGTCCGACTCCATCAACGGTAAGAATTCGTTTTTAGCCTACTGGTTGTCGCCGTTTGCGATGATGTGTATGATAACAGCACTCATCATCAATAGAATTGTGATATTTGCCAGTTCAAGACGAAATAGAAGATTACCCAAGGTATCTAACGCATTACTACGATCATTTGCCATCTGTCTACTTTTGCGGGCCAGTTACGGGGTTCTTGTGGCATGCAAATCTTACTTGACAAACCCCATTGTTCAGTGGCTCTTACAGTCTCCGATTTGGGATTTCAAGAGGGACGGAGGCTCCTTCTTTTCTCTGGACTTCTTTGGACGAGATTATTTCTGCAGGGAAGTATCTGAGGGTACTAAGATTCTAGCACCAACAACCTCGATCCTTAGACCGTTCCATTTGGCACTCTGTTTGAGTCAAATCTTAGAGACATTCATTTCCGTGGCCTCCGGCATGCGACCTGCGATTGAAACAGGGATAACGTTGTTTGAGTACTCGTTAGCGTTTCAAGAAGCCACCCCTCAGCAATACCCCACCCCACAGTTGCTCTACATAGGAGTGATAGCTCTGTTTAACCAGTTGAACATTCATCTGCTCGGCTTGTTCGATTTGCAAGGTTACAGGTTGATCACCTCTTCAATGATTGGAATTGTTACATTAGGCTACTACATCTACAACCTGGTTGTTGGTGAGATTCTACGGATGCCATTTATCATAGTAATTGGTTATTTTCCCCACTTCTGTATCATTGTGGTGATTCTTTTCAGTCATCTGATATACCTTCTAACCGGCCTGGTAAGCGGGTTCACGTTTTCGGATTTAACAATGACGAGCGTATTGACAAACTTCAGCGCCGCAAATATCACCATGAGGGACGATTTCTACACCGCTTTGATCCTCTATGGGGAATTCATCATCAACGTCTCCATCCATCAATCGTATATTGAGGAAGCCACCGGGATCCGTATTCCTGCTGACAACTATATTGAAATGACGCTGAAAAGTGGATACGGCAGGGAATTCCAAAATCACCCAGATTTAATCGGCAGAAACAGCATTGAGAGTGCAGACCCAAAAATGGTCAAGAGCTCCATCAAGAAGAAGTTTCACTTTGTCAATTCCATGATACATAGCATGATTCTTTTTTTGCGCCTTAAACTGCGCAAACCGAGGAGGGTGACCGCCGAGGATATTTCAGCCGATTCAAAACCAACCACTGTTAATGAAATCGACTTGAACGTTGTTGAAGATGAGGTGCTGTGTTTAAAATACGGCGAATGGATCATCAACGACCTCCTTTCAGAGGTGGATAACTCTCCTGATTTTAATGATAATGATTTTAACGACGACAACGAAGAATCAGATGAGGAGAGTGATTTTGATGATGACCCATTGAGTGGAATAATTTCACCTCGGCAGTTTTTACTTGACACCACAGATGATCGCATACTTCACTATCATATGAGAAATCTCAACTCCCCAATCAGCGGACTGACAAGATCCCATTTTTCCCACTACTACATTGATGATTTGAAGTTGGTTGACGTTCTAAACGAAAGACAAAATACCCCCCAACATCTCAATTCAACGTCTGCCCTTGGCGTCTGCGTCATCTGTCACGTTAACTCCCGTCAAATTGTCCTCTGGCCATGTAAATGTTTGGCCATTTGCGACCTCTGCCGGGTCTCTCTTTCCCTGAGGGAGTTCCGCAGTTGTGTATGCTGCCGCCGAACCGTGGAAGGGTTTTCCAAGGTATTTGTTCCATGAAAATGGGTCTTTTACCACCACTTTTGCTCATATTTGATCAGTTGGATGCTGAGCACCAGAATTTCCTCTTTCGTCAACGTTGTTTACCTCCAATGGCGCGAGGAGATCAAAATTTCAAAACAACTCAACACCCTTCTACCTCTCTTTACACATAGAAAGGATACCACAGACGGTAAATTCGGAGTTAGAGATACTATGAGAGAAATTGTACGTAGGATATTTTAAGTAGACGCGTTTGAAGCTGTAAAATCGGAGTGGGAACAAGAAAGAAACGAATGTTGATCTGAATGCGACAAATGTTACGCGTCATAGATGGCTATTAGGCAGACATAGGAAGCTATATAGTCTTCTATGTGATTTTTAATGCCCTGGGTGGTTTGAAATTAGATTGACTCCTTGGACCTGATTTTTAATGCAATTCTTAATCATTTGCCCGAAAATATCAACCATACTAACACCTTTATGCAGATTCACTTATCCGCTGGTCAATGTGGTAACCAAATTGGTTCTGCCTTTTGGGAGACACTTTGTGATGAACATGGGTTGGACTCGAACGGTGTTTACCATGGCACGAACGAAAATCAAAAGGCAAGATTGGATGTCTATTTCAATGAGGCCGTCAATGGGAAATATGTTCCAAGAGCTGTTTTGGTTGATTTGGAACCGGGAGTGATTGAAAATATCAAATCTTCAGAATTTGGGTCTCTTTTCAGACCAGATAATATGATCTACGGCCAATCTTCTGCCGGTAACAACTGGGCTAGAGGTCACTACACAGAAGGCGCGGAATTGGCCGATAGCGTTATGGATGTTATTAGAAAAGAG
Source organism: Saturnispora kantuleensis (assembly GCA_030557035.1). Lineage (NCBI taxonomy): Eukaryota > Fungi > Ascomycota > Pichiomycetes > Pichiales > Pichiaceae > Saturnispora > Saturnispora kantuleensis. Next base: position 174,863 of record JAKTVD010000009.1, on the reverse strand, counting down.
GCCGAAGGTACCGATGCTTTGCAAGGATTCCAAATTTCCCAGTCGTTGGGTGGTGGTACCGGTTCCGGTTTGGGTACCCTCTTGATGTCAAAAATTAGAGAAGAATTCCCGGATAGGATGATGGCCACCTTTTCTGTGGTTCCTCAAAGAGATATTTCCGATACCGTTGTTGAATTGTACAACACGGTCTTGTCAGTCCATGAATTGGTGGAAAACGCAGATGAGACTTTCTGTATCGATAACCAAGCTTTACTCGACATCTGCGGTAGAATGCAAATTGAAAACCCTACATACGCTGATTTGAACGGTTTGGTGTCACGGGTCATGTCGGGTATTACCACCACGCTCCGTTTCCCAGGTCAGTTGAACTCAGATTTGAGGAAGTTGGCAGTCAACTTGATTCCATTCCCAAGATTGCACTTTTTCACCGTCGGGTATGCACCATTAGACTCCATTAATGCACAATCGTTTAGATCATTATCAGTTTCTGAAATAACCCAGCAATTGTTCGATCCAAGAAACATGATGGCAGTTTGTGATCCATCTAATGGGAGATATTTGACGGCTGCAGCCTTTTTTAGAGGTGACGTTTCTGTTAAAGAAGTTGAAGATGAAATGCTCAAGGTTAAGACCAAAAACCAAGACTACTTTGTTGACTGGATCCCAAATAACGTTCAATCCTCTGTTTGTTCTGTTCCACCAAAGGACATGGACATGGCAGCCACATTCATTGCCAACTCCACCGCCATCCAAGACGTCTTCAGAAGAGTCGGTGGCCAGTTCGCACGTATGTACAAGAGAAAGGCTTTCTTGCATTGGTATACCAATGAAGGTATGGATGAAAACGAAATCACGGAGGCCTACTCCAACATGCAAGACTTGGTTGGGGAATATCAGCAGTACCAAGACATTGATTTGCAGGATGACATGGATTATGCAGAACACGATGAAGTTGTTGAAACTGCTTAATCTTCCCAATTGATTCCCCACTTACTTTCCTCTTTTCAGTTTTGTTGGTCTTTTCTCCTACTTTTATGTACCACTCTCTACATTGTCTTTACTTGGATCAATTTCCAAAACTCCCTAGCCTTTTTTTATTTTCCTTTTTTGTATCCTAATATAATTGAAAGATCTACTTGAAAATCTGGCTGAGCTTCTTTCTCATTCAACGTTCACTCACAATAAGCTCCAGATAATCTCCATGTTTTGGCCTAGTTCCATTGCTAGGGAGCTCACATTGCCCCAGTTGAATCTTCCCGATGGTTCCAAGTCAGGGAAGCAATCTTTGGGCGAAGAGCATGTTCCTAATCCCCACTTGGACCCCATTTTGAACATCAAATCAACCACCAGATTCGGACCCTACGCTGTTTTAACACACAGAGGGCTTTACTTATTTCATTGGAAACATCATGCTCCACTCAATGTCCATCTTAGATCTAAGACTTCTTTGAAGGAGCATGGTGATAATGAATCGATGGATATTTCACCCAGTGGGAAATATATCGCTGTCAGCACTTCCAATAGCCATATATTAGTCTATTCTGTCACCCCTGGAGGAACAGATAAGGAAGTTTTATCAGTTTATTCCACTAGCGGTCAATTGGTGCAGAATGGGGCACCGCTCACAACTTACCATTTAGATTCTAATGGTGTTTGGGGAATTAATACCAAGGACCGAGCCAGTATGATGGATGGATTGTTGAGCACATTTATGGGAACAGATGATGAAAATGTTCCCATTTTAGATGTCAACCTGAGGTTAAAATTTATCTTCAATTGTATGGATCATATTAATGACTTTAAATTTGTGAATGAGGATACGATTTTGACGATCCAAAATCAACCGCATGGTTTCCATTATATTAAATTCGAAGAACAGGTGAGCCAGGAAAATCAAGGGGAACAGAGTCGTGTTTACGTTAAGGCAGATGCCATGGATTGGTTCAATGATCCGGACGTGAACGGGGGTTCAAAGATTGTCAAAATGGATTACACATGTCGATTGGGGATCTTTCTCTGGTGGAATGCAAATGGAGACGTTCTTTTAGTTCACGGAGATCCCAGAGCACCATTAATGGATTTCAATGCGAAAATTGTCCATAAGGGGAAGAAATTGAGATCTATTGGCGGTAAGATCAACTCTAAGAAGTCTCTCATTTACTTACTGATGGAAAATGGTGATGTTTACATTTACCAATTAAAGTTCGATATCATTGTGGTCTTGCTTAAAATTATTAAAAAATCCGTCAATTCCACAGGGTTGAAAAGTCTGGAGGTATCGCTAGATGGTACCTCATTCATTACTCTATTTGAAAGTGGATGGAACATCCATTCATTCTTAGGAAACTTGTCTTTTTCCACCTCTGATTATGATAATTTGAATCTACTTCATCTGACGGGAGTCCAATTCATTGGTTTTAACCAAATGGTGGTCATAAACAATGAAAAATCAATTATTGATATTCAATTGACCAGTCTGAATTATGGTAGATTAGCGAACTCAAATGCGTTGAGGAGACCCATCTTGGTATCCAATGATGCTCTTGCGATTTTCAAACTATTCGAAAAAAAGTTAGTGGATCACCACCATTATAACTATGCGCATGACATAACTGATAAAGATACAAATGTCTGGTTGCAGGAGATGCTCCCGTTTAAATTTAGATCCAATAATAGGTTCATTCTCGATTGCTCCGTTAGTGATGATGGTAACAGTGTTTGCATAGTGGGGGAATTTGATGTTCTTCTCTACAACGTTCTGGAAAATCAGTGGAAGGCTTTAAAACTGGGGCAAGATGAAAACACTTTTGAAAAAGTGCCTGTTCCTGTCAAATCGTGTATTTGGTGGCGGAATTGCTTGATCTTGTCTATAGTGACTACGGAAAGCTCAGAGGTGATTATCTTCTCGCCAAGAATAACAACAAGCAGAAAGATTGATTTTGACTTTGAATCTGTTATTTGGGGATTCAAATTCGATGATCCTGAATTTAAAGAGAAGTTTCTGGCCTTCAATATCGACCATTTCAATAACGAGCTAATTGTTGTCACCGATATGCTCAATTGTTACACATGGAAGATGAGTTTTGATGATAACCTGTTAAAGATGAAGAAATCGATTGTTTATCGGCTTTGCAATTCATTTCCTCTCAAGGGTATCCCCTTGATGGTTGAGAACTTCAATTGCGTTGCGAGAATTAATGAATCAGAGCTGGTGATGTTATCTAACACCGAGTTATTCTATATTAAAAAGGAGAAGAACGGATATGCCCCCTTTTTGATTAATTCCAGTGTGGAATACGTCATGAAGGTCAATTCCACCACTTTGGCCGTCTTTGACGGCTCTCAAATGCTGAGGTACAATTTGCATAATGAGAGTGATTTGTTGAACTGCAAACCAATCAAGATTAGTTTGGATAATGACATTCATGATGTGGATGGCGTTCCGACTGTCAAATCCACCGGAACTAAAGCATATCCTATTACCAATGTTTGGTACAAAAATTTGATTTTTGGATTGGAGGTTGAATTTGGTGCCAATAATCAGCTGAGTTTTGAAACTGTTAGATATAACTATCTTCATGATTTGGTCGACCATTATATTAATATCAACATTAAGGTGGGACTTGCTGATTTGGATGACAACAATGCTCTCAGTATTGTTGGTGTCTTCAACCAATTTCATAAGGCCAAGAATTTTAGGTTTATTCTTGAGAGATTACTTGTTGACTACATTCAGCTGTGTGATGAAGACCCCAAGTATGACATCAATGGGGAATATTTTGAAAAATTGACCGATTTGATCAAGATGACCTCGAAACCATACGATATCATCTTGAATTGTCTAAAAAAGTCGGAGGTTCAATACTGGGGGGTTTACTTCAAAAAATCGCAGGTTACTCCTAGGGATATTGTGAACCAATTATTTGACGTTGAAGGTGATTATCACTTGGCTGCACACTTTTTGATTATCATGATGAATTATGAGCAAAGCGCAAAGAAAAATACCACTTTGAGCAACAGAGATATCAAATTGGCAAGTAAGATCTTATTAATGTTAGTTGTCAACGAAGACTTTGAGACCTCATTTGCACTCATGAGATTCATCAAGATCATCGACGAAAAGACGGCAGGCAAGCTCTTAGAAAAGTTGAGATATAAAATATCCTCATCCACCTGATTTAATAAATAATAATCGCTTTATCAATATAAATAGTTTGCTATCGTATCTAACCTATTTGGCACCCTTCAAGAATTTTTGAACAAAGTTGTTGTTTTGAGTGGTTGAGTAGTGGTCGAAGTCCTCAAAGTACTTCATCACATGACATTGTTGCTTCCAGAAGTTGATCAATTCTTGAAATTCCATGTGAGCCTTCATGTAAATCACGTTTTGCAATGAAAGGTCGTGCACGTATCTATGTCTTTCAAACTCCTGTCTAATCTTTGTCTTCACTTGTGCAGCTGGCATATCCAAATCGTAGGAGTTGACAAAGTCCCTTGAATGTCTCAAATATCTCCTGTACAAGTTGAGCACACGTGATCTCATCTCTGCATTTGTGGTGGAGAATCTGGTCGCCTCGGCGAATGCAGTAGCTGTTGTCATCTTGTTAAGAACCGATGTATAATGGCTTCCCCTCTATTGGGGGAAAATTTTGGTGGTGTAAGGCAGTGAAGGATGTCGGTTGTGGCGTCGCAAGTGGTGCAAGGATGTTGGCTGCGTAAGGTTACGTAAGGCATCAAGCTTACGTAACCTTAAATAATGGTTCTCCATCAGCCATGCCAATATCATATTGATTCCAAAGATGGACACGTGTGAGAAGTTTGAAGGTTCCCAATGGGGGAATCTGACTTTAGGAGGGGCCATGGCAATGGGAATCCTTGCCAGTTATATTCCACAACATGTGAAGATCATGAAAAGGAGGTCATCAGAAGGATTATCCCCCACGTTTTTGTTCTTTGGGTGTATCTCCTCTTTTTCTTCTTTAGTGAATGTGTTGATAGTCACGGGACCTGCTAGAGAATGTTGCAGGACGGTTTTAACCATTTTGGAGTGCACAAATTCACTGATTGGTTTGGCACAAGTTGCAATGCAAACGATAGGGTTCAGTCTTATCCTAATCCTATGTGTTTACATTACGAGAGATTCACTGATTGAATATCAGGAGGATTTCAAGCAATTGGTGGGATATTATCATTACTTTGGAGGGTATGTTTTGGCCATTTCTCTTCTAGTAATCACTCTTCAAGTGAAAGGTGAAACGAAAATATTGAATATGATAGCAGATTTAATGGGATTGATATCCACATTGATGTCTCTTATCCAGTTTTTCCCTCAATTGAATACCACTTTCAGGATAAAACATTCGGGAACTTTGTCGATACCTTCGATGATGATTCAAACCCCTGGGGGGTTCATTTGGGCACTATCTCTTTATTCCCAACCCAGCACCAAGTGGAGTACGGTCTTGCCATACTTTACTTCTTCCTTTTTGCAGGGGAGTTTATTGGCTATGTGTGTTTATTTTGATCACACGAGGAATACCAAGTTGGAACAATTGAATGCCGACTTGGCCATTATGAATGACAACTTGCATAGGTTGGAGAATCAAGCTGAAGAGGAAGTTGAGAATGAGCAATCAAATGAAACTACAGCATTGATCTCATGAAGATCAGTTGATCCAAAACTTGCATTGATTATGGGGATGAAGTTGTGAGAATTGTATGAATTTGCACCCCTGCTTTATCTACGATATAAACTCTATACCTTTATTGACTCACTTGTCCACTGTATAACCTTGAGATTCATTTATCAAGCGTCACAATACCCAAGAGCGGGCTACCTATCGCAGAAACGAGGTAAATGGATTTGTGAGTTTCCGCAGTTCGAAACAGTACACTTTATTAATCGAGATATCCACGATATAAACTTGAGATTCGATCGATTTCAGGAGAACTCTAATGAGCTTACTCTACAATTCACACCTCTCCTCGCACACTCACTCACTCACTCACTCACAAATTACCTAACTAACCCCCTAAGCTCAATAGTGAGCCACTCATTGGTCGACTAGACAGAAATGGTCTTCCAGATGTTCAACCCATCAGTCCCCGTACTTACCAATGCACCGGGAATTTGCTTATGCCATCTGACATCCTTGACATCCTTTTGCCAGTGGACAAACAACAATTGAGGAGGAATATCGTTCAACTCGGCATTGTCCAACTTCTGCTGAGTGATCTCCTCATCATCAGCCTCGACGGCCAAATCCCAAAGGGTGACCGTGTTATCCTCGGATGACACGGCGACAATTGATTCGTCCAATGGATTGAATGAAATGGATGTAATTGGAGACTTGTGGAAGTCGTAGGAAACAACCGGCGTTGGTTGACTATTTGGTTTGAAGTTCCTCAAATCCCAGACACCCCAAGAACCGTCATCGTGACCAGATGCCAACAAGTAATCGATTTTATCACACCATGAAATGACATTGACATCTGAGTTTGAAGCAACAACACTGAGCGCAGGCTTGTGTTTCTTGGATCTTGTATCCCAGATTCGCACATACCCATCAACCCCACCTGTGGCAAAGACTGTTTGTTCTGATCTCGACCATTGTATATCTTCTATTGATGAATCGTTGATTTGGAATGGGGTCTTATCAGTGACAAATTTTGTGTTAGTTTTTGTAGTCAAGAAGACTCTGCCAACACAATCCCCTGAAAGTAGAGATCCATCCACTGTTGGAGACCAATCCAACCCGTAACCTTCGACATTACCGTGGGATTTAATGATATGTACAGGTCTCTTACTTGACTTAGGAATCATGAACCCGGGGGTATCGAACGCCTTCATTTGTGCCGAAAGATCAAATATGCATACTTCCCCATTCTCACACATTGTAGCCGTAAGATATTCTCCTGTCTTAGAAGCAAATGGAGATGCTCTCAATCTGTTGGTCGTTGTCTTCATTGGAATGGTTTCACTTTCCAAGACTGGGTCATATGATTCTTCGTCTTCTTCTTCTTCTTCTTCTTCCTCTTCATCCTCGTTCTTTGCTTGAGTCTTCGATAATGACGATAACTTCATCACAATTATTTCGTTATCTTTAGCCTTTGCTGCCTGAGTACCCGTGGCAGCATACACCTTAGCTGGATATGACCTTCTGTCGTTACCAAACTTATCAGACAAAATATCCAGCGTCAAACATGGCCATGGCATGTGAACATTGTGGAGCATCTCATACACTGTTGGATCTGCTTCCAAAACCTCGTCTGGGCCCAAAGGTCTTGATCTATGTGGTAGATAAAGTTCTCCTTGTGCTTCTTCCGCCCCATTTTGCTCCACCTCCATGTCGTCGTCCTGAACTTCCTCTCCATTGGCATCTAATTCAATGATTTCACCCTCTGAGTCGTAATCGTCACCAGAAAGGTTCTCCATTCCTCCTTCAATACCCAAATCAGTGGCCATTTGGTCATTTTCGTCAATTTCTTCAACAATCTCCTTATCATCTCCCATCCTCTTCTTGACCTGCTGGTCTTCAACTTCCGCAACTCTTTTAGACATCGTAAAATGCCACTTTTAAAGGAGGAAATGGCACTATTCTTACTAAAAAAAAATTTTTTGCTTAAAAATGATGTGAAAAGTCTAAAGAACTCAACTTTGCACAGCCTTGTTTCTACATCATGTCGATGAATAGAAAGGCATTCTTGGATCAGGAACCTCCTCCGGGGTATATAGCTGGTGTGGGAAGAGGTGCTACAGGGTTTACCACGCAGGCGGAATGGGGGGGCATTGAGCCGCTTCCAGCGGCTCGAGGAGCTTTGGATAAGGAGGATTTAGAAGCAGATGATGTATTCGACTCGATTGAGAGGCAACTGAGTAGCAAAAGAGGCCACAAGCGCAAAAAGGATTCTACTGTGGTACCAGATGAGGACAATGATGAAGAAGCCGAACAAACGGAAGCAGCCAATAAGACCGTGGTTGAAGAGAAATTAAGTGTTGCAGACTCGATAAAAGCGATATCCGATCAGTTCGGTACAGTGAAGTCGAACTTGAAGAATGTTACACTGGAACAATGGGTAAATTTACCCGAACCGATGGATTTGACTATGAGAAATAAGAGACTCAGACAGGAGAGAAAGGCTCAGCAAAGGTTTTATAGAAACTCCGACGCATTGTCTCTTGGGTTGGTCAATAAGGGAGCCACTGATGAGAGTATAGAAGTAGAGGAGGGTCAATTGTTGAGCAGGGCAAAGGATTTGGTGTTAGAATCGGAATTGAAGGCCAAAGAGGGTGAACTTAATGCGATTGACAAGCATCAATACCTCAGAGAGTTGACAAGGAAGGATTCGCCCTCCAGTGATGCGGAAAGGAAGTTTGTGAATGGTTTAGGCGATTATGCTAAGACAAGAACCCTATTCACAAAAATGGTGGAGACGAATCCGCTGAAAGCAGAAAACTGGATCGCATTTGCAAGATTGGAGTATGATGCAAAAAAGTACAAGCGGGCAAAAGAAATCATTCAAGAGGGATGTGAGAAATGTTTAAAGAATGAGGAAATATGGCTAGTCAACTTGGAATTGAATTTCCATGACGTCGAAGCATGCAAGGTCATTGTGGCAGATTCAATCAGATACTTGAAGAAGTCTGTCAAGCTTTGGAATAAGGCAATAGAGTTTGAGAGAGATTCAGTCTCAAAAATGCGCGTCATCAGGAAGGCATTGGAGTTTCTTCCCAATTGCGAGGAGCTTTGGACCCAATTGATCGACGCTGAGCCAAATAACGAAATCAGGATCAAAATCCTTGAAAAGGCGACGGAATTGGTGCCAAAATCTCTCTCCCTATGGCTCCGCTTAGCCTATTTGGAACCCCCAGGCAAGGGTTCTGAGACCTTGGCCAAAGCAAAGAAGTTTATACCTCCACAGGATCAATTTAAGGTCTGGATCAATGAAGCAAAACTCGAGGAATCACAGAATCAGAATGAGGTCAAAATCGAGAGAATCATACATCGTGGGCTTGAAAGTGTGCCATCTGGTCTTGGTTTACTTGAATGGCTGGTCCAGTTCAAACTGTGTGATCAAGAGGGGTACCCATTGACCACCAAATCCCTCGTTTTGGCTGTTTTACCACAATTTGAGCCTCTTGACGTCTTTACCCTTAATAAGCAGGCTGAGGAGTCCAAAAACGAAGGAAGAACAGAAGTGGCAAGATCCCTTCTTTTCTACATTAATCAGAAATACCCTCAGGATTTGGACGCATGGTATCAATCTTTGGAATTGGAGAAGGATTTAAACCAACTGGAGAATTTATACATGGGCTATGAACTGGCGCTAAAATCCCAACCCCATGTGATTCAACTATACTTGATGTACGCCAAGGACAAGTGGATCCTCAGTGGGGAGATTACTAAGGCGAGAGATATTCTTTTTGAAGGGATGGAATTGAATCCTCAAAATGAAGATTTGTGGTTTGCAGCCATCAAATTAGAATATCAGGCGGGATCTAGAGCGGTGGCGCTGGATTTGTTTGATCAGGCTATGGAAGCATTAGAGTTTCCATCTGCAAGAGTTTGGTATAAGAAGGTCACCCTGGAGAGGCAATTGGGATCCCATGACCAGGCATTGGAAACCATTGACAAAGCTCTAGAAAAGTTTCCAAAGGAACCCAAATTATACCTACAAAAGGCTCAAATACACCAAGATTTGACTCAATGGGAAAATGCCAAAAATGCACATGAGTCTGGGTTGAAGAAGTGTCCAGAAAGTGAACTTCTTTGGATCGGACTCTCAAGAATACATCAACATATGGGAAAACCCCTGAAGGCACGGTCCACTTTGGATGATGCACTTGGCAAGAACCCTCATTCAGCACTACTATATTTGGAGAGAGTTCGTTTAGAATCGGGTGCCCAAGCCACTAGAATCCTCGCAAAGGGTCTAAAAATGGCCCCTAATTCCGGGATATTGTGGGCCCAGCAAATTCAATCGGTGGGAGATGATGAAAAGAGGACCATTTATGCAATGGCTTTGAAATCTACGAAAGATGATCCATATGTCATCATGGCGATTGCAAAAGATTTATGGAGGAGAGGCGAGCTGAACAAGGCCGGGATTTTCTTTGAGTCATGCCTGAAGAAGAACCCAGGGTTTGGTGATAATTACATTTATTACTATTGTTACCTTATACAGAATGGGGAGATGGACCAAATGAAGAATTTGGAGAACCAACTGCTGAAGAATGATCCCCATGCTGGACAAGAATGGTGTGCCATTATCAAGAAAATTGATGATATTGACCTTGATCCACTCTCTCTGCTACGAAAATCCGCCGTAAAGGTGATGGGTTCATTGTAAAAGTTATAGTGGAGATCTAGTAGCATTTACGACATCAAAAACAGAAATGGGTAGGTTATTTTTGAGATGATTATGGTATGTGTGTTAATTTGTATGGATATAGACATAACTAAAAGATAAGTAACGTAACACCCTATTTGTAGTATTTAAGTGCCGAATATTCAAAATTTTGGTTCAATTTAAAACTAATTTATTATCATGAGCTCTTTAAAAAGCCATCAAAAATTAATATGTGTTGACGAGTTTAAGCTGCTATAAATAGTTGAAAAATGGATCAAGAAGAGCTCCAATCAAAGTAAACAACTACTATAACGTTTAATTATATATTCAACATAAAAAAAAACATCTAAGACCCATTTTTAATTATATTCTTTTTACAAATGTGATTGCTGCTCCATCGCTTGGAGTCATTCAACACCTCTTTTAAATCCCATCATTAAAAAAAATCCTTGTTAGAGGCTCCACTGTTTTTCTTTGGCTTAAAATACCTTGTTTCCACGCATTCATCTTTGATTTCCATTGGATACTCCAACCCCACCAACTTTTTTTCGATTGAAAGTCCGTGCTTGTATTAAGTATGTTTAAATTGCTGATCAGACCAGCGCCTGTTCGCCGCTATGCTACGGTGAAGACACCAAACATTGACTGGGAGCCTGTGAGATCGTCAAATCAGTTGATCAAAGGAAGAGAAATGACAGGAAAGTATTCCCGTAAAGTGGTGCTTGCTCTCCTCTGTTTGACACCAATCGTCACGTTCGCCCTAGGTGTGTGGCAGGTGAAGAGATTACAGTGGAAAAACAAGTTGATTGCAGGATGTGAGGACAGATTGGCCTACAAGCCGATTTCTTTGCCAAGAAACATCACCGAGAATGATTTGAAGGATTTGGATTACAGGAAGGTGATTGTTACGGGTGAATTCGACTACTCAAGGGAAGTGTTTGTGGGCCCAAGATTGCACGAGGGTAGGAAGGGTTACATGGTTGTGTGTCCCTTTGTTCAAAGTAACGGTGCTGGTGAGGTTATTATTGATAGGGGTTGGATTGCGGCTGAAAACGTCCCACCTAGTACCCGCAGGTTGCGTCATTTGTCTTTGCCCAAGGGGATCATTTCGATTGAATGTGTTGTGAGATTGCCACCAAACCCAACCTCCTTCAAAGCAGATAGGGACAAGTCGACCAGATTGTACAATGTCATGGACATTGATGCCATGGCGGAGGAATTGCACACGAGACCTATTTACTTACAGGCATTGAGAAATTTCCATGATAGACCAGAATGGAGAAACAATGACAACAACACAATTGCAAACTTGGTCAAGGAACAGGCCGAAAAGGATAAGGCTAGTCAAGCCTGGTGGTCGTTTGGAAAGAAGCCAGAGGAGAACCAATCCATTAGCGATGCTATTCAAAATGTCATCCAAACTAGTGAGGGCCAAGAATTTGATACTGCAGAGGAGTTTGACCCAAACCAATTCATGAACGCTGGTGTGCCGTTAGGTAAGGTTCCCAAGATTGATTATAAGAACAACCACATGAATTATTTGGTGACCTGGTTTTCCCTCTCGTTTGCCTCTTCAATTTTGCTACTTTACACTTTGAAGAAGGGTAAGTTCATTAATCCAAGAGAGGAGAAGTTGAAGCACGCCAGAAAGATTCTGGGCTGATTTTGTAAATAGTCAAATATAAGGTAAAAAGCTGAATGCAAGAGGAGTCACATGAGAATCCTGAGCTCTCTCGGGTAACCATGCTGAGCCATCACCTGCCACGAGCTATCAACCACCAACCACCGAGCAATTCTTTAGATGCTTTTGTTGCTCATGAAAATCTTATTTTGTTTACCCCCCCTTTTCCTTAAACCTTTTGATATGGCCAATTCTGGGACCACCACACCCAGGAGGGGAACGCCACACACTCCCATAAAGTCTCCGGCTGTGGGGCCATACCAGATGTTATCACCGTATGCCACAAACACTCCGGTGGGGGGTCCAATGTCAGGGGAAGTAAACCTAGATTATATTCCAGCAACCAGTCAGACGCCGCCAGTGGGGTGCGACATCAAAGATTTGGGGTTTATGTCACAGGAAATACAGGACAGATTGGTTAAATCCTTCAAGGGGATCTATAAGGGAGTCGCCAGATTGGGAAGGTTGAATGATACCATTGTGGATATGAATGAATCTGTTGATGCGTATCTTTTTGGGTTATTTCAAAACGCTCACTGTGTTCATTTTGACAACACTCCCACTATGGAGGAATGGGAGAAAATGTGGGAGTTGGAAAAGTTAAGAGAGGAGGCATTGGATTTGGAGAATCAAATAAGATCGAAGCGAGAGGAGAAGAGGAAACGAGATTCATATAGAATGCCACCACCACGACATTCTCGTCCAAGCTCCTCCTCTTTACTGGCTGCCAGGGACCAATTAGGCTCAAAGGTGGGCAAACTGAATCCAAGATTCAAGAGCAAACTGAATTTGGGGTTTGCTAGGAAGATCATAAGTGATCCTATAGAATCCTCATTTGAATCGAATGCGAGCGACACGACGGAGTTTGGGGATGCTCATCAAAGAAAGGCGCGAAGGGCACCTTTGAGAGGACAGCGGCTGAATAGACCCTCCTTGTCGGACGACAGTTGGAAAGTCAAACACAAGCGGCCATTCAGGTGATTTGTTCATAACTTTCGTAGACAAACTTATATAAAACTTTACTAAGGCTTTGGAATATGGATCGATTTCGAGATCATCATGCAACCTTGAATGAAGAACAAACTGCTCAAAGGATGGAATTCGTAGAAGGTTCCCTCGTAGAGTAAACCACCCGGTAAGTTGTCCCCATTGAGCCCACTCGACAGTAGGTAGGAAAAGAGCAGGATGATCCATAGTGAGGTAGGAATAGGGAAACCCTCAAAGTACTTTGATTTGCCCGACTGGTCCTTTGGAATGTTGGTCACAGTCACGTTGAATCTGGCCAATCTGCCCAACCCACACAGCACCATAAAAACTAACATCAAGGAATCTGCCGTGGTTTGGAGACCCATGCAGAACCCAATCGAGGCTGGCGCCACACCGAACGAGATCAAATCCGCTAACGAGTCCAACTCTTGACCAATCAGTGAGGATTTGTTTCTCAAACGAGCAACCTTACCATCAAAAAAGTCGAAAAAAAGACCAAGGAAGGTAAAGAACATGGCTCTTTGAAGGTAATGGTCCTGGGAGGTCAGTGTGTACCTCAAACACGAAATAATTGCATAGAATCCCGAGAATCCGTTCAACATTGTGATGCAATCGGCCATATGAAGAGACCTGATAAAGGACAAATGTCTCTCATCATCTGTAAAGGCCTTGATATCCTCTGGACCCGGTGGAGGCAAATCCTCCTCATGTAAAGAGAAGATTGAGGACATTGAAGAGGTTCTTCTCTTCAATGGTCTCTGCTCCAAACCAGTTTGTTCCGTTTCAATCTCTGTATCACTTAAAGCATCTTCCACTTTGTCTTGGGCGGATCTTGTCCTTCTTTGGGCCATTTTACTGTTGTGAGAGAAGCACTAGGGGATTCGAAATCAGCCCGGAAATTTCTGTTAGGGGGCATGTGACACGGCAAAAAAAGCTCAGCATCGCTCAGCTATTATTAGAAGTCATACAAAAGCGCACATTAATCGAAAATGAATTTGGAGGGCTAAAATGACCAGATAATCGGAGGAATAGCTCATGATTCATATTGGTGGGGTTAAGGCGTGTGCTTAGCCTCTCACGACGGCGTCAATAGCCTTGGCAACATGACCGACGTTGCTTGGGTTCAACCCGGCAATGGAAGCTCTACCGGTCTTTGCGAGATAGACACCATAGTCGACCTTGAGTTTTTCAACCTGATCAGGAGTCAAACCTGTAAAGGAGAACATCCCCTGCTGTTCGGTGATGTGGTTCCAAGTGCCTGGAGTGTTCAACTTGGTCAATTCATCAGCAAGGGCTTGCCTCATTGCACCGATTCTGCCAGACATGGTGATCAAATCTTGTTGCCATTGTTCGTACAATTCTGGAGTGTTCAAGATCTTCGACACAATCTTAGCACCGTAGGCTGGAGGGCTGGAGAATTCCGATCTGACGATCCTGGCCAATTGGGATTTGATGGCATCGTTCAATTTTGGGTCAACAACCGTTGGAATGACATGAACTGCACCGGTTCTTTCACCGTACATACCCACGTTTTTGGCGAATGATTGGCAGATGACAATGGCCGGGTAGTTGTACTTGGTGGAGTTGACTGCAGTTCTAACGGCCCAAGAGTCCTTCTCCAAGGATCCCGAGGAGAACCCCTGGTATGCAGAATCAAACAAAGGCAAGTGATTCTTTCTGGAAATGGCTTCCAAGACTTGTTCCCACTGTTCAGGAGTTGGGTCCAAACCTGTTGGATTGTGAGCAACAGCGTGTAAAACAAAGATAGACCCTTCAGGGGCGGTCTCAATTGTATTCAAAAAGCCCTTCAAATCCAAGGATTTGGTTGGTGCGTCCCAGTATGGGTAAGTGGCGGTTTGGAAACCTGCAAATTGGAACATCTGTGTATGGTTCGCCCATGTTGGGTTGGAAAGATACACCGTTGGCAGTTTCTCGTCAACTGTATCCTTACACCTGTAGTTTTCCTTCAAAAACAGGGCTGCAACATGGAGGGCACCGGTACCGGACAAAGTTTGAGTGGAAACCAATCTCTTTTCCAGAATTGCCTTCGAGTCGGAACCAAGAATGATTCTTGCGGCAGCAGATGTAAAATCGTTCAACCCATTAATTGGCAAATATTCGTGGTTGTAATCAGAACCGTTTTGAATCAAGTTTTCTGCCAACTTCACCGATGGAAGGATCCATGGCTTACCATTGTCGTCTCTGTAGGCACCAATACCCAAATCAACCTTAAAAGGTCTTTCGTCGGCAGCATAAGCTGCCTTGATGGCAAACAAGGCGTCTGGTGGCAATTGCTTCACGTTCTCAACATATAATCCCTTCATTTTGATGAGAATAAGATGGGTTTGAGTCATCGCTACCTCATTTTCACTGTGATCCGCCGAGGACTACTCCGCGCCTATACGTGTGCTGACGTAAGCGCAATCGCTGCTCTGCTTAGGTAATGCAGAGGTGCCGATCTTGTCTTACGTAAGATCAACATCCGGCTTTTTCATTCCTTCTTTACTAATTGAGATGGACTTACTAGGAGATATTGTTGAGCGGGAGGTGGACGATACACCAGTGTTAGCTCCAATGGCTCCAATGGCGTCGGAGTTTAAATCCCAAACCAAATTGAAACCCAGTAGATGGAAGCAAAGGTTGCAGAAAAAGGGTATACCGTCGATGTCAGGGGTGATAGAGCCGGAGATGGAGGAGAAAAAGTTCTACCGCCAGAATGACAGAGGTTTGAATAAATTCAGAGATGTGAATGAACGAAAGTTGGATTATTCAGGACTCTCAGAGGAGGAACAAATCCATCAGGAGAATATTGAAATTTTGAGTCGGATGTCGGCAGAGGACCGGGAGCAGGCCAAGGAGGAGTTGATGGATTCTCTAGACCCGAAAATCTTGCAAATGTTGATGAATAGAGCAATGAGGAAGAAGGATTTTAATGTGACCAATGCTGAGCCAGTTGAGGGTTCATTAGGAACCTGGGTGGGCGGTAATCCAGACGATATGCTGGTGAAGAAGAACGGGGAGGTGAATACGGGGGAAATAAGGGGGGATAAAGTGGAGTGCAAAACTGCAGCAAAATCAATCGATAATAAAATCCAGGTTAACTCAGCAGCAAAAGTCATTCACGTGAATAGTGCCTTAAAAGTCGCAGATTCACTTGCGGTAGGTGAAGATGATGTTGATGACGGTGAGGTTGATGAAGGTGAGGTTGATGACGAAAGAGCCCCCGATGCTTCAGATGCTATCGAACTGAACCAGAAACCAAACAGTCAGTTGGTCCATGAATCTTCGGTGCATTTTCCCAAACCAACACAACCATACGAGGAATTGGATATTAACGACCCCAAATTCAATGAGAAATTATACGAAAAGTACTTCCCAGATTTGCAACAGAATAAAACACAATTGGATTGGATGAAACCCATTTCAGAACCGCCAAAATTAGTGGAGTACGAATCTTTATTAGACGTTAGATTTGATTTCAGGGGCGATATCGTCAATTCCCAAAACGTGGAAGAACTCTCAAAGACAAACTCAGGACTTCATAACCACTCGCAGAACCCCGAATTGCCAGGATATACGCTGACAGAATTGGCCCATTTGCTGAGATCTACATACCCAGGTCAATGCTGCATCGCATCTAGAACATTGGGGAGGATCATGTACAAGTTGGGAACATTGCAATATCAGATTCAGGAGCATGAAGACGAGGAAGATACACAAGGAAAAAAGAATGACAGTGGACAGGAGGGCCAATTTGAAGTGGAATGCTGGAAGTTGATTGATAAGTTACAAATTGTGGAATTGCTCCAACACTACGCCTCTGATAGTCAGAAAAACCTCAGCATTAAAAACTATGCAATCGATGCCCTATGGCTTTGGAGACAGGTCAAAAAGAACGAATCTAGTGACTGATCTTCACCTTACTTATAGTGGAATGCAATTGGTTTCCTCTTTGCACTTTATAATAATGATCCGTAAAATCAGCTGCATTCAACGACTCTAGGAACTTTTCATCATGTGTTATGATGATCAATTGGAAGTTCCTCTGAATAGACCTCTCCAAAATGATATTATGCAATGCCTTGGCCAAACTCTCGATATTACTTTCGTCCAAATTGGTCGTGGGTTCATCCAAGGCAATCATACCAAACCCAGAACCAAAACATTGAGCCAAAGCAATTCTAATAATGATAGAAGCCAAGACCTTCTGACCCGCCGAGCACCTACCTCTCATATCTAATTCTACCCCTCTCTTGAACATGACAACACGGTAATTGTAAGACCTATTATTTCTGAGACCAGTCTTCGTTTTTGCAGCAATAGGGTCAGATTTAATTTGGATTGTTTCAATGTCACTTCCTGTATAGGTCTTCTTCCAAAGCTCATCAAGAGTGTTATTAATGTTCTCCATTTGAGTCTGGTGTTCCTTCAAAATGCTAGCATCTAAGGATTTGTACAAATAGCCTAAATCGGTCTCTTCCGCCATTTTGGATTGGAGAAGACGTGATTTGGTGCAATAATCCCTGTCCACACCATTGTAGTTTCTCATAATTTCATCTTCGATACTGGCAATTTGCTTCTCTAGTTCCCCCTTTTTGGCTGTATATGCTGCCAAATTTGTATTGAGGGTCATCCTTTCGTCCTCTAGTTTACTATTTTTTGTCATGAAATTACTTTTATCCCTGTGTGCGCTTTCAACATCAATGGAATTGATCTGATCAACAATATCAACTAAATTCCTTTCGTGTTCTAGTAGTTTTATATTGAAAATAATCGTCCTCTCTTGATTATTACTATCACTCAAAAGAGCTTCCAACTTCTTCAGCTCCCCTGACAGGGTTTTAATGCGCTGATCATATCGATCAATCTTACTCTTTAACTCTTCCACCTTTATTTGGGAATCCGTGTATTTGCCCTCACCATCTGACTGTTCATAACTTTCAATTATGTCGTCAACCTTTATGAATTTGTTTTTAATTGTTTGAAATTCTTCAAGCTCTGTTTTGAATGTTGCCGATTGGCTATTTCTGGCACTTATTAGAGTCTGCCTTTTGGTGGTACTGGCCTCAATTTGAGATCCTAAATCGAGCAATGAGGCATCAATTGCTTTCAAGGATTGATTGATCTTGTTGAGCTGTTCTTCATTTTCGGCAATCGCCTTTTCAATGTTGATCTTATCCATTGATTTCTTTTCTAATTCCGTTATCTTAATTTTCAGGTCTTGGATAGCGTTGTAAAACTCCATCTTGGCTGTCTGTTTCTTTTCCTTTTCCAAACGAAGGTTCTCAACTTCAGAACGGGTCTTTTTGATGATGGTATCAATTTGCTCAAATTCAATATCAAGTTCTTCATTACTTAAAGAAACACCTTTTTCTAAAAGATTCATCTTCAATTTTTCCATCTCCTTTTCCTGATCTTCAATTTCTTCTTTGATTCTAGATATAGATTTGATATCATCAAAGTGGAACTTCCACTTGGTCAAGTCCGTGTTTTTCTGCTTTAATTCATTCTCAATGGCTTTGACATCTTGCTCTTTTTCATGAAGTACCTGGGTCATCTGCTTAACATCGACTTCGATGGACTCGATATCTTTTTGGAGTTTGAAATATTGATCAATATCATGCTTCGAGTTCCTCATAGTGGTTAAAACCTTTTTTTTAGCACCCAATTGACCTTGTGTATTGCTTTGGGATTCATATTTGTTCCGAAGGGACTCCAAACCTTGGATGAAATCCTTTAAATCCTGCTCATCTTGCTCATCATAAGACTCGCTCCTGAAAGAGGTGTGACACAACTGACACATTCCTTTCTCATGAGCAACCTTAAGTGCGTTTCTGTAGTAATCAATAAGGAATTCCTTATATTTAACCATTTTGGTCTGCTGTTCATATTGATCCTCCACTTTTACTAATTCATCATCAAAATGCTCCAAATCAATGGTGGAATTGTAAACTGATTGATACTCGTTGTTCAAATTGTCCCTTGTGGATTTGAGTTTTATTAACAGCGTTTTTGCATCCTTCAAGCTAAACATTTTGTTATCCAATGAGTATTTTAACTTATTCACCTCAAGCTTAATTTCGTCACTTTTAGCCTTCAACTGGGATTGATCCCCCTCCAACTGGGTGATCTGATCCCTATATTTATTTTCTATATCATTCTCCGATAAATGTGGGAATTCTTTGAGCATTGTTTTGTAAAGGTTCGAGAGGTACTTTTGTGATGATTGGGTTCTCTTTTTTAGGTTTTCGATGTTAGCAGTTAACTCTACATTTCCACGGGAAATTTTCATGTTCTCTTGACATTTCTTCAACTGCATCTCCTTTTGAGAAATGAACTCTTGCTTCTCACTGATTTGCTGAGCCATCAAAACCAACTCACTTTGAGAATCCATTTGATCCCATTGCGATTCTTTTTCGTTCAATTCCTGACGAAGGGTTTGCAACCGAGTCTGATTATTGGAAATGGAAATCAATCTATTCTGTAATTCTGATTGCTTATGTTCCAGCTTTTCAAGATCATCCTTGAGGTAGATTTGATGTTGGGATTTCTTTCCTAGATCGTTTTTCAGTTCCGCCAGCTGTGTATCCAATTCTTCAATTTGAGAATTAAAATGATCAGCCTTAGACTTTATTTCGTCCTCCAATTTTCCAATTTTAGCATCTAATTTTGCATCAAAGTTTTCTGCTCCTATTTCTTTACCATACTTTTCGATTAATGTTATCTTCTCTTTTTTGGATGCAAGATAGTTTTCATGAGCGGCTTTGTACTGGCCCGCAGTGACCAAAAAAATCCCCAAGTCATTTCTAAACTGCTGCAAAGTCTTCAAATCCTCATCTATCACCTTTGCTTTCGTATCCCTGTCCTGTTTTTGTTTTACTAAAACGTTGGCAAAATCGTCCAATTGGGCTTTCAACGTCTCTTCTGACTGGGGCAAGATCTCCGTACAAGCCTTGATGTTATCTATATTGCTCATGACGGACATTCTCTCCTGTTGAAGAAGGTTGAGTTTATTGATTGTTTCCTCATAATCCCGACTGGAATTATGCAAAGAATTCGTTTCCATTGTATTTCTTTGGATTGATTCCTGTAAGGTTGTGATCTCGGAACCCAGCTGTGTGGTTTCCGATTTAATTTGGCTGATTTGACGGGACTTTTCCACTGATCTTTTCATTTCTTGACCCAAGTGATCGACCCTGATTGATAACTCCTTGATATCATCCTTCAATTTCTTACCTGAGTCCTTCAGGATCGTCAAAACCTCAATGAACTTGACAGAATCGAAAATTTCGTCAAACTTCTTCTTCAAAACTGCAGATTCGCTGATCGGCCACAGGGAGTCTTCCTGATGACAGAAGACAACATACTCTAGGATTGCCTTGTTAACTCCAAGGTGGATTGGAACAAGACGCTCCACATCTTGCACTTTCGAGGACATTGCGCTCTTGTTTCCTTGTCTGTCAATGCACGCTAGGTTGTTTTCCAACGTCTTGAAGCTGAGCCCGGTCACCGTTCGATTAATTGTCACAGACATATCTTTGGTTAAGAACAAAGTGTTGCCATTGACAGTTGTAAACGCAAGCCGAATATGTGCCTTTGTTGATTTTGTGTGTGTCATATGAGGATCAGTCACAAAAGACACACCCTTGTTAGTATTTGATGGTACTTCACCTGTAGTGGCATATCGTAAAGCCTCAATTATTGAGGTCTTCCCGGTCCCGTTTGCCCCCACAATAAGCGTGAGAGGCTTACCAAACGCCACTATTTGTTCGTCGCCACCAAATGATCGCACTCCCTGCAACGCAAGCCTGTCAATTGAGGCCATCTTGCGCAATAGAAGAGAAACCACAACTTAGCCAGGACATTACGTAAGCGGAGCCTGCTTCAACCTCCTCGGCTTAAGCACAAAAATTTTCAGTGGGAAGACTCACCTCCAGTGTATGCAAGTAGTTAGGAGAATGGCCACAAACACTTGGAAACAGCCCCAGACAAAGGGAGAGAAGCCAGTACTCAAGCTTTATAATTCGCTGACGAGAAGCAAAGTTCCTTTTGTTCCTGCTACTTGCGACAGAGTGACATGGTACTCTTGTGGTCCGACGGTGTATAACTCATCACACATGGGTCATGCGAGGAATTACGTGACAATCGACATCAATAGACGTATTTTGCAAGACTTCTTCAACTACAGTGTGACTTTTATCCAGAACGTGACAGATATTGATGATAAGATCATCCTTCAGGCAAGACATGAATATTTGTTCAAGGAGTATATTAAAGGCTTTGAGGGCAAAGTTGAGGACAAACTGGTGAAGTATGTTGAAGATGCTCTTGTTAGGTTTGTTAAGGAGAAATTGCCCGAGTTCACGTCGACATTTGAGGCAGGTTGGGTCGACCAGTTCAAGGATTGGGTTGCAACGCTTGATTTGAAGACTATGGGTTTGACAAAGCCAAAGTTTCCAATGTATGTGAAGGCTGCAGTGAAGGGCATTGACGCTCTTGCCAATTCCAAGGGTGATTTTAACAAGTTCACCGAAGACACCAAGGATATCATTGTGCCAGTCTTGGACGAAGAATTGGGCTCCACAGTGACAGATCCCTCCATTTTCAGAGAATGCTCATCCTACTGGGAAAACCAGTTTGATAACGACATGCGCAACCTGAACGTTTTGCCTCCAACTATCGTGACGAGAGTCTCGGAATACATCCCAGAAATCATTGAGTTTGTCGAGAAAATCATCGCAAGAGGTTACGCATACGTGACAAAGGACGGTTCGGTCTACTTCAACACATCGAAATTTGACAACGCGCAGAACCACGATTACGCAAAATGTCAGCCATGGTCAAAGGGTGACATGGAATTGCTTGCCGATGGTGAGGGCTCATTGACTACAAACTTGGAATCGAAGATGAATGCCAGTGATTTTGCCCTCTGGAAGTCTTCAAAAAGGGGGGAGCCCTCCTGGGAGTGTCCATGGGGTCAGGGGAGACCTGGGTGGCACATTGAATGTTCTGTGATGGCCTCGGACTTTGTGGGAGAAAACATGGACATCCACTCCGGGGGTATCGATTTGGCATTCCCTCACCACGATAACGAGTTGGCCCAATCGGAAGCACACTACGACTGCCAACAGTGGGTCAACTATTTCTTACATACGGGCCATTTACACATTGAGGGTCAAAAGATGTCAAAATCATTGAAGAATTTCATCACAATTGACGAGGCATTGGAAAAGTTCTCCTCAAGGCAAATGAGATTGTGTTTTGCGCTCGTGCAATGGAATAACCCACTGGATTTCAAGGAGTCTCTATTGAACGAAACAAGATCGATTGAATCAACTCTGGATAAATTCTTCAGCAAGGTGAGAGCCTTGGAAAGGGATAATAAGGATGCTATCAAGAGGGCCGTCATTATTTCCAAGAAATTCAACAGCTTGGAAAAGGCATTGCTTAAGGACCTTTACGATGCTCAGGCGAATGTTTACGCGGCCTTGTGTGATAACCTTGCCACTCCATTTGCTATCCGTGCTCTCATGGATTTGGTCAACAGTTCCAACACCTATATCACAAATGCCGGCGTGGAATTGCGTATCGATTTGTTGATCCAAGTTGTGAATTATTTGACCAAGATGTTATCGATTTTCGGGTTTGAGACAAGAGAGGACAAGTTGGGTTGGAGGGACGCAGTCAAGGGCGATGCCAATGATGGAGCCTCCAAGGAAGAAATAGGGATGCCTTTTGTCAAGGCCCTTGCTCAGTTCAGAGATGTTGTTCGTAAAACCAGTATTGACAAAGGTGATTACAAAATATTGTTGGAGGCTTGTGATAGGGTGAGAGACGACGATTTGCTTAAATTGGGGGTTGCCCTTGACGACAGATCCGATGGCCAGGGTGCCCTCATCAAGTTTTTAAACGATAACGAAAGAGATGAACTTTTAAACCAACAGCTGGAGAAGGAGGCTCAATTAAAGGCGAAACAATTGAAAAAGGAACAAGCCGCTGCTGCAGCCTCTAAGAAGGAAGAAGAGCGTAGACTCAAGGCTCAATTGTCCCCATTGGAAATGTTCAAGACAGAGGAGTATCGTGCCCAGTTCAAGGAATGGGATGATCAGGGTATGCCTACTGTGACTTTTGAGGGTGAAGAAGTTAGTAAAAGTGCCAAGAAGAAGCTGGCCAAATTGCACGCGGCTCAAAAGAAGTTGTACGATGAGTATCATTAGCGTTATATACACTTGTACCTGGTAAAGACTAATTAGCCCAAGCAAAGTTACATGATGTGGAGGAATGCACTGGGGGTGGGATATACGCCGCAGCTCCTGAAAACTCCAGTCCAAAGAAGCAAGCGGAGCGATTAGTCAATTTGAGGTAAATGAAAAGAATCCTAATGAAGCCATTCAATTTTTGATACAACAGGCAGTGCAGGTGTTACACTTTTAATTAGCTTTGAGAAGAATGCATGAATCAGCTAACTGAAAGGAGAGTGAGAGAATAAATGAGATAATAATATTATTATCAACATAATACCAGTTTCACCAGGAGGGTAGAATTAAGGAAAAAGAAGGTGAATACATGAAGATGCATTGCAATTCTTGTTGAAAATGGCCATAAGTGCACCAGAAAGTTGTAGAGTTCGATTCTTAAAAAGACTAAAAATAATATCGTTCATAGTAACAAAGGAAGTAGGCAGTAGTGTTTTCTACCGAATTTACGCCTTATTCTCAACTATGTTAGGAGGCGAAATTTGTGATACCAATCAATACTCATATGCCAGGATCAGAACTTTATCTTCCCTTTCACACAGGTTACAGCTTGTCCACCAACAAGAATCTTGTCATTATGAATGGTCAGCTGGATTTTTCCATCACGGTTTAGTGCCTGACCTTGCGAAGACAGAAGATGTCCATTTGGAGGCAAGCTAACGCGGTGATGGCGTAAGAAAGCAGCGACACTGCCATTACCGCTTCCACACACAGGATCCTCATTAACTCCGCAGGTTGGGGCAAACGAGCGAACCTCGATATCTGCCTCTGAGTTTTCCCGGTGAAAACTATAGATACAGATGCCTGTGACACCCAGTTCTGAATCATGGCGTGCAAGTTTGGCAAAATCAGGCGTTGTTTGTAGTACCGAGTTGGTCATTTGTGCCACAATCCAACGAGGACCAACATTGACAATAGAGGGTGTCAGATCACGATCAAACTTCTCACCAAGAATACTTTCAAGTTTATCAATTTGGGCCGCTTCTAAAGGCGTGATGACGGGTTGAGGCAATTCAAATGAAATCAAATACTGGTCACAATCGTTTCTTTCAACTGTTAGATTCACCAAACCAACGCCACATTCCTGTATAATCTGTCCGTCGTTTGCGGAAATGATACCGGCCTCCAATAAAGCATAAGCAGTACCAATTGTTGGATGACCTGCAAAAGGTAATTCACTATGTGGTGTAAAGATACGAACGCGATAATCGGCCCGAGCGTCTGTGGCAGGTAGAACGAACGTCGTCTCAGATAGGTTTGTCCAGTTTGCGATACGTTGCATCTGTTCTGAGCTTAAGGGACTGGCCTCCATGATAACGGCCACGGGGTTACCTTGAAATGGTATTGATGTGAAAACATCAACCTGTTTGAATAAGCTCTCCTCCATTTGCAAGGCGTTTTTTGAAAAGGAAAAGTCATCGTTGAGGGTGTTTTAACATGACTATTTAAATATCTCTTGTACTTCTCTGACTCATTAATTACTCCGCTGGAGTTTTCTTACTCATTGATGGCTCAAATCCGATTGTGGATCCAATTGAGCCAGATGCTGTGGAATTAAGGAGTGATACCGACCTCTCTTGATGATCTCAATACTACTGGTGATCTTGCCAAATGAGAAAAGACAAGAATTTTGATAAATGATTCAGGAAGCCGTTTGAGGGTCTCTCAAGGAGTTGCTCTCAATTTCATTTCATCTCAACAGAGGGTTGCAAACTCTTCATATTACACAGTCATGTGTCGACATGCCTCACTGCTTCAAAGTGATTGTCTTCTCCAGTTTGGCAGAGTGAAGGCCAAGACCGTTATAAAAAAGCCCATTTACGGGGCCACAACATGGGCTTGAGAGTTGAATTTTACTGTGTGGATTTGTTTATTTGATTACTGCACAACGGTACAAACTGCTTATGTTGTTTCTGTGTCGATGTCGAAAACAAGCCGCCCATGACCCTCTTGTATCTGTGGTTGACGCTTTTTTGATGTCGCGGCCCCGCACCCATCTTGTTTTCCTACTTGCTTGCCATGGTGAGCACCTTACCACAAACTCGCCTCACTCCATGGTTAGTCGCTACCGCTGATACAAAACACACCCACTGGAATTGTCTTTTTGTTGCGGCCACAGTATCCAAAAGAGGCCCACGGATCTCCTCACTGCCTGCTTTTAGCTACTAATTTCAAGGCAATACATGCATGAGCTCCTTGGGTTCGTGCTTGGCAGTGTATACCAACACAACACACCGTGTTCCTATACCCATTTGGTATAGTGAATACCCATACACAAACCCACACAGGGCCACTCACAGAAAACCCCGGCAAATGATGTCAGGACCCCCCTCCTGGGCCACCATCGTGCTGAGCAGATTTTCTTTGCTCCGTTCCACACCAAACCCAGTGCCATCCAAGATGACTCTGACAGACGTGTACAACTCTTATAGTTGGTGGGTTCAACGTGACAACCCACATTGGTCATCATATTCTATCCCTCCGATGCAGTGTCCTGCAAGAAAGTATTATGGCGATTACCGTGAATGGGCTTGGGACCATGATTTCACAGTCTTGCGTCAAAATCTGCCACGTCAACCTAGATGGCATCATCAATGATCGGGTGATCCTCCCACTGAAATCGCTCACCAACTTGCCTCGCCTCGCCTCGCTCGATTGCTCGGATGGACCCCTTGCGCTGAGCATATTTTCTTTGCTCCGTAGCGGGGGTCACGTGCGCCGGAGTTGGAAAATCCAGAACATGCCCCATCTTTTTGGCTTAAAAAAAAAGATAAAAGGACCGACTTTTGATGGATAGAGGCGTTCCAATTCTCCAAAAACATGCGACTCCTCTCCGAAACAGCAACCCACAACCAACCCCTTAAAATCACCCCCTCAATATTTCACTCGGAGTGGAGTTCCACGTTTTTGGACGCCAATGGCGCGATTTGTGTGCTGAAATTTTTGATCTTCCGCCTTTTTTCCAAAGCGGTTCACCCTTTTGTTTCAACAACTTTGCTAGACCAGTGGCACCAGCTGGAAGGACTTGTTTCGATTTTGCTTTCACTACTAGAATCTGCCCATATTTTTAGTCTACGTGGAATAAAACTCAAGACAGAGGGACAAAACAGAAAAAGACAAAGAGATTGGGTCAACGGATTAAATTCAGTCTCAACAAGTGAAAGGGTTTTAGGAATCAACCAAAATCTCACACGCCAAATTAGACCCATTAGGCTAAAAAGCTTCATAGGAAGGATTGATCACAACCACACCGTTCCAACAATCGGATTTGATCTTTAATCCTATTATTATATTTTTCCGTGGTATAACCGAAAGAGGGGAAAAAAGAAAAGAAGATGACATTTAATTTCACCAACGATTTGAGTTGCTATTCACTATCAAGCAACTCAAATGTGCCAACATCGGTCTTCGACATGAACCACTATTACACTTATAGACAAAAACAGAGCCAAAAGGGGGTACCTTTGTTGATTAATGGCGGGGACCTTAAATCTGATACGTTACCAACGGTTTCGGATATCTTGGAGGTCCCCGAAGCACCAGAATCTGGGGGCATCCCAATGGTTCCTAAGGTGAGATCGGTGCAAGAGATGTCCTCGGGGTCGTCAACCCCCCAACTGGCCGTGCATCAATCGTATTCGAAGCTAGACCTTCTTATTCAAACGGCTACATGCGTGGATTTGGAATCCCGCTTAGCGTCGAAAAGAAGTCTTGATGACTCGGAGAAGGCGGCCAAGAAGGCAAAAATGTTTGATATGGACCATCTGTGCACCCAGGCAGAAAAGATCCATAAAATGGAACAAGACTCATATCAATATTATTCGGACTGGATGAACAAGAAGGCCAGGGAGGCGAAAAAGGCCAAGGGAAAGAACAGCAAGGCAAAAAAGCCAGTGGCAGAACAAACAAACGATTCCACATCTGTTAAAGTCGCCTCGCCGTCATCCAATACCAAAAGACAGAGATCAGGGCCGTCGTGTGATTGTTGCAGATCACGTAAGATCAAGTGTGATTCTGAAATTTCAATCATGATCGAATTGACTGACGATCAGCTCAATGGTACCGTCAAGCCCACCGAAATCAATTCCTTCATTGCCCACTGTGAGTTTGTGGCTTTGAACGAATCAACCGGTTTCCAATATTACAAAATTTTCAAGGAGAGAGATCACACCTCAAAGCCTCTAACAACCCCCTACAGCTATTTGCAGTTCAGACCCTGCTCCGCATGCAGCGTCAAGAACTTGAAATGCTGCTTTTCCAAGGGTTTCACAAGGAATGATATTATAAGATTCAATAAGCACGAAAAGCTGAAAAGTAATACACAAGACTCGCACAATGGACAAGAGAGTCAAGGCACAGGTGTTAAATTTGAGATGGCTGCCACAGGGGATAAACAGGCAGATCTCGCATCAACTTTCACCCATCCACCTGAAGGCTCCTCCACAGGGGTGGATTCAATAAAATTGAAAAATGGTGGTTTGGCCGCATCTTCTCGGGGACCTAAAACAGGCGAATTGCCAACACCCTCCCCAACACCATCAACTCTAAAGGTGGAAATGGACAGTGGCGGGGACTATCTCACTCCTCCAACTACAAATACTTCCCCTAGTAGGAGATCCAATAAGAAGACAAGCTGCAAGGCCTGTAGATCTAAAAAAATCAAATGTGTCAAATCAGACAATTCCGAGAATTGTGTTCACTGCGTTAAGAAGTCCCAAGGATGTGTATTTGAATGAGGATGCAGGAGATCAAGGTTCGGGTTTTATGCTTTTATGGTGTCTTCTGGTTAACTAAACTTTTTGTCAGGCGATAATTCCTGACCATTCTATACTATATAATTGAATTAAGAGCAAAAAGGGAAATTTCAAAACGAAAATTGTTCAACCCTTTGGTGGCGGCGGTGGTGGGAGGTTTCTAGTCCCTTGAGGCGGCGGCGGTGGAGGCATCCTTTTCACTACAGGCACATTTGATGGTGGTGGTGGGGGAGGCAATTTAGGATAGCCACCACCTGCGTGTGGAGGCGGCGGAGGGGGGATTTTGGACCTATTTAAATGGCCTTCATGAGAGGATATTGGAGATCCCCCACGATATGGCTCATGTTGGGGATGGGGCTGCGAGCTTGGAATATTGGATTGCTGAGCAAACGGAGATTTGTTGGAGATGCCATATGCCGCCGGTTGTGCGTACCCTTGACTGCTTCCATGATACTCTTGCTGATGTTGGTGACCATACCTTCCTCGTTGTTGATACTGATTATTGTAATCCTGATGGCCACCTCTATTGTATTGGTTCCTGTACTGTTGGTTGGCGTATCCACCGCGTTGTTGATACTGATTACCACCTTTGTTGTATCCATTATTTCTCCCGTTGTTATAGCCACCCTGCTGTTGGTATCCGTTATATTGATTATACCCCTGGTTTTGGTGACCGTGTCCATAATCTTGTCGTTTGTTATATCCGGCCTGTTGGTCTTGTTCAGAGGGTCTTTTCAGGCTGTTTGCTTGGAGCAACTCTGAACCATGATCTTGGGTGGACTGAGCTTGCCCTGGGGCCGGTTCCTTCTCACCGAGCTCCTTCATGAACTCACTGAATTCATCATCCATATCATCCGCTGGTGGAAGTCCTTGGGTCTCAGGGCCACCTTGACCACCCCGTGATGGCTGGAAACGACAGTCACCTTCTAAATGACCCACTTGACCACATCGAGTACACCTGAATTCATTAGCCAATTGTCCGTTAGGACACTGGAATCTTCTGTGGCCCTCTTCACCGCAAATTTGACATCTTGGGACCGTCTCCCTGTATGTACCGTTAAGCAGAGCCAACTCCTTCAATTGGTTTCGCTTGTGTTCATTTTGACCCTCAGGGGCCGTTATCACCTCGTTGATCACCTCGAGGCACAGCTTCTTGGCGAGATCAACCTTTTTCTGAGAATCTGCCGTTATCAAGCAATGCAATTCTTCATCCAAGTTGTTGTTTATGTTGGAGTTAACACCTCGACCACCCTTAATGGAGCCCTTGCCACGCAACCCGATCTTGGCCCCGGATTGGTCCTGAAGCTTCTTCAACGTGTTGCCTCTGGGCCCCAACATTAATCCCATAAAGTTGATATCAGGATGGTCTCTTGTGTTCAAAAAGAGTTTCTCAGTGATCTTCACGTTGGGGTTGTAATCCACCGGGGGTTTATACCCCGGAATCATCCCTAAGGCTTGATTGATCAACGTATTTCTCTCTCTTTCCAAACTTTCCTTCAAAAGCGCCTCCCGAGTGTTTGTTCTTCTACCTCTACTATCGTATACGGGGGTGGGATCCACACCCCATCCTCCAATCGGTTCCACGTTCGCCCACTGAACATACACTGTAGTTTGCAAAGCTCTTTCAATATCTTTGATTCGAGTGAGTATCCAATAAGCCTGCAATTGATCCTCGGTCAGGGCTGTTTTCACCACGGTGGGCCATCCACCCACCGTGCGATCCTGAGGTCTCGAGGACCACCACTGGGAGAGCCGGCCATTACCACTCTTCATTGTCTGGTGTAAGGATGTTATGTAAGAAAGAAGTGCGTAAGAAAACTTTTCCCCACTACGCTTGTACATACAAATCAAATAGTAGTACGATGGCTATCCAGCAAGTGTCAAGAGTTGGGGGTCCCAACGAATGTTTTGGTGTCTTTCAAAGGGCCATGGAATGTGTCACGTCCAGTGCCACAAAATCTAACGGGGAATGTGCCCCACTTTTGGAGGATTACGTTGAATGTAGAAGACACAGACTGGAGACCTACAAGGCAACAATCTTGAAGGAACACTTGGAGAGAGGAGACCTTGACAAGGAGAAGATCGGTGCCCCGTACGTCAAGAAGAGAGATTACCTGACACCAAAGACACTTGGGTTGATCGGCGGGGACGATAAGGCGATTAAGGTCGACAAGTTCTAGGCCGCCAGCAATTATTTATTAGTATATACATTCAAAGAATCAGTGAGTGAGAGAGAGGGTGTGTGAGCGAGCAAGCTAACAAACGAACAAAGGGAGTTTGGGAGCACGTAATGAGTGGATGCATCAATTGTGCATTTGCTTTGATAGTAACGTAAAAGAGCTTCATGGGAAGAAACCAGTGGGTGACAGAGCGATAGAGCGGAATTGTCAGGAGATCCAAGATGGAACTCAGTGTAGTGGGTGAGTACTTCATTTAATTCCGTGGATTAAATGAGGTAGTTGTTCCGTGGTCGTGTATCCCATCGAATACACTCTTATCTTGTGGGTAATAAACAGGTGAAATAGAGTGGATGGCGTTTAACTCACAGAGGTGGCTATAATGTTGTTGGTTTGACTTGAGCGAATCAGACCTGAGGTGTGCGCCAATTTGTCAAAGTAAATTTCCCAGTAGCGCGTCGTTCCCATGCGCTATCTGCCACGTGACCAGGAGTTGGCACGGTAGCATATCCAGTAAGAACCGAGCTGGGTCAACATATCGGGCCCAAATGTGTGTTGGGGCAAAGAATCAATGTTTTGGGGGGATAAAAATCGTGAGCGAGGACATGGAGCATGTATTATACGCCACTTATTTCACATTGATGGGTCAAACTGTCGTGAACGCCCAGTAACTTTTCTGTAGAGAAGAAGCTTTCCCAGTAAATTTCCTACGCACATGATTGACGTCAAATGGAGGGCACCAGAGCAGTTGGCCATTGGTGAGCAAGTAACGATCAAAGTAAGAATGTCCTTTCTGATTTATAGTGAGAAATGCCCTGTGTAAAGACCATGCAAACACATTCATGCTTAGTCTCTTGCCGAGTAAGCTGTTACCAATTTTGAGCCAAGTTATGAAAGATGGAGGGGTCTAGCATGTAATCAAAGCCATCAACTACGCGTTTCAACAAGAACGAAACTTGTGATGGACACGTTTATAGATGTGCTTGCCTAGCCTCCGTTTGGTAATATGACATTGAATGTAAAGGACTCAGCAATCATATGTAAGCTGCCAAGAACGTGTACATGGCGATAGGTAAAAGGCAAAAAGCCCCTTCCGCCCCACCTTCAACCAACGCTCACGTACTTATTGATTTCAGTTTTGTACTGAGTATCAGAACTCGCTCCTCAATGGGATATTTACCTATCGGTTCCCCATCACACTCGCCTTCTTCGACAGTCGTAGCAAAGTTGCATCATTGGTAATGCATTATCAGCTATAAACTGGTTTGCATATTTTGCTGGTCACTTAAACCCCCAGTGAAGGCAATTGGTGAACTAGCTAACAAGCCAAATTAGATCACTTTACCGTCTTTCTATTAAACTTGTCCTTCTTGTGAGTTAGGTCACCAATTAACTTCGCTAGTGAATTAACTAACGAACAAATAGCATCACTTACATGTCCATAACTCTATCCATTTGGTTGTTGACACTTCCCTAATGAGATTCATTTGTCAACGTAAATATCTTTAGTCGTCAATTTGTCAGGTTCAACTCCTGCACTAGCAACGCATCCTCAATATACTCCACCTGATCATGCTGTGAATACTTTGAAGGCTTCTGCCTAGAACTGCTCTTCTCTAACAACCCCCTTTGCTTTCCATGCTTATTATTAAACACATAACGACACTTGTATACCAATTCCATCTCCTTCAACGGAACACCTCTAAAACACCCCAAATCTTCCAATAACTTTTTACACAACTCCAATTGACAATTCATACCCAGCCAGATCCTTCTCCTATATCCAAAACAGGTGAACCCACATCTCAAGTACATTCCAAGCGTCGTTGAGTTCAACTTTTCATGTCTTGATAGCTCATAATCGAGTAATTTATCACGCACAAGGGATTTATCTTTACCAACAAGATCACTGCATTGTGGTAGCTTCAAACTTTCCTCCAATATTTTCGCATGGTCATTCCAAATGCTGAAAACATATTCACCGCTGCCTTCCCGTCGTTCAACTGTCACCCCTTGTATATCATCATGAATCATTCTTGAGATTTGCTCAAAGGTAAAAACACATGGTGGAACCTCCTCCGGTGGCTGAAGCCCCGTGTACATAAACTTAGGCCGAGAATTTTTCGTAGAACCTTCCGACCCCCCACTGGAACACCAATCTCCGGATACCAACCGTATAATCGAACATTCCCAAATCAATCTAGGAACCAAGCCTACGTTCTCAATATCATTCAGATGGCACACCCAACGACCACCCAGTTTTCCAAGCCCATGACTTGACCTATCTGGCTGTACTCCGTCCTTAAAGAAGGCAACCTCTTGACCATTCTCTAAAGTGTTGATGACAGGTAATTGGCCCAAAACTGACCAAAATTCGTCCCAGTTGGCCACACGGGATTCTTCACCGTCCTCATCATGATGGACTTCCATCACGGAGTGAATATCCTCTCTAAACCAGAACGTCCACCGGTGGTCCAATTCCATAGAATAAGAAAATGTCAAGTTAACGCGTAAATCATTATCGAATACAAATGACCCTACACTTGGAGACCGTTGATGGACCACAGAAGTTCGAACAGGTGGTGCACGGCAGCGAGGTTCATGTAGAGAGGCTTGTAGAGTGGATATTGCAGAATTATCCCCAGTTGCATACCTTGGAGATGGATCCACGAGATGATCACATTTGGAACAAAATTGACGTCGGAGACGAGCTCAAGGCTTATTGTGATCCCAGAAAGGTGTGGACCGGTTTGACAAAGGCAATATGCACTATGGGGGGTTTTGGCAAATATTCCAGAGTCGCCATGGAGATAGAATCCGGGGTTAACTATATTCTCAGTTTTGTGGAGTTTATGCACGTTCATCCCTTCTTACGAGAATTAAGGGCCGATTTGAACGAGAATAAGAATGAAGACATTTTGAGCGACCATCTAGTTAATTATCTAATGGATTTAAACCCTCAACTTACGAGAGGTGAAGTGATGAGTCTCATTCAAAGAAAGTCACCATTCAAATACATAGAATCATTTACGCCCGTACTAGGAGCCAATACACACATATGGGAGACAAACATGCGATGCAGTGTCGATTCATGTCCTGCAATCGCACAATTCTTGATTGATCCCTACCATGAAATTGTGGTTATCAAATATATTCATCAGCATTGGAATTGTATGGATACTCATCGAAGAAAGGTTTACGACATTGTTAGGAAGTGCGTTGTTCGATTCGGTGGCGACTTGGAATATATCAACAACCTCTACATAGATATGCCCAGAAGATACGGTCTAGGTTATGTCGAATCCTTAATGGGGGGATCAGGGGATCAACCCACCAAGAGGGACCAAGAAGTTGCATTCAACGAGGGAAATCACTTGTTGGCTCTTCCACAACGTGTATTCAACGATGAGGATGAGATGGAATGGGAGGTGCCAATATTGGCACCACTGTCCCGATCACGACCTTCTCAAATTCACCAACCCCAACAAGGCTCAGCATCTTGGGCTTCAACCTTGAAAAGGAGAACAATGTACGAAGTCGTGAGGAAGAATCCACAGGATGACTTTAAAGACGCTTTTACCGGCGATTTATTTGATCAACCCGAATGGAAAGTTCATCTAAGTGAAAATGCCAGCAAGAATGTTGTGCCAGTGTATAAGCGCTGGAGAAGCCATTATTTTGGCAAGCAAGATGCCATGTGGAATTCCCTTCTCGGTACAGATTGGGCCAATGATTGCAAAATTGTGAAGAAGTACTGGAAACTAGCAGAATTGGATCCTTCAGTGGTGTTCACGGACGTATCCATACGGGTGCCAAAGGATATTGAGGGTTTGAAGAATTCTCAATTGTGGTTCATATTAGAAGATGATACTACCAATTACTTATCAGTGCTGGATAGGAAAAAACCAATTGCAACTCAGGAACGGAAGCCTCAGAATCGACGGGTGGAATTACCAGGTGTTAATAATACCCTAGGTGTGATTCTGGCATCATATTCGGGTAAAAAACTATTTCGAATTATCAATGGTGACTCCGGTACCGTTGGCGGGTTCATTATTTGCGAGGTGGAGAATTTATCTTCTGAATTAGCTCAGATGCTTGGTCTTGCATCGTTGAATGATGCTGGACCTCTCAAAATCATTACATCTTTTACATTGGATGGGGCGAGCGATTATTCAGTAAATAAATCTAACATTGAACTGATCCAATTGGATTTCAGCCCTAGAGGACTAGATGATATACCATTGAATGAATTTTTCCCACCGGATATTATCTGTGAACTGAAATATGCCATGATAGATGGTGAAGAGCATATCAGTGAATCCTTTCAAAGAGTGAAAGCCTTAATCAAATCAAAACTTCCCAAACAACGAATGACATCAACTGATCCGTTGGTGAAACCATTGCAGATTTCCTCGGTCTATTCTAACTCATTCAACATTAATTTCATAAGGGTGGCCAACTTGGCAGGTACTGCTCGTGTTGCATTGGGACAAATGAAGGAAGTCGTGGAAGACCTAGAGACCAAAGTGCACCAATGGATGGATCCACCAGATTATGATGATTCTTGGGATACACAAAAGCCACCATTAATCACCGATTTCCCACGGTCACCTTCTGCTTGGTCAGAATCCGGTATCAACACATCTGGTATGATCAGGTATTTGAAATTTCTTTATCATTGGTGCCATACAGTTCGGCAAATTGATGACAAGATTAGATCACTTGATTCGGATATTTTGAAAAAGATGTGGTGTTTGGAACTTCAATTGAATGGTAATGTGATAAGCTCAAATGAGTTCATTGGCTATGGTCAAGATTTGGAGCCAAAATTAATTACCAAAAAGGTCATTGTAAAGGGTAAAGGCCTGTTAGGTTTGGTTACTGCGTTGGCGGAATGGAAGGAATAATAAACTCTATATGTGATGAATTAATTCAATCAGACTACTGTCTTTTGACGAAATATAAGATTCAATGAGGAGAGACAATTAACTGTGTAAAGCGAATTATTTGATTCAGGATGTGCTCCACCTCACCATTCTGGACATATTCACGCGCAAATTCTCCTTGTTCATTTGTTTGCCGGATCAAAAAATAAATGGTTTAATGTAAAAGTGTATTAAACAGTGAATAAAACCCCATAAAACTGAAAATAAAATACGTTGTGATAGAAGACCTTTAATAAATAG
Source organism: Saturnispora kantuleensis (assembly GCA_030557035.1). NCBI lineage: Eukaryota > Fungi > Ascomycota > Pichiomycetes > Pichiales > Pichiaceae > Saturnispora > Saturnispora kantuleensis. The sequence continues at coordinate 139,469 of JAKTVD010000009.1, read as the reverse complement.
TAAGCGAGTTGCCGATTCCTAATCGGTTGCATTATAATCATAATTGCCCGCCTTTGTACCGACGACAAAAGATTCTTTAATAGGTAAATCCTTTTCATCTTTATTTTCGAATTCGATCTTCAATTCATGGACAATATCGAAGCATTCTGCCAATAGGGCCACCACTGCCCCCTGACCTTCGGGAATTTGGTTCTTAATAAAGAATTTACCGTCCTTCTTCATGTTATCAATTGAGTCTAATTTCAGCTGATATGGATATAATTCTCTCATTGAAGAAATCCCTCCGTATCTCTTTAAATCCAACAAACAGCGACGAATTGTTGAAAGTTGGTTGTGGATTGGTCCTAAAGACTCAGAAACTGGTTCACTGGATTCTAGCAACTTGTAAATGATAGCAAAAGAGGATCTCAAGAGGTAGAGCAATACTGATTGTCCCTTTAGATCCTTTGAGATAAAATAACCGTTGACTCTGGAGTTATCGATTTCATTCAATTGCTTCAAATAATTGAATATATCCGTTGTTCTCAACGTCCATCTCCTTGTGACCAACAATTTTTGAAGTGTTGATTTCAATTGGAGAAGTTGTTGATACAATGGTCGAAGCATCACGTCGACTCTATCAACACCCATTTGCAAATCCCTCAAATAGTTTGTACAATTATCTGTCAACCCCTTCACAATACCCTCACCTTTAGTATTTGGAGAGGCTAAGAAGATGGATTCACTTTTATCCTTGATAACAGCCAATTTTGACGTCAATTCCGCCACCTTTGAACTCGTATGATCATCATTTGTTATCATATTGAATAGTTGATATTTGATGTCAATTAAGGAATCAATCACATCTTGAACCTCTGCACTCACGTTTGCTGTCTTTTCCATCATGTAGTCATACTCGTCTAAACAGATCTTCAACTTTTGCTTCAAAAGATTGATTTCCGTCTCGTTGTTTGCATTGTTTGCGTCGATAATTTTAGAGATGTCACCCAAACGGTCCTTGATTGGCTTCAAATCGTGAGGGGTGTAAATTGAAGATTCGTTCAGATGCTCTAGTAATCTCTGCACTGTTGATAATGAAGCATATGTTGCAGGGGCTGTATTAGTCAACCCACACGTGACAAAGCAAAGGGAAAGTAGTTGGAAGATGTCGTCCATCAAAACGTCCACCTGATTTGGATCTTCCAATGCCAAATGGGACAACTGCGGGCCCCGAGTGTCATTTAGTTGTTGGGTCTTTGCCAACACATTGTGGTAGATTGATGAGATTTCTTTTGAATCTAAGAACTTGCTGTGGTCCCTCTTGATCGTCGACAACTTGGCTCTCACCTCAAGGAGCTCGTCGTAGATTGCCTTCTCGTTTTCTGGAATCATATCTTGGTGGCGTTAAGAAGACTTGAGGGGATTAGTGAGAAAATTTTCCGTTTCGGTCCCACCGGGAGATGAAAGCTATAAAGACATAGAATGGATATTTAATCGTCGTCGGGGTTGGCCACTCGGAGAACCTTCATTCCGTAATCCACCGCGTCTGCCAGAGACCCCTCCGACAATCTGCGTCTTCCTAGCATCATTGTGTCTGCTTCAGCGTCCTCTGCACTGGCAAAAGGATTCGACTTGAGTGCGGCCTCGTAGGCCTCGTCATCTGCCATCAGGGACTCGCCATCTTCGTAGGAGGAGTTGCGCCTGCGCATGAGGAAGACAACGGCTGCTGCAATCAGGACCGCACCACCGACCCCACCGACAACTCCTCCAATGATGGCACCTTTATTGGAGGAGGAAGAGGATGATTTATTGCCAGGAGAGGCCGATCCACTGGCGCTGGGGGTGGCGGATTGTGTCACATACACGATCGAAGTCATGATCGAAGATGAACTCTCCACAACTGTTGTATATTTAGCTGTAGTGACTTCACGAGGAGATGTGGATGTAGAGGTGGATGAGGTATCACTTGTTGTTGTATCTTCTGTAGTGGGGTCGTTTGTTGATGTGGTGGATGTAGACGAGGTGGAGGATGTCGACGTTGATGTTGACGTTGATGTTGACGTTGAAGTGCTGGTGGTACTTGTCGAGGTACTGGTGGAAGTGGCCGTCCCAGTGTTCGTAGATGTAGTGGTAGTTGCATCCGTTGACGATTCACCTTGAGTGTTCACCAACACCCCGTCTTGGGCATACACGTTATAACCACTTGAACCCCCACAATATTCCTTTGGATAACCCACACAGTTAACATTACATCCACTGGCCGCTGCGTTCGAAGAGGGCGCAGAAGACCCACAGAAACACTGATTTCCAGCGTATAATGCAAAGTATTCGTGTTCGGAACATTGTGCCGCACAGTACTGTGAAGACTGCCAGGAATAGGCACCTAGTGAGATAAATCCGTCCGGAAGCGTGTTAAAACAGCCCAAATTCTGTCCATCCCCATTAACCGTATTTAAATGAAGTAATGACGCGATCGCTAGCAGCACAATCCCCCTCATCGTCCTTCCACAGTTGTCTTTGTAAGAGAAAGGAGTTCAACTTTTGGCACAAAAATTTGCCCACTATTTTTTTTTCATTTCTTTACGGGGAGAATATTGAGAATGGCTCATTTGCTCATCACTACACCAAGATCGAGAGCAAATGAAAGAGGTGACTTTGCAAGGGATAGTAAGGATAAGCAAACAGATGAAAAGAAATTGTTTGTTTGTTTGTATGACCGGCCTCTTTTGATACTGCTTCCACAGAAAAACAGGGTTGAGTTGTTGGTTAAGCGTTCTGGGTTTCTTGAGGGTAAGTAATTGGTTTGCGGCAGTAGGTGATCTGATTTGGCGATATTTTTTGTTTTTAGCTTTATTACGGCAATGAGTTCAATTTTTAGAGGACTTTCTATCATCGTTTGGACTTAAAATGGAGCTGTCTCTGAACCTCTGTCATATGCATAGTGAATTAGCAGGGAAACGAGCACAGACTGGGAAATAACGGATCTCTGGTCGTGTTAATTGACGTGACAGCATTGACGTGTTCACCAAGAAGATGGAGAGAGACCATTCGAGAGGTGCCGTGGTTCGCTTGAAGGCTTTCCCAGTAAATTTCCTATTGTGAAATTGTGTACTTGACTTGGAGTTTAAAGATCAATAAATTCGTTCATAACAGCGGGCAGGGTATTTCAGCTAAAGAGTTGAGGGTAACCCGTGGCTCCATTGATGTGGGTGCTTTTGGTCATGTAATTCGTGGGGTTTTGGAGAAATGAAAGGGATCATTTCAGGTGAGCCAAGCAGTGGGGGATAGCGCATGCGCCACATAACAATTTGTGATCTAAATAAGTCATTATGGTTCGCAGTAACTTTCCCGCTAGCAGGTCTTGACAGCCAATTTCCCAGCGTTTTGAGCTAAAACAGGGGATCTTCATTTGTTTGCCTAATACTCGGTGTGCATTGTATGAGAGATTCCTTATGAGCAGCCGAGTTGGGTTCTTTTCTCTCACTGTAATGTGCTCAGGTGCTCATCTTGGCCATTTTGCCCGTTCATGGATCTTTATTTTTCTCTACTTTGGCGGATCACGATCACCCAGCCAGAAAATATGAAATAAAAATACGCTCAAGCTGTCACACCCTCTGCCTCGCTCACTGAGGAACTCACTTCGTTTGTTTGCTCGTTCGTTCATACTTTTACATATAGAAATACAATGCCTATTTACCCCCTGTGGCCTTGGCCCGTTTGGCCATAGCATACTTCCAACTACGAACAAGACCCGCGGTGGCGACCCCCTTGAGAGATTGGACAAGTGCAGAGGAGCAAACCGTGCTCTCCACCGCATGAACGGCCCTGGATCTCAAATCCCAATCGGGGTGGTCCATCATTCTGGAGCGGAATGCAGTGGGCATTTCATTAATACAAGCAGGGAGTTGGTCTCTATTCACAGCATACGTCATCTCCTTTCCCTTCTCATTGACCCCCTCAAGTAACTCCGGTAGATACTCCTCGATGATGGGTTTATAAAGAAGCTGAAATCTGTCCATTTGATTTTCAACAATGTTGTTCACCTTGTTGGGGTTTTCGCCCTTGACCTTTAAGCGAGGATCCCCCATATAGGATAGGCCTGCAATTGCCATATACATCTCACTCTCACTTATCCTCTCACCTTTTGTCACCATTAATGCTAAGCGAATAGCACTTATAAGATTGTACTGCTGAGAGATGGCCACTTCGGGATCATTCTTGACAACTGCAACCGGCTTGTGCAATCTACCGGCAAGATACATCGTATCCCAGCTTCGTAAATCCCTCAATAAAATCTCTCGTGAAGTGACCCCGTACTTCAATTCCAATGGGGTGTCATTGATGGTGAGATTAATGAAGGGATTGAAGTAAACTCCTGCAGCCCAATTCCCAATCCTGTTAACAAAACCGGTTCCTAAGTATTTCAAAGACGAATAATCTTCATTATGAATCGCCAAATTGATATCATGCCATTGATAAGGGTCTCTAGCAACGAAGATCATATCAATTTGAGAATTGCTAATATCGGTATCTGGGCCCTGCGAAAAGACCTTAGAACCATAACCAAATGCGTAATCCATTTTCTGCTCACCCTGGGAGTAATGGTCCACAATAGACGATATGGTGGATCCAATAGCCGTCGTCGGATCATGATGACAGGTTTGGTTAATAGCCGAGAAATCCTTGGGAATCCCCAACTGCTCAATCGCTCTTCTCAGTTCAATATACCGTGTGCTGAACTTCCGAGCTTGAATTGACTTCCCAAGACAATTGGGCCGCAGCATTTGCTCAACAGCGTAACTTCACCATCAAATTTGTGGAGTGAAAAAACCGTTTTTTTATGGCCATGAATACATCCGTACACCAAACACTTGGTGCGACACATTTCGCGCGTCGCACCATACGCGTCAAATCAGGTCAAATAAAGTGTGAAACCAAACACCGTTATCACTCTTCATTCCCGATGGACCAGAGAAGAGAATCTGTTTCGAGAACAAACAAGTTCTCATTGACACCGCGAAGTATGATTCAATCTTCACAATTAGTGTCTTCATCGTCGAGGCGATCACCAGATACAAAGAGAAGAAGATTGAGTTTGTTACCACCAAACGCAAAATTGGGGGCACCACGTCTACTGAATCCTCCGGCGAATAAACGTCAGTCTAATATAACCGGTATGAGAACAACACCCAATTATGATGTGCAGGATATGATCCAAAGATCAGTAACTAGAACAAGTGCCACTGCAAATTCGTCACGAAGAAGTAGTAAGTTACCCTCATCAGCCGGAGGAAACAGCGTTTTGAGATACAATAGACCGGTTGATCCCCGGCCATTGAAAGATGCGGAATTCCAGGAGAAAATGCAGACAGAATTGTTGGATTATCTTTCCGATAATAAATTTGATTTGGAAATGAAACAACCGTTAAGTATGAGGACAATGAAAAATCCAACTCAGAAGGAATTTGTTTTAATGTTTCAATGGCTGTACAATCGGATTGATCCCGGATATGACTTTGTGAAATCAATTGAACAGGAAGTGTATTCCATCCTTAAACAGCTAGATTACCCCTATTTGGATACAATTAATAAGTCCCAAATCAGTGCTGTCGGGGGAGCCAATTGGCATACGTTTCTTGGGATGCTCTACTGGTTATTGACGCTATCCATGGAGGTGATAAAGTTCGATGATTTTGATTTTAACTCCATTGCGGATAATGACCATACCGGAGTTTTAACAAATTCAGCATTGTTTGATAATCAAAATGAAGAGGAAATAACCGGGGACCAGTCACTAGTGGATAAGTTGTTTGTAAGGTATGCACTCAAATCTTACAGGTCGTTTTTATCATATGGTGAAGATAATTATGACGAATACCTCGAGGAAATGAAAAGGCAATATGAAATGTATACAACGGAAATGCAAAAAAGGTGTCAATTATTTACAGAAGAAACTGAGCGACTGCAGGAGATATTGTCATCCACCCAGGAAAAATTCCATGAATTCCAATCCCAGATAGAGAGAAATAAGGCATTAGAAGGAGATGTTTTGAAATTCAGCAATTATATTGATGTTCAAAACCAAAGAAGACTCAAATGGCCCGTTGTTCTTGAAAAAATTGAAAATGACATTGAAAATGTGAAAAAATCGATTGTCGATATCAAGAAGGAGAAGGAGGATATAATCAAGGATTTGGAGAAGAGACGTTTCACTCTCGAGGAGATTGAAGCTATGCATAAAGAGAGAGCACATATGACATTGGAATTAAATGAACTTGATGCAAAGCAACATCAATTGAAGACTGCCAATGCCACCAAGTTCACAACTTTAAAAGCTCATTTTGAAGAATTGAATAATCTCATTGCTGATTATAATACGAAGTTATATCAGACAATGGATTTGTTGAATCTACCCAATCCAGTCGATACTTTGTCATTGACAATCCCCACTGTATCAGAAGATTATCTAACTTCGCAACTTGGGCGCCAACCCCAAGAGGTCATCACTTCCATTGCTCCATTGAAACAGTCTTTACTTGAGACAAAAAATCAAGTTTCTGAACATGCAATGACTCTGCAGGATGATATTTTAAACCTACAGGAACAACTGGATGATTTAAGACTAAGTTCTGCATCAAAAAGGGATACATTGCATGAGCTACAACAGAAACTGGCACAATCAGAACAATCATACGAAGAGCTTTCTCAAAGGGAACAATCCGATTATTCGGCTAAACAACTGGAATTGGATGAACGTGCCGACGAATTGAAGTCCCTGGAGGCCCAGATACATGATCAAAAGTCGGCTTTGGAGTCTAAATTGCTTGAAGTTCAAAAGGCGGTTAAATTGAATTCAATGAGGGTAAATGAATCTAGGAGTGATATGATGGTGAAATTAGCTCAGAATTTAGATGGTTTGATTAATATTAAAGGTGATATAATGAACGATATGGATAACGGATTGGAATATTTACAAAAAGAATTTAGTTAATTCCCTCACGTCATCAATATTAGCTAGTTTAACCTATTGTATATTATAGTTAAATGTAAATTATGGGCATGCCAGAGAACATGCCCAGAGTCCCATATAAAATGGTAATATTAACTTAAAAATCTCCGTATCCGTCTATAAATTTTCAACTCTTTTTGTAGTAATTCTTCTCAAAAAATGGATGATGTTTGACCAAGTTCTTTTTCTTTTCATATTCAACATAAGCCATGTCTTCACCACCTGTTAAACCTGCCATGGACCCAGCATTTCTTTGAGCCTTGCTATTTTCATTTCTGACCCTTTTGGCAACACCATGACCAATCAAATTCTCTGAATCCTGTCCAATTTCAATACCGGCGGCCTCTTCATTCTTCAATAAGACTTGCTGTAAAAGTTCCCTTCTTTCTCTAGTGGAAGCATATGCGAGATTTGGCAAATCTTCCATACCGTGTAAATGGGTGATAATTTTGAAAGCGTAACCTTGATCGACTAGAAAGGCCTGCCTCTTTGTGGAATAATACATTTCTTGTGTGTCCTTTGAAACAAGGGAGTAAAAAAATGCATTAAAACCTTCATCATTACGTCTCTTGGCTCTCAAGATACGACCCAATCGTTGTGCTTCTTGACGTCTGGAACCATAATGAGAAGATATTTGAATAAGACAGGTGGCTTCAGGCAAATCAATAGAGGTATCACCCACCTTGGAAAGAAAAATTGTATTAACCTCCTCATTGTATTGGAAATTTTGTAAAATGTTCATACGTTCCTGCTGTGGCGTGGAGCCGTAGATAAATGGTTTACCCAATTTTAATGCATACTCCTGAAGAGCATACACATTATCCGAAAAGACAATGATTTTATCCCCCCTTGATTCATGATATTGAATCAAAAACTGACATGCTTGGAATTTAGTAGGGTTCATAATGTATAACAACATTCTTTTCCTAGCATTCTGATTGAGGTACTCTTGATAAAATTCACTTGTCATTGGACACCACACTTCGGCACATTGAACTTTAGCAATATGTCCTTTTTGTGATAATTCCATCCAGTTTGCTTCGTACATCTTGGGACCAATAAGGAAATTCAAATCTGAAATCTTCTCATCTTCTCTAACTAACGTGGCAGTCAACCCTAATTTGGCATGTGTAGCCAAAGTCGTAACAACCCTTCTAAACATGGCAGCAGGAACAACGTGGACCTCATCCAAAATAATCAGTCCCCATTCTCTCGCCGTTAAGAAATCCATCACCTTCTGTGAGTCATGTGATCTATTTCTCGTGTTTGCCACCATCGAATATGTTGAAACAACCAAACCAGAATCACCTCTAAACATTTCCTTATTTTCGGAGGTAAAAACAGCAACATTTTCCGGTTGGATTGTACACCATTGCAAGAATTGCTGTCTCCATTGCATAACAGACACGGAAGAAGTACAAAGAACAATCACAGATTTCCTAATCGTACATGCAGCTGTAATACCAACCAATGTTTTACCAGCACCACATGGCAAAACAATGATACCCGACCTAGCACGTCCATTACCAAACATCTTACTAAGAGATTTTTCCTGATATGGACGGATTTGAGTGGAAGGCTTGAGATCGATCTCCAAATCCGGATTTCTGGCATCATTTCTGAAATCATATTCTTCCAACATCGGATAATCAATGTCTTGACATCTCTTTTTGACTGTTTCCACACTGTCCTTGGAAATTTCAAATGAATGAACTGTATCATCTTCATTATCATCCGCCGCATCACCAATGGCATCAGCAAAGATGTCTTCCACGTTTTTGTCTTCTTCATTCTGGGTTTCCACAGTACCGTCTGAATTGGAATCCTCCTTTTTTATGTTCTTTTTCGTTCCTGGGATAACAAGTCCATCCTTCATTGGTGCCTTTGTATGAACTAAACCGTCACTGGTAGTCACCGTTGTTCCCAGTTCAATTCTTAATTTACCTATCACTTCGTCCTGAAGAAGCATACGGAGGATTTCGGCGCTGGATGATTCCACAAAATATCGATTATGCTTCAAAACCAACTTCACCTTACCATAAGAATGTGTGGCATTTTCAATGAAATCGGTCACAGATTTTGCGAGAGGAACCTTTGATAACCGGTTCAAGACGCTGATGATATCCTTTGTTTCCAGTCCAACAGACACTGCGGCATAAAGTGAATGGGTTGTCAATTTATATTCATGAATGAATGATGGACGACTGACTGGTTCTGCAATTGTGACCAAGAAATCTTGTGCTTGTTCAAATAAAGGGGAAAAGGATTCTAAGTAAATCTTTGCATCTGATGGTGAGATCCAAATCGGTCTCGAAGCATGGTCTGGTTTCAACTTCAAATATGAAAAATCGGCAGAACCAAACACATGGGAAATAGAATCTGGTTGGAAATCCGCTGGTCTTTCAATAGCTTCAACATTTAATTCCAATGATTTTATTGTTGATTCCTGTTGAGGGGGTTCATCATTGTTGCCACCGGTGGAGGTACCATTACTACTGTCCTTCTTTTTAGTCACTCGTTTTTCTCTCTTTCTGTTGACCCTCGAGACTTCATTATCCGAGCTAGACATCGTATCATCTGTTTCGTCATCGGATGCTGAAAACATCGCATCCATCTTGAGCGGTTCCTCCGACATTCTGGCGTGAAAGGAGGAGGATAGTTGTAATTAATAAGTACTTTTTATTCTTGGATCTGATTATGTAAGACAAACCCGTATTAAGTAACTAAAACGCTCAGCTGCAACCCACCCAAGTTGAGAACAAGGAAGTCCCATATATTTCTATCTGGTTATTAAAACTACACAATACTTTTTATATACTCCTCTCAATCCTGGAATTTGTATGAACCGGAAGCCATTGTAATGGAACCCCCTCTGTAACTACCTCTCTTCATCTTATTCTTGCCTTTTGTGAAGTCCTTACCGCGGACTCTACCCAGTTTTTCGTTAGCAATTTGACCCCACGTACCAGCAGCGCCCTTGTAAGTGTTGTCCATTAGGGCTTCATTTTCAAACCCAATCGTGGAGCGATCAATTCTTGAAAAGTGTTTCTTTTGACCTGGCAGAATGACATCTTCACCAGCAGGAATCAATTCAATTGGAGTTGATGCATTGGAAGCGGTGCTAGAGGAAGATGGCTCCATTTTTTGCTTTTTTGAAGAAGGTTTGGTTTCAGCTTCAGCCTTTCTCTTCTTGGCGCCGGATGTGGAGTCGGATTCTGATTCAGAAGAGTCGGAATCAGAATCGGAATCAGAATCGCTCGAGGAATCGGAAGAATCAGAATCACTTGAAGAGTCACTTGAGGAATCAGAGTCACTTGAGGAATCAGAGTCGCTTGAGGAATCAGAGTCGCTTGAGGAATCAGAGTCGCTTGAGGAATCCGAATCGCTCGAAGAGCTAGAGTCACTTGAAGAGCTAGAGTCGCTTGAGGAGTCCGAATCGCTCGAAGAGCTAGAGTCACCTGAAGAGCTAGAGTCACTTGAGGAGTCCGAATCGCTCGAAGAGCTGGATTTGGCTGAGTCATTGTCAGAAGAGGATGATGCAGAAGGGTCCTTACCGTCTTTCTTCTGTTCTTCCTCACTCTCTGAAGAAGAAGATTCTTTCTTAGGTTCTTCTTCTTCATCACTTGATTCACTATCTGAGGATTCAGAATCGGCATCAGACGACTCATCATCCGAGTCACTATCAGAAGAGTCGCCATCGGAAGAAGAACTATCACACGAAGAATCACTGTCAGAAGAGTCACTATCAGAAGGGGCTTCATTTTTTAATGCTTCCTTCACCTCTTCATTTTGTTTCTGCTTTGGAGCCCCGCACTCATTTTCAGAATCAGAATCAGAGCCAGAGCTGGAATCAGAGTCTGAAGAGTCGCTTGAACTAGAATCAGAGTCTGAGGAGTCGCTAGAACTTGATTCTGAGCTACTGGTGCCGGAATTTGAGCTGGCATCACTAGAAACTTCCTTTGAGTTGACTGCTTTCTTCTGCTTCCCCGAGTCCTTGACCTTAACACCCATTCTTTTTAATTTATATTGAAGGGTGAACAGAAGAAAAAGGGGAAAAAAATTTCAGTAAAAAAAAAGATAGTGAGCGGACATGTCACGTGACACATCGGTTCATTGCCAAGGATCTACTGTATTGGGTATTAAAAACGCGAAAGTGGTAGAGATACTGTGCTCAACATGGTTAGGATGTTGTGTTGTTTCTGGGTCTGTGTTCGGCAAAGGCAAAAAACGCCTGGAAGATGTTCAAATTGGGGAACGAATTTGTGATTACTTTTGATCAAATAGTGTCACTGTCATCTTTAATCGACCTTTATGGTATTGACCACATTTTCAGCACCCAGTTTTATTTCTAGGGTATGTAAATGTGCTTTCTCTGCAACACTTAATTAGCAATCTTAGGTAAACTTCCATCTTCCCCTCTAATAATCATGTACAGCGGAGGTTAGGTGATTGGTGATTATGCGTGTGATTAGCGGCTATTATATGGCTTTATGGCAAGAGTAGTAGCTTTGAGAGCAAAACTGTCCGGAATGAGCAATCACGTGACACTACCAGTTCAAGTCCATTTGAGTTCAATTATAATGAATTGAAAGTGGCCAATGGGTTAAAATATAACGCTCACCAGTTAGGTACGGCTACATTTTAGTTGTGGAAATTGTTAAAACCGAGGGGAAGCAACATATAGACGCCAAATTTAGGTGGTACTTTACCCCCGGCATCATTTTTGAAAGGTGTTACTACACCGCTTAACCCACCATCAATGCACGTGGCAACCTCCAATATTCACCAAGCTCACCTTTTTATACACAATTCAGGTTGACCCCCAATATCACCTAGACCAGCACACCTACAGCCAACCTCACCGATACCATTTGTTACATAAGCTTACATAAGCATTGAACAGATCACTGTTCTGGTGAATTTTGTGGCAATTTTATTCGAATTCGGCCCTTTCTTATTGATTTATCAAGTAATGAGTGCCAGCAACGGAAAAGATATGGTGGTTTTAGTAACTTCAGATGGAGATAAATTCACTGTTGAACGCCGCGTGGCTGAAAAGTCACTCATGGTCAAGAACCTGTTACAAAACTTACAGGCAGACAAGGGTGATGACAGCGATTCGGAAGATGAACCCCAACAGGAATTGGAGATTCCTCTTTCCAACGTGCGTTCTGCGGTGCTAAAAAACATCTTGGATTGGTGTGAACATTACAAGGATGTCGAATTTCCAGATGATGATGCTGAAGATGAATCGAAGAAGTCCCAACCCTTGGATCCATGGGATAAACAGTTTCTAAATGTTGACCAGGAGATGCTCTATGAGATCATCTTAGCTTCCAACTATATGAACATCAAACCGCTTTTGAATGCCGGCTGCAAATGTGTTGCTGATATGATCAGAAACAAGACCCCGGAGCAAATCAGAAAGACGTTCAACATTGTCAATGACTTCACTCCCGAGGAGGAGGCTGCCATCAAAAGGGAAAATGAGTGGGCGGAAGACCGTTGACTTTTTGCTTTATTTAACTTTACTCTTTAGTAACCCTATTTTTCTTGAATTATGGATGTCCAACATGAAGAAACCCGCCCACGGGGTTTCACTCTGACTAAATTCCTCAAGAGGAAGTCGACCGAATCCACATTGACCCCCCAATCGCCAAAGATAGTCCATTCCAAGTCTCTCTCCTTCAAGAAGCCAAAACCATTTCAATCGTCACCCAAGGTGAAGAGTAACGTGATGTCAAAAGCAACAACCCTGCCTTCGATAGCACATCTGAGACACTCAATGTCTCCTACAAAAGGTTCGGATGCAGATACCAACAGGTCCAGTCTTGAATTGCCCCCCGTAGAACACATTCGGAGACATAATTCTAAAACAATACGGGAGTACAATCATGTTAAGAGGAAGTTGCTGGGTACACACGATCGTTCATCAGACGTGCTTCTCGGTGAAGACACCAATGAAGAAAATCCTTCCGGTGACCCGGACGAAGAGGATGATGAAAACGATGATGGTTTGGTTTATGGCGGAGATGTTGGCATTGACCTTGTTAAGCAGAAAACCAATGAGGAAGACAACTCGATAAATAATATCAATCGGGAGATGATTCACCACTTTAACCACAGCCATCATAGCATCTCAAACGTTGTTCACAACCTGACATCAATTCCAAAGGTGGTTGTGAATGGGTCTGCTTTGGGATTCCACCCCCCACCAAATAGGCCAGACGGTGCCTTGGCTTCAAGTACTCCCGAGAAGAACAAATTGGGTTTAACGCTCACCAACAATTCAATTGTCAGTTCAGAGAATGTCTCCATTGGAGAGGAGCCGGATCATGGTGGTGATACTGGATTGTTTTCCAGATTGCTATCCTCCTTCAATCTCAAGTCATTCACCGATTTGACTGAAGATCCCCATGTGGTTGGCAATACCCTCTCAAAAACTGATACAAATATCTCCGGTGATGGTAGGCCCATGATGAAGGTCGAAACAAATGAATCTCAGGGTTCCTCCGCAGCAAATCAAGTGACCTTTAAACCGGTCAAGAAATCATTAATCGACGTGATGGGTAACGGAGGTTCCCTTTCTCTTGATCAATTTCCAGACAATTCCAATGCGATGGACTTGTCTGCATCTCAAGGACTGAGTTTGAATTCAATATTAAGCAGCGAGAAAATGGATAGAGCATCACTGAATAAAAGTTTTAATACACCCAAGGAGACAACGATTTCACCAAAGCTTTTAGGAGATAGAAAAAGTATGAATCCACAGGATCTAGAATTGGCCAAGATTCGGCTGAGAGAGAGAGAGACTTCAGACGTGGATTTGCAAAAGCAAAAAAGCGCAGAACTGGATAACAAGGGAAGCACCATTTTGGAGGCAGAAGGTCCACAAAGGAAAAACAAAAGTGTGAAGAAGAAGGCATATTCCCAATTAGATTTTGAAAAGAAGAAGGCAATATATGAGGAGAAGTTGGATATCGAAATTCCCAGCGCAAAGAGACAAAAGTCATTTCACGCAATGTTTTCGGATATCTCACAGGATGATCTCCTATTGGTTGAATTCACGTGTGCATACCGAAAGGATATATTTATCCAGGGTAAAATGTTTCTAACTGAGCACAATATTTGCTTCCATTCAAATATTATTGGGTTAGTGACCCATCTCACGATACCTTTGAATAAAGTTTACAAGATTCAAAAGAAGAAGACAATGGGGATTCCAAATGCAATTGAATTCTCCAATCTTCATGATAAATATACCTTTGTCTCGATCATTTCGAGAGAGATAGTTTATGATTTGATCCATAAAATTTGGAAGGCCAATTCTAATGTTTACAGCAATCAAAACTTAATATTGGGCCTTGATGAAGATGGTATAGAATCCCTTGACCCGACTAGTGAGTATGAATCGGACGAGGATGAAGAGGCGGCCACAAGAGGTGGGGATGAAACTACCGTCCGTGATGGAAAATCCACGTCAAAAGAAGCCACTGATTACGACATTTCAGACTCAAGTTCAGAAGAGGATATGATTAAGGAGGGGGAAGAGGATACTTCCGCCCTTTCTGACGATACTAAGTTTTATGGCATGTCCTTTCAAGGTCCTAAAACGCATCCTGTAACCAATAATAATTACAAGGAAGAATCGGGTGACGTGAAAATCATTGAAGCAACCATCAGTGCACCATTGGGTGTTGTTTTTGAGTTACTATTCGGTAATGACACGAAATTTGCGAAGTCAGTAATCATAAAACAGGGTAATAAGGGTATTGACAATGTCACGAAGTTTGAATCAAATAATAGGAAGTATCAGTATGTTAAGCCTTTGAATGCCCCTGTTGGGCCGAAGGAAACCAGATGCCTGGTGGAAGAGTCGATTGATACGTGTGATTTCAACGTTATGTGTTTGATTACCCAACTGACTGCGTCACCCGATGTTCCAAGTGGGAACTCTTTCAAAGTGCAAACCAAAATTTGGTTGACTTGGGACAAGGGAAATGCTACCAAGATCTTTGTCGTTACCAATGTCCTCTGGTCCGGAAAATCCTGGATCAAGGGTGTTGTGGAGAAGAATACATACAGTGGACAGAAAGAGGCTCTGGGGATTTTAGTCTCCGAGTTGAAAAAGAAGATTCAATCATTAACATCTTTATCCCAAGCTGGTAAAAAGAAACAGAAGAAACAAAAAGAAGCGATGGCTGAGGAAAAGGAGGTGGAAGAAGAAGTTGGATCTATAAAGGAGGAGCCGATTGTGGTGGAAAAAGATTGGCTCTCTCTGATAATGGCGCAAATGGATGTCAAGATGCTGCTGATCATTATCTTATTTATATGGATGGCGGTTAAATCCTTCAGGGGAAGCAAACATGAATACGAGCGATATTGCGATAAGAACGTTCTTAAAAGCGAATCAGAGTTATGGGACTGGATTGAGAGCAGGGAAAATGGAGTTGTTGGGGTTCAGCGTTCGAAAAGTGAGGGGTATCAACATAATCTCAAACAACAGGATTTGAAGGAGAGAATCCAATACGAGGAGAGGAAATTGGAATTTCTAAAGGGTATGGTTTTTTAGTGTTATTGGATATATATGTTGAATTAGTTGAACTGGTTTTTGTTTTCGAAGATAATCATTCGCAGATAGGCTTTTGGGCTATGGAACGATCTGGATACATAAATCGCACTCTTTTAATAATTGATGAGTTCCATACGTTGAAATAGGCTTTTAGATAAATCACAATCTTTGAATAATGATGAGTTCCATGCGTTGACTAGGGCAGATACCAATGTTTGGCAAATTGTCAATTTTGAATGCTTTAACAAAATAACTATATGCGTGCGAGGGGTAGTTTACATTCTAAATAATATTCTCTAATATACTATAAAACATGAAATATCTTACAAATATGAACAATTGAAAGTGATTCAATCGTAAAGTTAAACTACAAAGTATCAGTTTTGTTCAAATGCAACGTTGGCAAGGGTATTCAAGGCACTCATGTTGTTGGGTTTGTTACCAATCAGAGGCTGTGTAGGTATCTGTGATGTGACCTGTTGCTGGGGTTGCACTTGTTGAACAGAAATGGTGTGAGAAAGGACTGTCTTGACTTCCTCCTTTATCGGGGTGGACGTCGAGTTGGCATACAAGCCTGCAACTGCGGCAAGACCGTTGATACCAACATTACTTGCATTGGAGTTGACGACATTGGAGGCATTGACTAGCGTAGAAATCCCCACCGGCTGATGTGATACGATTGGGGATGGGGCCAACTGCGGCAGTGGCTGTGCCTTGTCACCATTTAACAAAGAACCAATTGGCCCAATGGGAGGTCTTGGAATCCCCTCGAGTTTCATCGCAATGAAAGGCTGTCCTGGCTGCTGGGATGCAGTAAAAATTTGAGTAGGTGGTGTCTGCTGAGCCATTGGTGGGGGATTCAGCGGCGGTTGCTTTCCCACTGGGATTGCCGATGATGGTGGAGCTGTGGAGGTGTAAGAACCAGGCTTTTTGTAGAATAATCCTACCGGTGGACCGAGTTCACCCGTGGAAGGTACAATCGGTGTTTCTGCCAATGGGGGTTGGGCTGGCTCCTCATTGAGTGTTTTCCGTCTATTTTCATCCCCGGCTGCAACAAAAGTCTTCCAATCAGGATGGTCATTCAAGGATCTCTGATAATAATTCCTAGCCATTGCAGCAGTCTTGGTTTTCAAAGCCTTAGAAATCTCCTCCCAATCATCTCCAAATTGTTGCAATAACAGTGGAAATTTATTGATATCCTGAACAGACCAGTATGAGGAATGTCCTTCTTCAGCTCTTCTCTTTTTCCTCTTCTTCTCCTCTGGAAGAGAAGGCGCGGCTGTTGTTGCCGGTATTGGAATATCGGGCGGAATGGGGGAACCGTTTTCTTCTTTTGGTGGATTTTCCTCCGCCACAGATTGTGTTGCAATGGCTATTGAGACAGCGTCCAATTGGTGATTTGGACCACTTGGCACTTCGCTCTTGAGTGGAGTTTCTGGTTCGACTTGTGGGGCCTCAGATTGAGATATTTCCGCTTCTGGGGTCTCATCATCAAACACTTCTGAGGCCACTCTCTTCTTTGGAACAGTGATACCCGTCTTCCTCTTATGGGAATTGATGATTAATTCAGCACTGGTATCCTCTACTCCAATGTCTATGGCCTCATCCTCTGGGGTATTCTTGCCCTTGGTCTTCTTACCAGGCTTTTTGACACGCTTGTTCTTCTTGTTCTTCTTATTCTTATTTATTAGGAGTTGCTTGTAATTGGCCTCCTTTTTAGTCCGATAGTAATGTAGAACACAATCCTCGTGAGTTCTAAAGCCACCCATTTGCTGCGCAATTTTTCCAAACCTTTTGGGATACATCAGATAGGCTTGCGTGAACTTTTCATGTTCCGCCTCGGTGAAATTGTCAATTGGGTCTGTTAAGATTCTTCTTGCCCAGAGGTCCTTATCCACCTCCAGATTGTTGGAATCAACAAACGATTCGTATTCAAATTTTTCCAACGGATCCATTATCATGTTTGGAATGGTAGCAGCCCCGTATTGGGCCCTCACTAATGGATCCCGTTCTCTTTCTTGTTCCAAAGATTTCAAGATCTCCATGAATTCTGCCTCGGTTCTCACCGAATCTCCGTGTCTATTACGACGACCTGCTTTGGGTTTAGAAACAGGCTCCTCCTCTTGAGGTTTCTTGGATTCCCCATTTTGATAGAAGCTTTGGATTTGGTTATTGTAGAACGATAGATCACAGTGCCAGAGTTTCGACCGATAAACCCATTCTTCTGTGAGCCGTCCGATTTTTTCCTTAACTTCCTTGTTAGTTGATTGGAACAATCTTTGGAGATTGAAAGCGTCTGCTTGTTTAAAGATGAGGAAGTCTGACTTCAGAAAGTGGTATTGGCGAAAATTACCAATCTTCTCTTCATTGAGATATTTCAACCATTTTGATTTATTTTTGAGCGGCTGATGTTTCAATTCCCAAGCTTTGAGCTCCGCCTCTCTCATTGGGAAGATATTCGCCTCGATTGAGGAATAGTCGATTGTGCAACTTTCTGGGGTCTTGGTAACGGAAGCCGGTGGGTTTTTCTCGACAAACCGCTTCATTGTGCGAGGTGGTACAATGGGAGTAATTTGAGCGGGCTGATATTCTGGCGCCGTGACCAGCTGGATCTCTTTTTCAACCACTTTTGGCTCTTTTTCAACCTCATTTTGCTCCTTTTCAACCATCAATTCATCTGATTTTCCCACAACTTTCTCATCTTCCCAATCTTTCTCATATTTTTCAGATGATAATTTCAACTCTGTTTTCACTGATTCTAGAGCTTTAAGTGGCGTATTTTCACTCTCAACGCCCTTGCTTTTTCTTTCGGGCTCAATTGGCACTTGAACAGGAATTTCCGCCGTCTTAACTGCCGCAGACTCCGACACCGACACTGACACCGCCTCCGGGACTGACACTTTCACCTGCTTCGCCGTCTCCGTCAAACTATCTGAAAGCGGGCTTTCGTTTCTACCACTTCTATTGGAATCCGACCTTTCTTCACCCTGGTCCTTCTTGTATTCGGCCCTTCCGTCATAGTAATTCCCGTTGAAGCTCTTGAACCTGCCATCTCTATTTCCACCATACCTGGGCGCACCCGGATGTCTTCGGTAGTCATACGGGCTGTATCTTTTGCTGCTGGTGTACTTTGAGCCTCCCTGGCCGCCATGGAATATTAAATTTTTGCCCCCTCTTGCTGCCTCGTGGGTTCGTCCTCGATACGATGTTCTTCGCTGGTACCACTGCTGATCGTCTTGGCGTCGTGATGAGAACATTGGCTGTCCTTGTTGCGGAGGAAACGGGTTGGGGTTGCTGGAGTAAGACGTGAACGGGGACTGGAATTTCCCCCGGGAGGGCTGCTGGTGTCCTGGGCCTACTGCATGCCCTTGAGGAGGCCGCCTCTGGATCTGTTGGGACTGCGAATGTTGCGGCGCCGCTTGGTGGTCTCTAGGGGGGTCCTGACCCATATTTATTAAAGAGTGAGCGGTGCAGAAAAGTTGTCATAGCGGGAGGGGCGGGCTTTAAAAAAAAGAAGGTGAAACGCGTTGTCTTCTTAGTGGTTGTTTGGATAAACGCGTGGATTACAAGACAGGAAATGGTGCAATTGAAACGTGAATATGAGAACCAGAATGTACAGGATGGGGGCTACAAGAAGCAAAAAAGGGGATTGGTTAATTCAGAAAATTACGCCGGTTTATACACCCCCCCTGTGACGCCAGAAAAGATGGACAGAGTTGTTGATTTGATCCCGAACCAGGCAAGATTCGGGGCCAGAAAGCTGTTCAAAGTGGAGAGCCCCTACGGAAAAGCCAGGAGTCTGTTTTGCAGAAGCTCAAGATGGGAGGGTGAGGTGCTGGCAGCAAGAGAAAAGGAGGCAGGGGTGATCAAAGGCCACATTGAAGGATTTTTGGATTCAGGCAAGTCGAAATCAATCTACATCTCAGGCCCACCGGGTACAGGGAAGACGGCCCAGGTGACGGCTCTTTTGGACCAGTTTGGAGACTCGAATTCGGAGAATTGGGACCCTCATTCGTCAACTTTTAAGTACAAGAAGAAAGACGTGAGAGTGATCAAAATCAATTGCATGACGATCAAGACCTCCCAGGCACTGTGTAACCAACTGTATTTTCATATTGCGGGAGTGAGAAAATCGGAGGCCACAGTGAATGACATCCAGCACCTGCTTATGACAAATTCAACAATTCTCGTCTTGGATGAGATGGACAACGTGATCAAGAAGTCGCAGCAATTTTTGTTTGAACTGTTCATGTGGGGCTCGGAGAACTCCGGGACCGGGGCCAACCTGCTTCTCATTGGGATTGCCAACGCCTTGGACTTGACGGACAGGTTCCTACCAAGGTTGAGAACAAATTGCATCGACCCGGAAATTATCAGGTTTTTACCATACTCAGCAGACCAAATCAAGAGTGTTCTCACAAAGAAATTAGTGGACCTGCAAACCGATCTCACGGGCCACCCACCTTCGGTGCCACCAATGGTCCAACCAGCAGCATTGATGTTCTGCGCCAAAAAGTCCGCCGTCACAACAGGGGACCTGAGAAAGGCTTTTGATATAATGTACAAATCTCTCGATTCCTTTGAGCAAATAACGCTAAAGAAATACTCAGTCGAAGATTTGAGTTCCATGGATATGACGAAATTGCCAAAAATGACCATCTCCCAGGTGGCCAAAGTTTGCGCTCAAGCATTCACCATCGATTACCAAGAAAAACTCTCTCATTTGAATTTACAGCAGAAGACTATCCTAGCATTTCTCTTCAAATTCGAAGAGAAACAACTGCTTGACATTCAGGAGGATACTTCAAAGAAGGAAACAATCAAAAATCTTGCATCTATTAACTCATTTTTTGAATATTACACATCCAGATTGAAGTCTCCATTTAATAGCGTTGTTGGCGGGCTGAAAAGAGGTGAATTCATAGAAATCGTGACTTCTCTCGAAACACAGTCCATGGTCAACCTCACGTTCATAAACAGGACCGCAAATTCTTTTCAAAACTTCCAAGCAAAATCATCAAATAATAAAACATTAAATTTCGGATCATTCAAAATCTCATCAAATATCCCCAAGGGGGAATTCATCAAGTGCATTGCGGAAGTGGACATTCTAAGCAATATCATGATCCGCTCTTGTTAGTCTTCTATCGTTTAGTCATTATTTTATATAGCATTACCAAGTACCATTAGTGAATATAGTGTTGATCAGATCAGGATCAAAGTTCGTGGGAAAGACTCCATTCGTGTCAGTCAACCAATCTAAATCCAAAGTGAAGACGTTCTCAGAGTCGTTGGTGTCCAGATGCCGGGCAGAACCATTCAAGAACGTGTCAGGCGCTTGGTATTTGCTTTGCAGTATGGAAATCAACCCAAGATCATTGAGCAACGTTTCCACCACGTCTCTCATGGTACCCATTGTACCATCCATGCTATCCAAGTTGGATATGAAAACACTTCGGATCGTATTGATGGATTTCAAAATACACTCCACATCAATGTTATACACGTCGTCCAGCTGTACTAGATCCAAAGTCACTGTATTGGGCTCATCTTTCGACATTTTGAACAGGATGTATGTCAATAGCAACACCATTATGGCGTTATAACAATAGAAGACATCGTAATATACTGTACCATTGAATAACCCCAGTTCGTTCTGCAATTGCATAATATCAGCCATGTTGAACGAGGCTTTCATGCCTGAAACCAACAATTCTAAAAACATACTATTTTTAACCTTTTGTTTGGTGTTGATGATCGACAGAAACATTGGCAAAGTCAACGATAAATAAAAGTATTGATGAATGGTGTGCAAATGTGATCTATATTTTCCTTTGTTCTGGTGATGCCTCCAATCTAGAGGAAGGCCTGTAGAAAATTCATCCAACTGAGATTTTATTTTTAACGCCTTGTCAATGGAGCTTAATGTAATCGGATTCACCTGTGACCATTTCTTATATGCCAATATGTCAAAATGGATTTTGGTCAATTTGGTTGATTCAAAAAAAAAGACTCTCTCATCATTGTTACTTAGATCGCCCAAGTCAGGTAGCCCCGTATCGATCTCATCGATGTCGATTGCACTCGACCTTCCAAATGAGCAACATAGAAACGATTCACTCTTGGCAACTGACCAGATGAGTCTCTTCATCACGTCTCCCATTTCTGTGTTGAATTTATCGACAATGGTTCTTTTATGTAGTCCCAACGATTTGATTTGAACGATTGCCAACTCCATTAGACAAAAGCCACTTTCTCTGATCTTCACACTGGAGAGATATAACGAAAATAGTACCAATACCCGTATTCCGTCGACGCTGGGTGTCAAAAGAATGTCACTTAACGATAACCTCACTATATCCACCAATTTGGCCACTGTTTGGGTGGAAATTTTGTACTTTGAGGGCTTTCCATACAGAAACCTATTACCCAAAATCCAAACGAGATAAATTGTGCAAATCTGGGTATCCTTAAGGTCTCCTACATTCAAATTACCAGAAACGACGTCATCTAGCTGTCCCCAGAATATCTCATTTGTTTCCATCAGCTTGATCTCATTGAATAGGAGGTGATAAGGATGGATCATCTTGAAGAAGATCTCCATGTAATAATCGCCTTCTTCTCTGTCAATAAGGTCAATCAACGGAAAGTGGATTGTATTCACTCTGCTATTTTCATACAAGTGAGTGGGATACTGATAGATGGGTTTATATTCGGACGTGATTGTTTGCACCGAGCTATCTCTGATATCTTTCGTATTAGACTCTCTTACAGCCGATCTTTTGACGATCAAATCACACAATCCCTTCAAAAGTGATGCGGTACCATAAGTTCCAATGAAATGCGTGTGACCGAATCGGTCCATCACCAATTTATCACTATCGTATAACTTTGGTGTTTTTAAGGCTGGCAGCTTCGGGATTTTCAGCGGTTCCACACTCGACTCTCTTGTGGAGACCTTAATTTCGTGGGGCATTGTGATCTTTAATTCCCGACCTATTTCGTTCAATCTCTCCATGTCATCAATATCCACTTGGGGGAACATTCCCTCAAATAGGGCCTTAAGTGATTCGTAATGCTTCACAGGGTCCTCAACACGAGTGAGCGTTCTCCTCTTCCTCTTCACGCTGGTTGTGCACAGTTCCTGTGCTTTGGTGCACTGTAAACATGGAGTTATGTGATCGTACTTTAAATCATTATCCAAGATCCGATGGCACTTGATTTTCTTCTTCTGGCATCTGTCGCAGCTGAAGAGTGCCCTTTTACGACTGCTGTCATCCACGCGTGGCCTTTTCTTGGGTAATCGGGCCATATTGTAAATTATACCTGTTCGTTATCTCTCTCTTATTATAAAATGAAAAATAAAGGAGCCACAATTACCTCGTCGGTGGTGAACACAGTCAACACGATCATTGGATCGGGAGTTTTGGTGCTCCCATACGCAATGAGGGCTCAGGGGGTTGTATTTGGCTCATTAGTCTTGTTATTAGCTGGCTTGGCGAATGGTTTCGGCATGATATTATTAGGTGCCTCGGCAAAGTATTTGCCTGACGGAGCGGCCACCTTCTTCTCGGTGTGTAAGATCACCTACCCAAAGCTGTCTCTGGTGTTTGATTTGGCCATTTTCCTTCAATGCTTCGGTGTGGATATCTCATATTTGGTTTTGATCAGTGATTTATTACCGTTGGTCTACACCTTCAATGGTTGGGAAGACCAGTCGATGAAGAACTTTTACATGTTTGCATCTGGATTGATCATCATTCCACTGTGTTTCATGAAGAGATTGGACAGTTTGAAGTACACATCAATCATTGCGTTGGCTGCAATCGTCTACATAGCTCTCTTGATCTACGGCCACTTTTTCTACGCCGCAGCAACCAATTGGTCCCACATTCCAGTGGATAAGGTGGGTCCCATTTCCTGGGTGCAGCCTGAGGGTGTCAAGCCATTCTTGAAGACCCTTGGTATCATCGTCTTGGCATATACTTGTCCTAATCAGTTTTCCATTATTGGGGAGCTAAAGAATCCCAGCGTTAGGAGAATCACCAATATTACATATATCTCAATGACAATCACCGTGGCCATATTCTATTCCGTTTCTTACGCTGGTTATTTCACATTCGGGGATGCTTTGAGCGGAAACATCCTTCTAATGTACGAAAGTGATTTTTACACTCAAACAGGTAGGGTGCTTTTGGTTCTCATGGTGGCACTATCATACCCACTTATGTTTCATCCTGCAAGAATTTCATTCAACAACATCTACCATACTATTGAGCAAGATTGGATGAGTAAATCCAACGTAGAGATCCCTGAGGAGATAATCTCGACTAATGAACTGAGTCCGTTGGTGGAGGGCATTGAGGGAGAATTAGAGGACCACAGTGTACCATTTCCAGAGAAAAGATTCCATCTATTCACAACAGGATTGTTGATCATCTCATACGCATCTGCATTTTACTTGAATTCTTTTGAATTGATCCTTTCGATTGTGGGTTGTACCGGTGGAGTCTTGATCTGCTTTGTATTGCCAGGGTTCTACGGTTATAAATTCATCAACAATGGTGAGTACTACGAAAGACTCGTTTTCAACTCACCAAATGAGGCAACCAATTGGATATTCAAAAGCGAGCTCATTAGACAGTTGAGTCTTGTTTTGATCATCTGGGGGATTGTTGTGATGCTCATCTGTCTCTACTCCATTATATTCTAATAATCACTGAGTGGTTTACTTTTCTAATTATTTTATAAATGTTTAGGAAAATTGTAGTGAGAATTTCAATCACTATCACTTCTGATATCGTCCGCATCACCACCAGTGACCACCCTAATAGCGACCTTGATGATCATGTACATCCAAATGAACATGATTACTTGCAACGCACTTAGGAGTCCTATGAAGATATCGATTTGAAAATCTGTGTAACACATCTTGTAGATGTCAGAATAAACAAAGTTTGCACAGTTCATATCCATGATATCCCTTGCGTATCTGTATGTGTAGTATAGGACGTAGTTGTAAAATCCGTGTCGGGAAATGATCCAGACAAACATGAATGTTATGAACATGATATCACAGAAAGTTTGGTAGCCGCTATATTTCAAAATCTTGGCAAAAGAAAGAATGACATCGACGATGTCCATTAAGAGCAAAATCACATGACCAATTCGTGTGAAGTAAAACCTGTAGGAACCTGTACAGAGTAAGATTGTCACGATATGGTGAGAAAGCATTTGATAATGATCCTTCCTTCTATCTTCAAGGTGGAGGACTATGAATTGTTGGAACCAAGAAGCGGTTTGAATCAAATAGTAAGTCTTGAACATACCACTCAACTGGTCATGTGGCCATTGGGAATAGATATTGAAACAGTTGAAAAAATACGGTGAGTTGTAATATAGATAAACACCCGAACACCATGAAATGGAATAATAAATGATACTCCACCATTGTTCAATGAACCTTTGAGTTGCCTTAAATGAGGTGATATTCAACATTCTCGCCATTGGTCTGAATACCAATCTGATCAAGAGTGATCTACAAAACATCAAATTGACGACCCAGAAAAAGGCAAAAAAGCTATCATCCCCACCAATGTCATACATTTGGGTGCCTGGATACCGGTATTGTAATGTGAAAAATTTTTGACAGAAATGGGAGCCCATATAGGAACCTAGGCCCAGTGTTATGTCAAACGATGCAGCTAGAAGCATCTGCCATTTATCCAGCATGGCAGCCCTTTCGAAGCTTTTTGCTTCACAGACGGGATTTTTTACCTCATCTGAGTGTGAACCTGGTGCCCTGGGCGGTTTCACACTGGTTCTTTGACGTAATGTGGACATCCTGTGAACAACAATCGACAACTCAGAGTGAGAAAAAAAAAATCCAAAATAGAAACAGAGTGGTGAGTTTGATTTTAAATCGTTACGATTTCTTGGTAGGACCAAACAAGGTTTGAGTGGGACCGTCTGATGGAACAAAATTATCTCATTGAAAGGGTGCCATATGGGGTTGAAAGTGGACAAAAATGGACATGAGCATTTTATCTCTCAGCCGAATGGACCTAAACTGGTGATGCAAGAGGTATAGCGTCAGACTTACCACCACCATTAAGCCTTCATCCTGTCAACGTGCTTGCTAAGGTATTCAAGCTAAAAATGCACTCCTTTACGGCATTTTTCACCGCACTCTCGTCGTATTTAGACCAAGAGCAATGAAGTCCAATGAGGATCTGACACACCTCTGCCACCTCCTCGATGTTAATGTTGGCTAGAGCCATGTATTCGGTCATATCCCCCACCTTGCTGTCGCTGGTGCAGGCCGTGATGCACACTGCTGCCGTGGCAATAACATGTGGTGGATAGAGCAAAATCACATCTGTCATGTAGCTGTCGTTGATGATGGCCCATGGATTGTTGAGGTCCATCAACCCCATTGATTTGCTCAACTGGTGGAGTGATCGGTATGGGTGGTGAACCATAACATAGCATCCCAATTTCTCCATGACGTAGAACTCAACTTCCGCCAATTTTGTAAAATCGTTGGGTATGAATTGGGGCCAGCAGTTGCGAGCCTCCATTAGAATCGATCTGATGTGCAGAGGACATTCTTCCGTCTTGCTGGCTAAATAGAGAACCGCCGTAATTAACATGTAAATGTTCATTTCGTTGGGCGAGCCGGTGAGAAGAAACCGATGTATATACACCTCAGCTGTAGCCAGCACAATTTGACGCAGAGACATCCGCACTCCCAATTTGTGGAGACACTGATGGATGTAGATTCTTAAATTGATGTCAAACTTCACTACCTTGACACCCCGCGTTTGAAGCTGGCGGTCAATTGCTGCTATTCTTCCACGAGCCTCTAAAAGCTCCTGGGGAGTCAACTGCCACACGTTCCTCTGCGTGGAGTACCAATAAGTTGCAGACATCGAGGTAACAGGATAAGTATTTGGCATTGATTTTTTGCCATCACGAGTCTTCTCTTGTATGGCCGACAGATTGTCACAGCTGCAGCTGTGTTTGGACCAGCTACTGGATATCTTCTTTTCTGGATTGAGCTATGTGGATCAGCACCACGATATTGTTAAATTGGACGTTTCAGACCCTCAAATGGAGGATCCAAACCATCATGTTGATCCGCCAATGGAGTTCCAAGAGGCATTAAATGAACTATCACGAGATATCATCATTAAAGCGAAGCAGATATTGACCACCATTGATACGTTGCCTGGGGTCGGGGTATCGGAAGTGGACCAAATGGAGACAATCCAGCAATTGAAGAAAGATTTGATTGAGGTGGAAAGGGTGAAAAACGAGGCAATTGACAGGAAGGAGATCCTATTAGATCATGTTAATGAGTTGATTCTCGAGATTAGTAAAGGGATTGCGGAGTCGAGGTGAGTGAAAGAAGGTGCAAAAAATCAAAGTGCAAATGTGAGTATCTTGATGAATGTGATATGTATAATACCAATAGAACTAGCAAATCGAGGCAATGAATATCTTCAGATAAAAATAGTGGCGAGTTTTGGGTGGTAATAATAAGTGAATGCATGAAATGAGTGCTCTATATCAACTTTTTTGTTGGATCAGTCAGAAGTTACTCACTGGATAGAATGATGTTGTTCAGTTTTTCAGTCCACGCAAATGAATATACGATCACTGAAATTTATTAATGAATTGGAGTACTCGCGATCCTTTGGATTGGCTTTGATGTATCATTTACATCCTTCAGGATTTGGTGTTTTACCAGAAAGTGCAAGAGAACAGTTCAACTGGGGGGTTAGGTGAATACCCATAAATGGGTCTTTATAAAGTATTTTAACTGCTCAACCGTTCATTGCGGTTGTTTATCGATGTTCATGTAAAGAGTATTCCTTTCTAGTGTACACGTGAGGTTGCGTATATTTACTGGGCGATTCAGATTGAAATCAACATTAGCCGTTTTGGATAGAAAGATGATTATATAGAAAATAAATGTGGGTGACAGCGTCTAGTAATAATACATGATTGAAGAGATTGCATGTCACACTTGTCACACGTCATTGTCGTCACCTTTCGGAATGCAAAAAAAGATGATCCAATGAGCATACGTCACGTGACTTGAACTTAAATCATTTGCCCTGCTATTTCCACCCTGTAAATGGGTTCCCTGTTAATTAAATCGCCACTACTGGTCTTCAAAAACAGATTAAATTTGTATTCGTGGTTGAACCGGGCGTAAATAAGGAAATTGGCATGATCCGTTCAGGTGAGTGAAAAGTGGCGGAAGCGGTATGCGCCACAATTCCTCATTAGAGCTTTCATTAACAAGCATAAGTAACTTACTGAGATCATGTTGAAAAGACACAAGCACTGTAACATGCTAATATTTATAGTTGCCGTTAAAATCTCAAATATTCAGCAACGTGCCAATTTGCGCTGTTTAATAGTTTGTCGAGTAAAGTGTGCTCAATCACTAACTAACCAAGCTCGTTAGTTGGTACTCTTTCATTATATACAACTATAAATTCAACCTATTCAAAATTTCACTGGCTAATGATTTATACAACCAGGTATTACCACTAACCTTCTTAAATTGAATACCGTATAAGCCAACCAATGGGACCTTGACAATATGGATTTCAAACTTCAATGGTGTTTTAACCGATTTCGATTTATATTGCTGGCTATGTTGCTGTTCAATTCTACTTGAAACCAACATATCACTTGCACCATTCGTTTCATCCAACGTAATTGACTCTCGACTATCATCAACTAGCGACTTCATCAAATTGGCAGGCGCTGGTGTAGTTGGGATATGGGAATCTATATTGGTGCTTGGTGTAATCTGTGTGGAAATGGTGAGTTTATCCTTTTTCGTACTTGTTGGGGTACTCATATTTGTTGCTAGAATACTATTACCGAGCGAGAACTTTCTCCTATGACCCTTTTGTGGAGTCGACAAATATGTTGGTATGATCTCGCTGGTATTATAACAACTTGTCAATGAATCATTGGTCTTGAATTCTTCCAATCCAGGAGTAGAATCAACGTCTTCTCCTTCTTCCACCTCTCCCTCCTCGTTATTTCCCTCACCACCTTCACCACTATCAATCGTTGCGCTGTTATTGGATTTCATTGGAGATCTCAGCGATGGAGAAGTCGACTTATTCTGTGAAGATGGTTCAATAATTGAGGGATAGTGGACACAAATGAAACCACCCTTGACTTCAACAAATTGGACCCCCAATTGAGGTAAGACACTGATAATTCCATATCTGATAACAGGTAATGGCTTTGTTGATGTTGTCTGAACCGAAAAGAACCCCTTGAGAAATAATGTCTTTGGATATTCGATCGAGGGCATTGAACCCGGGGATGCTCTTTCGTATTGTTCAATAATTTCCTTTTCAGATAACTTCTTGGAATCTGTGACAGCTCTCGTAGTGAACTGGAAGCTCGTATTATCCTCCTCATCAAAGAATTCATTATCACCAGTATGGGCTGATGAGTTTTTCATTTGTGACATTGGCAGTGATGGCAGTGGAGGGGCGTCACTATCAACATACGTCTTTGTAGGAATGTTCAAAGAGTATTTCCTAGCATGACCAATAGATTTGGCCCTAGCTGGATGATAGCTGCTTTCGACTGGTGTACTGCCAACGACTGGTGAGACAACAAGTGATGGAACTGGTGGTAACTTCTCCGAGGTGAAAGCCGACGTGGTGTAGGCTGATGCAGCTCTTTGGTGGGTTGGCATTTGCTTTCTTGGAGGTAATTGCTGTTTTTCCTTAGTTGTGACCTTGACCGACCCAACCCTTCTGATATCGGGTTCCTTCTTAATACTGAACTTCCTCAGGATGGAATTGCTGAAAGTCTGTTCAACAGGTGATTGCTGTGATGGTATTGGAGATTGAGGTGATTCCAAGTTAGTTTCGATGATAGGGGATGGTCTATCATATGATTGATGAGGTGATGTATGTGCAGCCTGGGGTGGTTTAAGGTTGATGATATCCGTACCAAATGGATCCTTATGTTGATACTGTGCTGGAATTGGTTGTGTAACCACCCTGTGGTTACCTTCATGGGCAATAGTTGGTTCTGGGGATGAGGCATTGAAGACTGGAGATTGCTGTAACTGCGGTGTGATATACGGTCTATTTTGAGCTTGAACAGGTTCCTTGATTGGTACCTGTTTGTTCCTCTTCCTCTTGAGCATTTCGTCCACCAAAAAATAGATGGAAATGATGGGGTGAATACCCCTGGTTGGATCAGGCAACTTTGGATCATAATTCTGTCTTCTACTCTTAGCATACCAATTTTCCACGTAAGAGAGATATATTGGTGTTCTGAGGATTTTAGCCAGTTCCAGGTTCACATATTCACCTGATGGGGCCAATTCCAAGTCGACAATATTTTTCACCACCTCGAGATCCAATGGGTATTCTAATGGGGTTCTCATTGGCAGATAATTTGATACTGGGCCTTGGTATCCTCGGTTCATCCAGGGGTGATTTATCACCTCTCTGATGTTTGCTCTGATTGTAGGGTTGACCACCAGCATCCTTTGAAGCAGGGAGACACATTCACTTGATAAATGTGATGGATATTCCACATTACCCTTCTTGATCTTTTCGTGTAGGTTGTTGACGCTTTTATCATCAAATGGAACCTTACCGCAAACCAGAACATAGAGTACAACCCCAAATGACCAGATGTCGACTTCGGGACCCACATATGGGTGGGCTGAGAGCAATTCCGGTGCTGCAAAGTAGAGTGATCCACAGTATGTTTTCAAAAGGTGATCTCTGTCGAATAGATTCGACAACCCGAAATCAATGATTTTGATTTCTCCCTGAGTGTTTATCATGATGTTTTCGATCTTTAGATCTCTGTGAACGATATTATTAGAATGGCAATAATCGAGTGCTGATGCTATTCCCCTACAGAATTTTCTCGCCTGTGGCTCTTTCAAAGAACCATGTGAAACAATATAATCCAACATCTGCCCCCCCTGGACGTATTCAAAGAGCATGTAGTAATGATTCGACATTGGATACATTTCATACAATCTGCAGATGTAGGGATGATAAAGAATCTTGCCCAATGCAGCTTCACGGATCGTTCTTCTGTCTCGTCCCAACTCCTTTTCAAGCTCTTTCTTTCTCGTACTGATTTCCTGGGGATCATTCGTTGGGGGGTCATTTTGATGCTGACGCTGCCACACTTTTGCTGCTCTGGTCACCACCTTCACAGCACAAACCTCGTTTGTGATTTTATGTTTCGCCAACTTAACCTTACCCATTGACCCAGATCCGATTGTTTTATGGAACTCCCAATCGCCAATTGCCTTTCTATGAAACGCAGTTTGTTGCTGACTCACAATTGAAGGTGCACCGTGGTTGGATTGGGAATTTTGAGGTAATGGTGGTACCGAGAGTATTGGCGTTGTCATGGGCGATTCTGCCTGTGGTTTATATCCCCCTCTCTTGTTCATAGAGGGAGAAACCTGTGGAACTGGATTCGAATTTCCGCTTTGCGAGGATGTCCTCAGTTCCACCCCTGGCAAAAGTTCTGGTCCCTTGGCTGGCCGCTGGTTGAATTTTGGGTTGATGGTGTATTCTTCGTTGAGTGAATTGGACGCATTTCGCATCATACGTGGTGTAGCTGGGGCCATATTTGAACCTTGATGTCTCGTTTTCTGGACATTTAACGGCGATTCAAGCCCATTGGAAGGAGTTTCAGCACCGACCCCACCGGCAAGTGACCCCGGTGGACCCGTTAACGAACCTTGGTGTGTTGGCCAATGCTTTTCATTCGACATTGGATGAACTGACGACAGGGTATTTTTCCGTAGGGGTTGGAGGGGGGGCGTCAAATTGGTCAATTTTATTTTGTCGGAGGATTACATAAGCGTCCGTATAAGGGGATCGCACACCAGCCACACGTGGAGGCGCGCCACGTCCACGCCACGCCTGCGCCACGCCCTCGTAAAATCTTGTTACCGCGCGTTAATCCTCGCGTCGCCTGTCGGGCCGCTGATTTTGTTGGATCCAACAAAATCCCCCAATATGGAAACTCAAGCCAAGACCTGTATGAGGATAATGGGGTTGGTTGTTTTCAAGGTATGGATACCCGGAGTTGACCCATTAGCAGGGGTTTGCAGTGTTTCCGGTCATCCAACAGATTTCATCTCGGGGGGAATTCCGTTGGTGCCTTCATCCGCTGGATCATGAGCCGAGCGGAAATCTTCTCGGTGGAACGCACCAAGAAGTGGATGATTTGGCTGAGCAAATTCATGAATTGTCATCACCACTTTTTCCTTACAAGATCAAATGGCACAACACCACGAAGTCGTCCACGAGGCCAATGGGGTCGAGGCAAGACCAACGCCTTCTCCTTTCTTTGAAAAGCAACCAGAAAGGTCTCTTTCCACGAAGGAAGACTACGAAACCCTGTACCATCAATCTATCAATGATCCGGAGGGATTCTGGGGCCCAATGGCCAAGAAATTCCTTTCCTGGGATAGAGATTTCCACACAGTGAAGTCCGGATCATTGGAACACGGTGATGCTGCATGGTTTCTTGGTGGTCAATTGAACGCTTCGTTCAATTGTGTCGATAGACATGCTTTTGCAAACCCAGATAAAAAGGCCATCATCTTCGAGGCAGATGATGAAGCAGAATCCACCTCGTTGACATTTGGTGAACTTCTCAGAGAAGTTTCCCAAGCAGCAGGTGTTCTAAAGTCGTGGGGTGTCAAGAAGGGTGATAGAGTTGCCATTTACTTGCCAATGACTGCCGAAGCACTCATTGCCATGTTGGCCTGTACCAGATTGGGTGCCATTCATTCGGTCATTTTTGCAGGGTTTTCTGCAGGCTCCATTAAGGAAAGAGTGACCGATGCAGAATGTAAAGTGCTCATCACCACTGATGAAGGTAAGAGAGGTGGTAAGGTGATCAACAACAAGAAAATTGTTGATGAGGCATTGAAGGAATGCCCAACCATTGAAAAGGTACTTGTTTACAAGAGAACTGGTAATCCAAACGTCTACATGAAAGAAGGACGTGATTACTACTGGCAAGACGTGGCACCAGAATTCCCTGGCTACTTACCGCCGGTTTCCGTGGATTCTGAAGATCCTCTTTTCATGTTATACACTTCCGGTTCAACAGGTGCTCCAAAGGGTGTGGTCCACTGTACCGGTGGTTATCTATTGGGTGCAGCCATGACCACAAGGTACGTCTTTGATTTGCAAAGTGAAGATGTTCTATTCACTGCAGGTGATGTGGGTTGGATTACCGGTCACTCATACGCTCTTTACGGTCCATTGGCCTTAGGTGTCACCACAATCGTCTTCGAAGGTACTCCTGCATACCCAGATTTCGGTAGATTCTGGAAGATCATCGAGAAGCACAGAGCAACCCATTTCTACGTCGCCCCAACCGCTCTTAGAATGTTGAAGAAATCAGGTGAACATGAAATTGAGAAGTACGATTTGTCCTCCTTGAGAACTTTGGGTTCAGTTGGGGAACCAATTGCATCCGAAATCTGGCAATGGTACGACGAGAAGATTGGACACGGTTGTTGTCACATCTCCGACACCTATTGGCAAACAGAATCCGGTGCCCATTTGATTGCACCATTGGCAGGTTCAGTTCCAACAAAACCCGGTGCTGCCACTTTGCCTTTCTTCGGTATTGATGCTGTCATTATTGATCCAACTTCCGGTAAAGTTTTGGAAGGTAACGACGTTGAGGGTGTTCTTGCAGTCAAGTCTACATGGCCATCAATGGCTAGAACCGTGTACAGAAACCACAAACGTTACCTGGAAACCTACTTGAAGCCATACCCAGGGTTCTACTTTACAGGTGATGGTGCAGGCAGAGATCACGATGGTTACTACTGGATTAGAGGGAGAGTTGATGATGTTGTCAACGTTTCTGGTCACAGATTATCCACCGCGGAAATCGAAGCCGTCTTATTGGAAGATGCTGCCAAGGTTTCTGAGGCCGCAGTTGTTGGTATTAACGACGATATCACCGGTCAAGCAGTTGTTGCCTTCGTTCAATTGAAGGATCCATCACTTGTTACTGATGAGGAATCCCAATTGAAGTTGAGAGTGGGTTTGAGAACCGCCGTGAGAGGCACCATTGGTCCATTTGCTGCACCAAAGACAATCATCATTGTCGATGATTTACCAAAGACGAGATCCGGTAAGATTGTTAGAAGAGTTCTGAGAAAGATTGTCTCTGGTGAAGCCAAGGCTTTGGGTGATCAATCCACCTTGGCTAACACTGAATGTATTCCATCTATTGTGGAGGCTGTTGAAAAGCAATTTGGGGTCAAGAATTGAATATAAATTGTAATATTATCTTCTTTTAATAAGTGATTCCTTACATTATATAATTTATAATATTATACATGAGATTTATACCTTTGAAAGGTTGAATGCTCTGAAAATAAGAATCGACGCTGAGCGCTGAGCGCTGTGCATATGCCAGCTGACGTAAGCCTTCCTCGCTCTTCTATTTCATTTTTTTACTCTCTGAGTGGCAAATATAGAGGACGCCACTTCTTCTCCAATGACGCTTGAACAATTGACTATCTCTTTGACGAAATCTTTTGCTGCCTCAGATTTTAACCAATGTCAGACTTTATTAACGCCGATCAAAAAGGAGTTGGTTAGACATGGTTTACTGCTACCTAGTGTCAACACCAATCCGAGCGACAAAGAGATCTCGCAATCAATATTAGAAATCGGTGCTTTGGTATCCCTCAATTTGGGTAACTTCACCCAATTTGAAAGTTATATCAACCAGTTAAAGCTCTATTACGACTCTTCTAATAAAGTGAGTGAAAATAGGAATAAACTATTAGCACTACATTTATTGTATTTATTAACCAAGGGTGACTTAGCAATGTTCCATATTGAATTGGAAAAGCTAGATAATCTCATTGAATTGGAAAAGGACGCTTATTTGAGCATTCCTATCAAGTTTGAACAATGGATAATTGATGGTGATTTCTACAAAATCAATGATTATATCAACAACGGGACTAATTTTCCATCGAAAGAATTTGAAGTTTTTGAATTGGAATTATTGAACTCGATCAGGATTCAAATAGGTGAGAATTTGCAGAACTCATACAAGGAATTGAAGTTAGAAAACCTTAAATTATTGCTCTTTTTAAAGGAAATGGATGAGACAAACCAATTTATCGAAAACTTTGGGTGGACCGTTAAAAATGGTGTTGTTCACTTCAACAAGCAAGACCTGGATGAAAATGAGGACAGAGATGAAAAGTCAATCTTGAAGAACACGTTATATTATGCAAAGGAAATGGAAAGTATTATATAAGTCGTGACTATAGGATATTTAAAAGATAAAAGTAGGGAAATAACCATTCAGGAATTTCTTTAATAAACTCGATACTCTGGATTCAGGGGTGTTCCTTGATAAACCCGATCTTCTGCCCAATCTTCGGTTTTATTCAGGGGTTTTCCTTGATAAACTCGATCCTTTGCTTAATTTGGGAACATAATTTCGATCGATCTCCGTCAGTCAATGGTAGATAATTAAAGTGTCTCTTTTCAAGACAAAAGTAATGGATCATGTACTTCCATTGGTCCAACTCAAATTGGAATTCATTCTCACTGTACATTCTATTATTCACATATTTTTCATGGTTGAGAACCCCAGGCTCCAACTTTGGGAAATTGCAATGCATGAACATTTTCACATTATGTGAGTCATCTAAATAATGGATCAGTGATTGGTAAACTGTTTCACCCTTGATCTTGCGTTGGAACTCTTGTACATTTTTCCAATCTTGAGTAGGGTCATATTGAACCATAGCTGCACCGATGTACTCGCCATCGATCCATCTACCCACAGCGTTCAACCCTCTACCCACTTGATAAACGGGTTTATTCAAGACATGAGCAGCTGCTGCAAATGTGTCTTTATCCCCTTCACCTGATCCTCCTTGACCCAAAATGGGATAATATTGTCTTGGGCCGTAGAAATTGTAGTACAAACTTAGTAAAAGTGTTTGAAAATGAAGTCTCTTGGAAACGACTAATTGACCCGATTCAGTGCTTAAATCGGAAATAGTACCCTCCCGATCATGCAACGGCACATCTTTGTGTAAATTCTCAATTGGATTAACGTACAATGATGTTGGTGATATTGGATCATTCATATTCCTAATCCTGTCACCAATAGCGGAATTGACTATTTCGTAAAACCCCGGGTGATGACGACGCCTCCAAAAGTCGGGCCATAGCACCAGACCGTGTGATTCAAAAGGGTCGCTTACAACAAGTTCATCAGGGTTGACAAGTGGGATATTGTCCGAATCCAAATAGATGACGTTTTCGAACGAGGACGCCAGCAATGCCAAAACTTTGTATTGGTAGCCATCAATTTTATCCAAGAATCGTTTCGGAAGAATTTCGTAAAGCTTAATACACCTACCGTTGAGTTGGTTTGGCAAGATGTCATCACATATGTCATTCTCGTATTGGGATTCCCTTGGTATTATCAACTCCACGGGTAAACGGGAACCTTGTGCTCTCAAATTGGTTATTGATAGTAAAGAAAGCCAGCTAAATTTTCCACCGCCAATCAAGACGTATCCTGACCCACTATATCTTCCTTTAGGGTAATCAACCATATTTGAAACGAACTTGCTGTGTGATTTCTTCAAATCCTCGATAAGCGATTCGGGAACCTGCAAACAGTTACCTAGGTATTCTTCGGAAATAAGTCTTAGATCTGGGTTTGATTCGTGGTAGGCAATATCTCTCTTTTCATTCACGTATTGCTTAGGTATCAACTTCAAACCTTCAATCGCTACATTGGCATTTTCATCCGAAAGTAAAAAGCCCACCGTTGGCGACGCAAGAATAAGTCCATCCAAAACCTTCTCAAAAATGGAGGCCAAGCCGCTGGAATCGGTTGCCAATCCTGTACCTTCCCCAAAGTAGTCACCATTGAACTTCTTCTTAACGTTGGTCCCCTTCGAGGTAGAGGTGCCAATTGACTTCATGTGCAGCATGAGCATGATCCCCATCACTGTTGCTACAACTACCCATAAAGGAATCCTCAGGTATCGTCTTGACAAACGAGAAAGCCTAGACAGTTGACCCATCATGAAGAAAGCTCCGGGTAATCTCGAAGAAAGATTGGTAAAAATGAAAAACATTCAAATACAAAAACCTTAATCCGTACCATATAAGTATCATTCAAGAGCTGGAATTTTACTTCACAATATACTTAATTCTTGATTTTATCCACGTTTAGTTTACTATACTTTTATATCAACATTAAAAACTGATCACTGAGTAATTTGGACAACATGGTTTTTTCATGCCAAAAAAAGCACCAGACTGCTGTATACCCCCTCCCAAACAAGTTGAGCTTATCATCTTTTGAAAAAACGCCCTTTTGGTCGATTTAACACGTGTTCTTCATTCAATTTACTCTTTTAAATGCGGAACAAAAAAGTTTCCAAGGCTTATAACGCTTGATTAACTCTTTTTTTTCTATTCAACTATGCCATCACCGAGGAAATTGAGCACCTCACATAGGAGAAGATCATCTGTGGGGAAGATCGAGTTGGGTGATAATGCTATTGGAGGCATCCAGTCTACAAGAACTTCAGCAGAGCTGAAAAGAATGGAAAAACAGAACCAATTAGAGCTAAATAAGGTCTCGAGGTCAGCGACAGACGCAGCGGTCTTTGGGAAATTGTGGATATCGATTAAGATCATCTGCTACAGACATGTTTGGGTGATTCCTCTTGTTATCTGTTTGGGAATGAACTTGGTTTACCTCTTGTCGAACAATTATACACCATCAAATCCCCTCCATAGATTTCTCTGTTTATCGTACAATGTGGAGGGCACAGACTTGTATGAGAAGGGGTGGAAGGATTTTACATTTGTCGTTTACATGATTATCGTTTGTACCTTCCTGAGAGAGTTTGTTATGCAGGAATTATTGAGACCAATGGCACTACACTTCGGACTTAGGAGTAAATCGAAGATTTCAAGATTCACCGAACAAATGTACGCCTGTTTCTATTATTCAATCACAGGACCTCTTGGATTGTACATTCTATATGATACACCAATGTGGTTTTTCAAGACATCGGAGTTTTGGAGGGAATATCCACATTTGGAACTTTCATACTTGTTCAAATTCTATTATCTCTTCCAGGCAGGGTTTTGGTCTCAACAAGCCGTGGTTTTGATTCTTCAATTAGAAAAGCCACGAAAGGACTTTAATGAGTTGATCTTCCATCACATCGTCACGATCTTGCTGATCTCCCTCTCGGTTATGTTCAACTTCACCCAGATTGGTCTCTGTATTTACATCACGATGGATGTTTCCGACTTTTTCTTAGGGTTGTCCAAGTCCTTGAATTACATCAACTCTCCTCTTGAAGTTCCATTCTTTGTACTATTCATCTTTGTTTGGTTCTACATGAGACATTATCTGAATATCAAAATGCTTTGGTCGGTTGCAACGGAATTTTTGACGATTGGACCTTCTATTCTGGACTTTGATTCTCAACAATACAAGTGTTGGATTTCCCAACCAATGGTCTTCGTCTTGATCTTGGCATTGCAATTGCTCAATCTTTATTGGTTCTTTTTAATTTTGAGGATCTTGTTCAGAGTTGTCTTTTTGAACATCAAAAAGGATGAGAGATCCGATTCCGAAAGTGAGGATGACAGTGGTGAGAGTGCTGAGAGTGATGTGGGTGGTGAAACAAAATAGGCTTCAAGTAGTATACTAATTAATAAATGTCCTACATTTACCGTGGTTTCTATATAGATAAGAGGGTTAAGTTGTATCTCATTGTGAGACCCGTCTCTCTCCTTGTTTGCTAATCAATGTTATAATTTTACCTTGGTTTCTATATACAAATAAGATAATTTTGATCTCAAAGACTACCAAAGACTTCGGAGTTGTCCATCCCCAACCTTTGCTTGTATTCCTTCACCTTCTGTAATCTCCTTTGCAAACCCAGCTCACCTGCCTTACCTAAGACACCTGTGATCAAGTTGATGGTTCTACCAGAAGAAGAGTTTGCTGGAATTGGATATGTCACCAGGTTTGGATCCACATTGGTGTCCACAATACCAATGGTTGGGATTCTGGCTTGGTTGGCTTCCTTGATGGCCACCTTGGAAATTTCTGGGTTCAAAATCACAACCAAATCCGGCTTGATGATCTTGTTGTTTTCATCACTGGTCAACTCTCTGTTGGTTGGCATGTCTTCCATGTCCACCTCGTGCCTTGGTTTTGGGTTTTGCATGGAATTGGTGATGGCACCTGGAACCCACTTTCTTGCAACGTAATAACCATTACATCTTTCTGCAGCTTGTTTGATGGCCTTCAGTTGACCGACTTGCAGACCAAGGAATAAGACCAAACCACCATTTTCCACCACACCTTGGACAACATTTGAGGCCGCTCTCAAGTATTCCACCGTCTTTTCCAAATCAATTATATGGATGTCCTTGTATTCACCGTAGATGAACGGCTGTGAGTTGTGGTTGAAGAGGGTTGTTGAACGTCCTAAGTGAGCACCTGCAGCCATCAATTTCTTAACTGTCACATCCTTAGCTTTTGGTGGGTTTGTGATTAAGGTGTGTGGTTTATAGACCCCCACAATTTCCGATCCCAAATCACCCATAGTTTGCGCGTGATGTCTTTGTCTGATCACCAACTCCGCTTCGGTGTATGGGTCACTTGGTTCACTTGGAACCAAGTTGGGGAACTTGGCCAAAAGAGACGACGAAGAGTTGAATTGTTTTCTCAATTTATCTCTGTTACCGTAGGTCTTGAGCAAGTTTTGAAACTTCTGCATCGTCTTATCTTCCACAGCAGGTGAAGCAGATGGATGCTGGTCTAAGAGAACATCCAATTGGGCTCCTGTCATCTCACTCAGTTGTTCCAATGAATTACCGTAAGGAGTTCCTTGCACATTCAAAGTTGGCAAAGAGGTTGATTTCAATCCAGAAGCAACTGTAGCAGTCTCTTCAACAAGAGTGGACGTCATACGACGACCCAGAGTTCTCAACATCGTGGCCATTGCAAGTAACCTTGAAGAAACACAGTGAGAAAATCTCGACTCTAAGTAAGATGAAAATTTTTGTCAACGGTTAATGTTACGTAAGCGTGGTTTGTCTTTTGATATATAATTCATCAAGTTGTTGGTTTAGGATGCTCTCAAGAACCAACAAGGGTGTTTTGCAACGTTATTTAACCCATGTGGCAAAAATTGGGGTGAAAAAACCGACACAAAACGCCATTACTGAGGAATCAGACTTTGCATTCAGAAAATCGGAAATAGAGTCACTGCAAACACATCTTCAGGACACCACTCTGTATCCCTCATTTGGGGATGTTGTTATTGAGAGTAGGCATGTTGATGCTGATTTTGTTTCGCTCAGATTGGACCAATTTAGAGCCAAATATGAAGGCATAAGTGAAACCTCCCAAGCAAAGACAATGTTGTCTGGTAAGATACTTAGTATCAGAAAGGCGGGTAAGGGGTCGTATTTTATGGATATCATTCAAGATTATACCAAGGTTCAGTTGATTGTCCACCACAAGGTGATGGGATGGGAGAAGGATCGATTTGTTGAACATCATTCGAGATTTAGACCGGGCGATCAGGTCATTGGTTTGGGTTTTCCCGGAAAGACCAAAGTTGGGGAATTATCGTTGAAATTGACGAG
Source organism: Saturnispora kantuleensis (assembly GCA_030557035.1). Taxonomy (NCBI): domain Eukaryota; kingdom Fungi; phylum Ascomycota; class Pichiomycetes; order Pichiales; family Pichiaceae; genus Saturnispora; species Saturnispora kantuleensis. The sequence goes on along the minus strand of JAKTVD010000009.1, from coordinate 99,166 downwards.
TGCGTTGGTGTTGGCAGCTCCAGCTTTACACCCCTTACCCCCAAAGTTGACAGATACGTCTAAAATTAATAGCAATAGGGTGGTGGATTACTTGGTGAATAAGAGGTCCCAAGACGTGATATTAACGAGAAGTAGAATCATTTCCAACATTAGAAGGTTTTTTGAAAACAAGGGGTTCATTGAAGTGGAAACTCCGATCATCGGGTCGGGTAATACCGGGGCAAATGCAACACCATTCACCACTCACTCGGTCCACGTCAAAGATGACAATAACGAGTTGAAGGAATTGAGCTTGCGTGTTGCTCCTGAACTTTGGCTAAAGAAATTGATCATTTCCGGATTTGATCAGATCTTCGAAATCAGCAAAGTGTTTAGAAACGAAGGTATTGATTCCACACATAATCCCGAGTTCACAACATGTGAGTTCTATCGTACCTTTACCAGTTTGGAGGACCTCATGACCATCACCGAAGATCTTTTTATCTTTATAATGCAGGATTTGAAGGCAGATTCCAGATATAAGTTGGCCCATGAAAATTGTACACAGTTACTCAAGGTGATTGAAGATGAGGGTCAAGGCCACTTCAAACGAATTGATTTCATTGAAGAACTGAACAAACAGACAGGAAAACCATTGCCGGATCAATTGACATCGCAATCTCTTATCGAGTATCACGAATCTCTAGGAATCGAGGTCCCAAGAATCAAATCCGAGTATCAATTATTGGATAATTTATCCTCGTTGTATTTGGAGCCTCTTTGTGGTGAATGTCCCACATTTATCTACAATCTTCCGGAAATTCTCTCGCCATTGGCTAAATCAACTCTGGATGCCAACAATAGACCAATCTCAAGAAGATTTGAATTGTACGTCAATGGTAAGGAATATGTGAATGCATACGAGGAAGAAAACAATCCATTCAAACAAGAATCCAAGTTCAAGCAGCAGCTGCAGCAAAGAGATCAATTTCAAGACAAGGAATCTATCATTCCAGATCATAAATTTGTCGAGTTCATGGAATGGGGGATGCCTCCAACTGGTGGTTGGGGTTTGGGTATCGATCGATTGACAATGCTTTTAACGGGGAGTGAAAGAATAGACAATGTGTTACCGTTTGGAAAGCTGAATGATGTGTTGAAGCATTAACATAAAAAAGTGAAAAAGAGAACGCAGTGGGCTTGCAATTATCTTTAACTGGCTACGTTCTTCCCATGGTAACTCTTTTAACACACTTATAACGCGTCCAAACACTGATTTCATCCCTGCTCATGTATATAGATCAATATAGGGGGAATCGGACATCTTCACATCTTCCAAAACCCTCTAGCAATCTAATTGGTGTCTCAGACAATCGATTGTAGTTTTTTTCCCGTATGTAGATCAATTCAGTGGGGTATCTTCTATTATCACTTCGTGAGGTCTTATATTTACACATTATCCACGGTCAATCCAGTATGCTGACCTCACCGGGTATCCTATATTATCAGCATGGTTCAAAATAATGACTCTGATCAAGAATCCTGATGTCAATCCAGTATGATCACCTCATTGGATGTAACCTCCTCTATTCTCTCATCTTCAGATACCAAACTAATCACCTCAAGCACAGTCAATTCGTCCTCGTCTGGAGCAAGGCATTGTCCACATTTAGCAGATTCCATCGGTGTTATTCGTCTATCTAGAGCAGAACTGATCAAATCTCTCATCTTTCCACATGGTGTACTGGATAAATTAGTACCAACCTTAACCACCTTGGTCACACTCATCTTCCCGCTACCAATCCTCTGTAACCTTTTTGATCTAACTGTGTCAGAGTTGGACTTGACAGCCTCTATCACCGCTCTTGGTTTATAAACCATTATATTTGAAGTAGCTCTTAAATTGGCCTGACCATTCTTCTCTAGTCCCAACTCAAAATACTTATCCTTCAGCTCATTCAGCAGCTTGTGAAATGCTGCATTGTGAGGGCCGTGAACATTGTGGGTCAACTCGTGAAGCATCACGCCGAGAATTTCATTTGATTCCAAAAACCATGCAGGATTTGTAGCTGATCTCAACCTGAGGCAAATCTTTTGCCCTCCATTCACATTCAAACCCAGAAGATTGGCATTAGTGGGATACATCTCACACAGTAGACCTACCTTGAATCCGTAATGATGGAGCAAAGGCGTTACCAACCGGGCGATCTCGTGAAGAAGATCTAGCGCCTTTTCATGAGTTTCAAACCTTTTCAAAGAGGCTATTCTTGTGATATTTAAAGTCGGTGGATTCCTGGTTGGTTTGGGTGTGGGTCTGAATTTACCCCGACCTTTCACTACCATTGTTAAAGAGAATCAAAAGAAGAATGATTACATAAGCACTATATTACTATCTACACCAAGTTTTCAGCTCAGCAATGCAAAGAGGGAAGATTAAAAATTATGTTCATCTTCAGTGTAGAAGACAAAATGGGACGACTCTATTACTCTATTTTTCAAATCCCTCTGTTAAACCAGACGGTCTTGATTTCATTCCCGTTCTTGTCCTTCAAGTTCTTGAACTCCTCTCCAAGGGATTCTGCCGAAACAACCGTTCTCTGTGGGAAAACAGCCAAGGCAAAGGGCAAAGCCACAATGGAAGTAAAAAAGATCAACCCCAAGTTGGCACCGGTGACAACTGCAACTGATTTGTTTTTCAAAATTGACTTCTGCAATTGCATCAAAGCCAAAGAAGGTAGCACCATGATTGGAGTGGCGTTGATGACTCTGGAGGCAGCAGTTTCTCCCACAGCTTGCACTGCTGCCTTCTTGGAAATACCCACCACGTTGTTGTCGTCATCATAGACAGAAATACCCTTCTTGATTTCTTCGGATCTCATCAAGAAGACATTCACAATACCAGCAGAAACAACTGCTGCAAATGGAACCAATCTGGACAATACCAGTCTAGTGTTTGGCTTGATGTTCTTCAACTTCGGAACAATGTTGTTCAGCCCCAAAGCCACACCACAGGAAGCACCAACAGCCAGAAAGTAATTGGTCACCAATTGCTTCGTGGTCATTGGGTGCGACTTGTTGGCGTTCGCGGTATTAACAGCAACATTCAAGGATTGGTTGGCAATTTGCCAGAACACCGTACCCACTGCACCCAGACCCGGAGTTAACATACCAGCCGTAACAACCAAATTGGATAAAACACAGCACGACATTCTGAATGGCAAAAAGACCGTTTCCCCCGTATCTGGATGGATGGATGAGTCCAAGATCTTCTTGGCCCTCCACAGCTCCGGGGTCATGGTAGAAATCAGACCGTTTCTGTAGTCCCAGATCATTCTCTTGGAATTTTCAATGTCTTTCGATGTGGAGAGAAGCATTGTTGGATCAGACAGATCCATGCAATGTCTCACTCTGCCTAGAAAGGTGGACAAGTCGTAGCGAGAGTCTGGAAGCGGCACTGGGCCAGTAATTGAAGAAGCCATTAAATACTAGAAGAAAAGCCGTTAAATGAAAAATTCGATAGTGACTAATAATTACAAAGTTACTGGTTATGGATTATAACGGATGGCCTGTTCTTCTGATGTAGTTCAAAACAGGGTCCTTCTTCAATGAGTATTCAGCCATTTCGGTGATTTCCCCCGCCGGAATCACCTCACGCAGCTTCTTGTCGTTCTTGTACCAGATCTCGATTAAATATTTCATCTCGCCCTTAAGTGCAGAGGAATATCCGTCGAATATCTCGTACGTGGTGCCTTCAATGAGGTTCTTGACATTGTAGTATATTTTCCCGTAATCAACCCCGCTCTTCACAAACGCATCAACAATAACCCCATAGTTGGCACCTTTTTGTTCGTAGATGGCTTTAAGGAGCAGCTGGAACAAGTGGCTGATCGGGAAAAGAGCATCAACGTCGCAAACCTTCTGCGCCATAATGGTGAACTTGTTGGAGACCTCAACAAAGTATGGCTCCTTCGTCCCGGATTCCTGATATTGGTACTTCCATTTACCAAAGAGAGATTCCCATTTATTCAACACATCCTCGTTGTTTCTGTGATTGGACACCTTGAAAGCCAGAAGAGCCAATTCGTAGTACCCCAATGGATCAATGTAGCCATTATACAACTCATTCATGGTCAAAATGGATCCACTCAATTTCTTCAATGCTGTTTGCTTGGCCAATGGAATCAATCTCTCGTCTTCCTGAGTGGTATTGATCAACTCGTCCTGGAGGTTGGAAACAGCGATCAAATCCTCTATATTCGTGCCCAATTCCACCACATCGCCCTTAGCATGCAGACTTTCGATACCGTTGATGAAATTACTGGCGATTGAAAGATACTTGATCCTATCAATCAACTTGAGGTCAAAGTTGCTCAGCGAAAGATCATGCAAAACCCTGGCCGCTTCAAAGAAGTCCCCTCTCTTGGAATAGTAGACCCAGAGTAGTTGAGACATCTCCAAATTTTTGACAGAGTTTGTCTTCAAAAATTCCAAAATATAGGAGGTATCAATGTACAACAACTTTTCTCCAATCCCGTTCTTGATGAACCATTGGTAATACTCATAGTGGAACATTTTATCCTTGTACTTCAAGCAAATGTCATTACAAGAATCTCTCATTTGTGTATAATGTGTGACCCATTGGCCCTTGGAATCAACAACCGCAGGCGCAAATAATGACACCTTTTCGCCCTTCCTATGTGGGATTATCCCCTCGGTGCCAATGAGCGTGTTATTTTGAACCTTTTCAACACTTGAAATAGCCTTCTTGTCCAAATCAGTCAAGATGCGGAACACCATGGAGTATAATTTCATCTTTCTATCAAATACCTCCTTTTTAGCAGGATCCAATAACATTTGGGTGTGAAGTTCACTCTGGTATTCGTTAGAAAACTTGGTTTGTTCAGGAGTGTTAGCCAGATCCAAAATAAACGAAACTGCGCCTTCATAGCACTCCAATTGAAGAATGATGTTAAGACAATCGACAATGGTTTCCTCCCCTAGCTGATCACCGATTTGCTTCAGAAGATCAATTGCCTCCTTTAAGTATTGAGAAATAACATGGGTGACACCCAATTGCTTCTCCTGATTGTCAAATAAAAGCTTGGCCTGTTTCAACTTTTCAATAGCCTTGAAGACCAAAACATCTCCCGTGGAGCAGAAAGAACCACACTTTTCCTGAAGGGAATTTGCCACTAATTCAACAGAATTTCCTCTCGAGATGGCCTTGTTAATGACTGAAGAAAGCAATTCCTTAATTAGCTTGCTGATTTCTGAGTCCGACTTTGTAAAGAAATCTTTGAACGTCAAACAACTCAAATCCACTTGCATTTGAATCGATAGGTAATTGACGATATTGAATAATTTCATCGTCTCTGAATCACCATTTGGCGTGTTCTCATTCTCCTCCAAAATAATTGTCAAGAATGAGAGACCTTCCTTAATGATGGTGAGGAATTTCGAGATGGAGTTGAAACATATTTGCTCGGCTTGAGTCGACAATTCATTGTTTCTTTCGCTCCAAACTGAAGAGGTAATCATATTGTTTGTCAAACCAGGGATGATCTTCTTATTGTCCTCAAAGAATTTAATAATGATCAAAATCGAAGATAATGAGTATTCCAATTCTCTCTTTGAGATGCTCAAACCATCTATGAGAATCTTTGGATTGTCCTTTAATTTTTTGATGGAGTTGATGTCCACGTATCCATCCCTGGTATACTTAATATCCTCTCTCAGTTTAAACACCTCTTTATTCCAAATATTGCGCATCAATCTTGAAATCAAAATTAAAGCTGCGTAAAATCTATCACTTGGTTCAACACTGTCAATAATCGGTGGTAAATTCTTATTCAATTTGGCATTCTTACCTCCGGAAATGAACAACTTTGTAGCCAAATTCCTAAAGGCGTCTGATTTATCGAATAAGCAGGCCAAGTATAAAGCGGTCGAGCATGCCTCGTCATAACCGTACTTGTTTGCAAACTGGCTAAAAGTTTTCTCATCAAGGGAATCATCCATGATCAAATCTGGAGTTCTGTATCTGTAAACAGTGATGCCTTCTTTTGTCAAAATAGCCACTTCTAGAGGATCACTCACGTATTGTGATGCAAATTCGTTGGCATAACCTTTTGGCTTGTCTGTGGTATTGAATGAAGGGGTTAATTGGACAATTGAAAAGATGTCAGTGTACTTCTCAATAATTTCAAAGTCTTCCACATATTGAGAGGACTTCTTTAAAAATCCGTAGTCTGGTACACTGGAATATAAACCAAGTTCCTTGGAATATCCGAAGAAAATCCCTGGTGAAATTATCAAAGCTCTCGTCGTGTCCTTTAATAGATCGGACGATTCTTGCGATGTTTTTAACTGATCCAACGTGATAATCGATGGGGATTGATTTTTAGTGATTGATTTTGAAGCTGGATTTTGTGGTGCAGGCGTTGATGACTTTAATAATCCAAATGAGGTCATAGGTTTTCTAGTAGGCTGATTTTGAGACATCAAATTTTGATACATGGCATCATTATTAACATTTTGATCATTCGCCAATAGCTTTTCCTTCTTCTTTTCGATCATATCTGCAGTTTTCAGATCAATTGGAGGAAATTTCACATGAGCAGTGTTCAACGCAACTCTACCATCATAATATTTTGAGCCTTTAAGATAAAATCTGCATCCATTAGACGATACCAAAACAAGAAATAAGTTTGGATCCTCCTTTTTGTTAACAGGGGCCATTTTGATGAACCTCAACTGATTTTTACGTAATAGGGGGGAATTGATATTCACTGGAACCGATGGTGTTGTTGATAAATCTTTCAAAATCCCATTTGCGGTCTTTGTAATGCAGTGACCCAATGAGGTATTATTCGAGGAAGTGTTGATCTGGTAAGCTCTAAGAATTGACTTTGATGATAATGAGTAAAGTGTCTTTCTTTCCTGATCAATGCACACATCCAAAATGATCTCATTAGAAGCAAATTCTGAATCACTGTTTAACCAATTCAAGACTGGCACATTTGGTAAGACGGCCGAAATCGAGGATCCTGTGAGACACTCTTTCGAGCAACTTTTCGAGAACCAATCCTTTGAATTCGAATAATTGAGCTTCCAGATGGATTCGCCTGTGCCTGAGCCTGTGAAGAAGACGTCGCCTGTCGACTCCAGTGTAATGAATTTACTCACCAATATTCCGTGAGTGGAGACCGTCATTTTTGTATCGGAGACGACCGCCTTCTTAGTGTCTTCGTTGAATTCTATTGCCAAAATTTTGATTTCCTTTGAGGTGGAGATTAAAAGAAGGTGGTTCACTGATACCACAAACACCCCTTTTTTTGGTTTCACCAACTCACACGCCAAGATTGTTCCGTTGAACTCATCCACGATATCAAATTCATCATCCGAACTGGTTCCATTGTAATTCCAAATGAATAACTTGTTATCTGACGCAAACCACACTCTTGCCAACTGGGGTAACATACCCATATTGGTGATAATACTATTATGCTTTCCCTCACTTGATTCAAACATTCTTTCCGGAAGACTATAAAATGCAGACTTTTCAAACCTTTTGAACGTTCCCAATGACTCTTTGGGGTTGAAATTATAGTTATCAATAACATATTTTGATAACGTCTCGAATAACGTGTCCATTGAATCGTCTTTTTCTATTTGGGCTGTAATGCACTGAGACGCCAAATCCGTGGGCGTGGTGGTTGATAGAGGTAAGTACTGTAAACTGAACTCGTTTGACTGTGTTGATTGGGCCGATTGGTTATTAGCACCTCCATAGACCATATTAAAGAAAGAGTTCATCACCACCGGGTTTCTGGTCTTCGACTTCTCCTGTGCTCTTTTTTGTTGAAGAGATGAACGGGTAAGCTTCAATAAAGGTCTCGACTCATTTGGAGCCTCCGAACCCAATAGCTGGGACAATTGTGGAGGCATTTGATTATTTCACCTCTGAGACGGGTGTTGATTATTTGTCTAAGAAAAATTTTGGTCCTTGATGGTTTTTGATCTAATTGGGTTCGCTAGCGGGGTGTATTTTTTTGCAGATGTTTAGATTTCAACCCCGGGAATTTGTGAATTAAACAAATGGTTGGAACGTTTTCATTGGCGTTAATTTGCACTTGTTTTCATTCAAATTGAAGAAGTTTTGATAAATTTGCGTTTTTTGTCAATTTGACTATTCAAATTGCAGTTACCACATCTAGGATGTTGAGACATGCGTTGAGTGTCTCTTAGGGCATTGTTAGGGGTTTAAAACTGTGGCTTTCATCAAATGTTATTTTTTAAAAATTTGGATTTGTAATGTTGACTTCTTATTAATCATTATGGTGAAGGAGTTCCCAACGCAGACGGAGACTGAGGTGGAAGAATTGATCTTCAATGCCACGCAATTTGGTTTGGCCAATGGCTTGGTAATGTATCCTCCAGAGCCATATCTTGATTACGGACCGACGTTGGCACCGATCACTCTATATCCGACGCCATTTCCCAAGGAGGAATTCGAGAGAAGTTTGGACATTTCAAAGACGTACAACAAGTTGTATGCTAACATTGTAATTGAGAAGAAATGGCTCTTGGGTATCGTCAAGGAATTATCTATTTCCGATAGGGATTTCACAGGTAAACTCTACGAATGTTATCAGCGAGCAACAGAAAACGGAATTCCCCAGAATGTTTCACTGGGAGTCATCAGATCCGACTACATGTATGATGAAAAGGCGAAAGTGATTAAGCAGGTGGAGTTTAACACCGTTTCTGTTTCGTTTGGCGGGTTGAGCTCCAAAGTAGGGAAGCTACATGCCTATTTGAACGAAACCAGACAGTATGCAAGCTCGGAACTTTACTATGCCAAGGAAGAACTTCCTATCAGTGATTCCGCTCGAGGTCTTGCCGAGGGTCTTTACTCCGGCGTCGAATATTATAACAAGACGTATCTCAATGGTGAGAACAAATCCATTGTCCTCTTCGTTATTCAACCAAAGGAAAGAAATGCATTTGATCAGAGAGCAATTGAATTCCCTCTTTTGGACGACTTTGGCGTGCTGTCAAGGAGAATCGAGTTGCCAGACGTGGCCCAGTCTGTCAAGATTGATCCAGCAACAAAGAGACTATTCTACAAGGGATTTGAAGTTTCCGTCGTTTACTACAGATCTGCTTATGGTCCTAAGGAGTTTGAGAATGCGGAAACATGGGAATGCAGAACCCTGCTGGAATCCACGTTGGCAATCAAATGTCCCTCCTTATTAACCCAATTGAGTGGCGCTAAGAAAATCCAACAATTGTTAACCAACGAAGAGCACTTGCACCAGTTCATTACCCCCGAAGAAGCCAGTGAGTTGAAGACAACTTTCTGTAAGATTCACCCCCTCGACTTTTCTGCTCAGGGTCAAGTGGCCAAAGAATTGGCTTTCAATGAACCGGAGAAATATGTCTTGAAACCTCAAAGAGAGGGTGGTGGCAATAACATTTATAAAGGGGACATTCCCGGATTTTTGAGATCCATTCCTGAGAAGGAATGGGAGGGCTATATTTTGATGGAACTGATCCACCCAAAAACTCACAAAAACGTCATCCTAAGAAACGGTGAATTGCTCAAAGATGGGCTAGTCTCAGAATTGGGTATCTTTGGGTCCTATTTGATCAACGAGCAATCAGGGGAAGTTTTGAGTAACCGTACCCATGGTCATTTATTAAGATCGAAAACCAGTAGCAGCAATGAAGGAGGTGTGGCCGCTGGTTACGGTTGTGTTGATAACATATATTTGTACTGAAAGGGTTTGCTGCTGGATACATCTTGCTAATCCATGTGTACTGAAAAGTGTTTAATATTAAATACATAAATAAAAGAACGTCGACTCATGAAAACGAAATGGAAAGAAAATGAAGGAAACATGTGCAATGAACTCAGGCATTGCCAAAATACCACCAAGTGGCAGTAGTGACACCAAAGCCAGTGAAAAAAATCTTATCTCTCGAGGACAATTCGGTCCTTTCCTCAGATTGGTGACGTTGATCCCTTTCTTCATCCTTTTGAGCCTCCTCTCTAGCCTTTGCTCTTAACTGTTCCCTAGCCTGGTTGACAATTTGGGACTTGGTATTGGCGATAATGAGCGTTTCCGCTTGAATCTTGGAAACTTGCTGCTTTCTTAAAGCAGACTCGATATACTCTCTTTGCCTCTGCTCCTCAACACGCTGAGATTCTAGTGCTCGTTGATGTTCCAATTCCCTCTTCGTTTGAAGCTCTTGTTGTTCTCTTAAGGCCGTGGCGTGTTCCTTGGCCTTAGCGGCGGCAAAATCCGCTGCACGCTTCTGGGCAAGAGCCAGTTCCCTGGCTCTTTGTTCAGAGGCCAATCTTTCTAATTCCCTCACTCTTTCCGCCTGTAATCTGATCTCCTCTCTCGCTTTTTGTTCCTGTGTCTGTCTCTCCAAATCCCTGGCCCTTTTCAAAGCGGCCTGTTTTGCAGCCTCCTTTGCTTTAAAATTAAGTGCATCATTCTTCTCCCTTGCAATTCTTGTTCTAAGCTCGTTCTTTATCTCCTCTTGCATTTTGGAATCTTTTTTAGCGGTTTTAGCCGATTTCATTAACTCCTGAGCAATTTTGGAAGGTTTTGTCTCCACTCCTGATTTCACAAATGGTGGTGCTGGTTTGGCAAACGATTGACCTGCATGAGTATTATAAAATCTCATCCCCTCTATTGGGTTTGAATCATGCTGTGATAATCTTTGGATCAAATCAATCTTCCTACCAGACACCTTTAACCCCCTCTTTCTACACTCCATCTTCAAACCATTCAAATTCATTGCGGTGTATCTGGAATCACTATTGGAATCCAATAAAATAGTCGACTTCTTAGCGGTGGAATGAACCTGTCTAATTGATTCTGCCTGGAAGAGAGTACCTGTAGTAGCTTCAGCTTTCGTTACAGCCTTTGAAATAATTTGACTCTCCTGCTGAACTAATAAGCGCAATGATGGTAACGATCTAGCTGTTCTTAGCATCTTCTGGCAGGTGTCGAATAAGGAAACGGGGCATTAGGTGGTTCAATTTTTTTTAATTTGGAATCCAATGTAAATACTGCAACCGAAATAGGAAATTGGTAAACATACATGTTGCTCATGTGCTCATGTTGTCGTTTTTCAATTGGACAAGGTCGACCGGTGAAACTAGACCTTCAAAGGAACCGGTGGCAAAATTAACAACAAATAGTAAATCGAGTGCCATTCGGTCTAACATTTCATAAGCTGTGAGAACACTCATCTGACCGGATACAATCGAAAGATCAGAAGCTGGAACAATGTGAGGGTCCATCTGAATTATGTGGTCTTCATTGCCTTCACCCACAAAACTGACCAAAGCTGTTGGAGATGCGCTATACTCCGATAAGACTTGGTAGATGGACCTATCTGCAACCCAGCCGACAACCGTTCTCTCGTACTTGGACCGTAAAATAACAATACCATTTTCTTCAGATAGGTCTGGAGCCAGCATATCGTTGAGATCTTGGACAGAAATCAAATCGGTTGCATACAATTCTTTTACCATGGAAGATGTGACTTCGCTAACAGTGATGGAACTGAAGTGAGAAATGGACATACTACTCTCCAAATTTGGCTTGATGTAATTCTTGGTTCTGAAACTCAGTAGTTGTTCATACAAACCTCCGCTGTTGCCCATGAGAACATCGTTGAACGCTCTGGAGACAAAAACTCCTAGCATAAGAGGCACCAAATATGTCACGGCACCCGTCATTTCAAAGACAATGATAACAGCAGAAACAGAAGTGTTGGTGACACCTGCAAAAACCGCGGCAGATCCAACTAAGGCATATGACCCCGGCGAAATGCACGACTTGTTCTCCAGTCGACAGGATTCAAAAATGAAAGAATCTGTTGTTCTTTGCAGGTGTTGCATGAACTCTCCCATTATTCTCCCCATTAATGCGCCCATTGTTAGCGATGGCAACAGAACACCTCCTGGAATTTGGGTGGCGTATGTATACGCAGTGGCAACAAAGATGATGAACAGGTAATAAATCAAATCAAAAGATAAAAAGTTTGCATGGCATATGGCAGGTTTGTCAACATTTTTTAGCAACTCACAGTCAAAAAACAAGGTATTTAGAAACTCCAGCATCGTCAAATTGGAAAACGGTAAAAAATACCTGAAAATTTGGCATATGAATGCTACAGACATCACTTCTATGACTTGAATCTTTCGATCATTGGTGTCAAAATATTTTGGACGTAACTCGTTGAAGCTAAGATGCAGCTTACTAAAGAGCAAGGAAATAACACCGCCAAACAATCCAACAAAAACGTAGGGAATTGTTTCAATTGGAATCCAATTATTTTCAACCCCCACTGTGAATGAATCATTGACAGAAACGGTTTTGAAGGGATGCAATTGAACAAACAGGAAGGTGGCAACAGATGCACACACAAACCCGTACCACATCACTTTGGAAATTCTGGAACCAAATGCCAAAGTCTCCACGGCGAACAGCAATCCTCCAATGGGGGTAGTAAATGCTAAAGATATACCGATCACAAAACCGATAGCTAAAAGTTCCCTAATTGTGTCCGGGTTGTCCAAATTGTGGAAGATAGTAAATCTTTTCGAAGTAGCCTTTATAATGAGGTAAATAACACCACAGGAAATGTGAATCAAGGGACCTTCGTATCCGATCAATAAACTCCCCGTACCAAAAACAAAGATTAAGCTAATAAACTTCTTCCATATTGTGTCCCATTCCAAGAAATCGGTGTACTCAGAACCTCCAATGATCATCACCAAGTCACTGATTCCACTTTTTTGAACATTATCATTTGTAGTTGCTATTATGGATGCAATTCCAGCAAATATCAAAGTCAATGAAAGTGTATTGCTCACACGAAAAACTGAATATTCCGAAATATTAGACCACCCCTTTTGACATGCCTGCTCCACTGCCAATACATTGGTAGAACAGTAGCCATATTTGAAATCACTCAACAAAGTTGAAGACCAATCCAACAATATTGTCAAAAAAGAAAGCAGTATACTGGCACCAACCACAATTGGCCATTGGTTACCGCTAAAAAGAAACTCCACAATTGTAGCCTTTGATATAGGGGCCATTTCAAAGTCCACGTAACTAAGAAAGTATCATGGATGGGCTGACGTAAGCAACGGTTTTATTCCAGAGCGGAATCCCTTACGTAATGGGTATATATCAAAATGAAGAAAAGTAGCAACCGAAACGATAATCTCAGACGGAAAGAACGTCCATTGATTTACTGATCTTGCGTTTCTTGAATCGGGTGGAATCAGAATCTTCAGAATCTTCCCTTTGATTTGCATATGTAAAGTGGAAAGATTGGTCTTCGGCCAGCTTCAAAATTTGCTCATCGGCACATATTTCGTCCACCTCGTTCCTAATAATCCGTAGGCCTTTCTCAATATCGTTAAAAAGATATACCGCATCCATGGTATAATACTTTTTCTCAAGGTTTTTCCTTCTAGAATGAAGAATGTAGTGAATACCAATTGGAACAGGCTCTTTGTTGAGAATCAACCCCCTGTAACGGACACGAAAAGGCTTATAGAACAATGTTGGCCTTGGAGCCATTTTCAAGATTCCATCATAAAATAAGATAGAGAGAGCGTTAAAAACAACATCCTTCATCCGATGTGTTGTAGCCTTCCCAGTAACATGAAACCCCAATTTTATTATTACATTAGAAGTGGAGGCCATGTTGCATGCATCGGACTCATTCAACCAGGCTATTATTTTTCTAATACTAAAGACAATTTTCATTGTTTCACTGACTTTGCTTCCTTGGCAAGACAAGCATTGAAAAAACACAGTTGTACAATTATCATTGTTTTTGATCGCATGACACACTGTATGGGAATATTTCTTGCAAGTGACGCATTCAATGGTGGAAGAATAACTCAAATTCATGGTACTATCGCACTCGCAACCAATGACCGATTTTTTTGTGTCTGTGGAAAGAACGGGTATCAACCGCTGAGCGGTTGCATTGGACTTATCAAGGGTAAGTTCATTCAACTCTTCGGCAATCTGGGGTGGCTTTTCCTGCTGAGTTGTTTCTATTTTTCTCTCTTCCTCAGCTACAAACGTAGTGTCTTCATCATCTTCGGCTAAAGATCCAAATGGATCCACTTCCCTGTATTTGGTATTTCCGGTGATCTGTGACATATCCACAGTAGCCAATGAGAGAATATTTGTGGAGATTTGATGAAAATTCGTCTTGGCCGATCCACACTCGGTGACATCTAATTCTTCTGTACAGGATATTGGAATTCTGAAAATAGCAGGGGGCTCATCCGAGCAATCAACAAATTTCTCTGGACAGTATCCCACTTCACTCATATCGTTAAATAACAATTGCATCAGGAGATATCTCCTATCAGGTAAGTTTGGCAAAGACTGTGTAATGACAAGGATTCGTTTCAACAGTTGGTGAATTTGGTTTCTTGCTTTGCTCATCGAGGGGAACGTTAAGTCGTTGTCAAATGTCATTTCAGGCCCATGTTCACTGTATCCAACTTTAAAACCATATGATTCAAAAAGCTCTTTAGGTTTCTTTGGATCGAGGATTATCGAAAGTTGAACCTCCTTTAAGTAGCCTTTTTTTAAGCTCTCATGGATGGCTAGCTCAATCCAATCAATAATCGCATCTGCTTCAGTAGAAAGGCCCCGTTTAAGCAATTTTATTCTTAGGCTACTGGACGTATTCTTATTTTGATCTTTATCTCCCTCTTGACAAACAAACCTGGAGTCTTCAAAATGATCGTCGTCAAAGAACCCTCTCAAGAATGCAATGCAAGAGATCGACATCTTGAACACTTCTATTAATGTCTCTTCGCTTTGTAGCAAAGACTTCCCCTCTTTGTCGCCGGTTTTATGCCTTGACATTGGTAGTGGAAAGCAGTAAAAATGAATGAGCATGCAGAAAGATTTTGCCTCCTCACTTTAAAAGGGTGTAAAGAACCTTGGATTTACAACTCAATGGAGGTTGTAGAGAGTGTCAACGTCACTAAAAGAATTATAACTAATTTGTTGACAAGAGTTCATCACTCTCATGGCTCTACATGAAGAAGTAACAATTACGGTAAGAGACCAATAAAGGAAGATGCAAACGCCGGATTTCAATACCTGAATGGTATAAAACAGTCAAGCAAGTGGATTTCTTCTACACCAAGTCTATTCTTATGGATAATATTGATATCTGAGCGGATTTGCAGACCCGCAAACGTCTCACAAATTGCCATTTCTTTAAACTGTGGTTGAATGCCCATTTGCGTGGATGCTTAATTTAATTTGACTGGAGTATGATAGGGCATTTTTTAACAAACAAGGGGTGAGTACTTTAATCCTAATTTTAAATGTCACTATACTTCACGTGCCATTTCTACATTGATTTCGGTAGTTCAGACAAGAGACTCAAACAATGAAGAAATTATTCTTCTATTATTAAGATTCCAATAGTAAAACTTGAATCACGATATTCTTTTTTATTTGCAGCCATATGCACCACTCAACTGGTGAATTGTTTTAACATTGACTCGCAACGTTCATTTTTCAAATCTTTTAACAGCCAAAAAAGGGAAATAGGCAAAAAGAAGCATTTAAGATATTGTGAAATAACATTCTCTTTCACTGTCAAGTGTCTAGTGATTGGAAAGTCGCCACTAACCATTCTACTGTCAATACTTTTCAAATGGGCTTGAAATGCTCTTTTTTAGTACTTTGGAAGATGAAAAATTACAAAATATGGTTCCCTTTAAACCAGGCTTTTATTCTTGAGCAGCCTTTGAAACTGCTTCCCAATCTCACAAATATTAGGTATCCGAGTCGGTTCCCATTCCTGAGCTTTTTTTTTCTGAAATTTTTTACAGGTCCATCATCACAGTCATCTTCATTCAAATGTTGAGAACTCATATCAAATCATTGAGAACCATTAAAGGTCCCAAGATATTAGCTAATACCAGTTTTAATGTTTTGAAAGTTAGATCTGTCAGATTTTACAGCGAAAATGGAGCGGAGAAATCAAGTTTGAAGGATCCAAAGATCACCGAAACCAACTTACATAATCCTTCCGACCCCTCTAGGGCGCATATGTTTGCTTACACTTGGGGTACCTGGTTGAAGAATGATGAAAAGGAAAAGGCGATGAGATTTACACCATTTTCTTTGCAAGGGTTGGACGATGTTATCAAACGATGCTACAACCTCGTGAAGGCTGATTTGATCAGCAAGGAAAACCCAGATGAAGTGAAACAATTAGACGGTAAGGTCAAGATTCTTTCAAACAACCTTGGTCACTTTTTTAAGGACTCCAAGTTGGGAAATGTCAAGAAAGTTGTTTCCCTTCATGAAGGTAAGCATCATAGAGTTTACCAAATTGTGCTTGAGAATGGGGATGATGAATCAAACTTCATTTTGAGATTGCCCTATTCTTTGGACTCTCAATTGTTCACTAAGAGAAAGATTGAGAGTGAGGTTGCCACTATGGATTTCCTCTCTGCCGCCTTATCTATGAAGATCCCAAGAGTCTTGGCATATTCTGGTGACATCGATAACCAATTGGGTCACCCTTT
Source organism: Saturnispora kantuleensis (assembly GCA_030557035.1). Lineage (NCBI taxonomy): Eukaryota > Fungi > Ascomycota > Pichiomycetes > Pichiales > Pichiaceae > Saturnispora > Saturnispora kantuleensis. Next base: position 82,569 of record JAKTVD010000009.1, on the reverse strand, counting down.
CATCTTGATGGAATACGTGGATAACGTTGAATCTTCTCTTATGAAGTTGTGGAACCCATTAGCTGACTCGGAAAATGACTCTCTTCAAGACACCAAGATTAAGGAAGATTTGGAGAAAGTCATTGATCCAATTGCAGATTTCCAAAAGATTGTGAATGATTTCATCTTCGACAATTACGGTGCTATTTATTTCAAGGAGGATTGTCCTACCGGAATCACTGCCTACGAGGGACAAGACAGATGGGTCATCGGTCCAACTGTGGAAAGAGCTTACTACAGGAACAAGAGACACGTTCCACAAGATGTTCTTGATAGACACATCGGTCCATGGAAGAGAAATGAACCATTCAAGATGGTCAAGGATCTCGTTGATTTGGAATTGCACAATTTGAAGATTATGCTTTCAATGGTTGATGCTCAGACCATTGTTGAAAACCGATTGGACTTGGAATCCGCAATTCAAACATACGAGACCTTCTCCAAAATTGCGGGTCATCTTTTCAACATGGACGCCGAATCCAGCATAGTTCCAAAGTTGGAGCAATTGTTGAAACCAAGATTGAACGTTGCCGATTTGGATCCCATGAACGTTTTGGTTAAAAAAGATGAATATGACTTCTTGGACTTTGAAAACTCCACTATCAAGCCTTTCATCTTGTCATCCTACCCTAAGTTCATCGAATACAATGGGGCCAAAATTTTCAACTTAAAGGATGAGGTTGAAAATTACGAGGAATTGGACGAGTTGGAAAAGGAGCAATATAAGTTTATGTTCAAGAGAACTAGAAATCAATTTATTTGGGAATTGGCGCTGAACAGCAGATCCAAGGAACTCCTGGGTGTCATTTCTCCGGCAGTTAAGTTGGTCAAGGCACCGTACATGAACGCTTTGGAGTTCAAATCCATCAAAGATTACCTTTACGTTCAGCATGGTTTGATTGAGTTATCGATGATGTGGGACACCTATGCCGAATCGGGCATACTTCCAAAGGTTCCAAATCCTATCAAGTTCTCTGAAGAGGAGTTGAAGTTGTTCCAAGAAAAGTTGAACGACTATCAAATTGAAATTTCCGCTACACCATTTGCTGCCACTGGTGGTTGGGTTCCACAGGATATGTTCAATAACTTGTTGAAGCAAGAAATGGTTGTGAAGGATGGTGAAGACTGGAAGATAAACACTGAGAAGGTGCTTGAGTGATGGTATGTAGACGTGTATATATCATTAAAGAAGAGGTTGGAACTTCATGAATACCCTTTTGTTGGCGTTGAGTCCTTGTGGTCTTGGTGGGGGGAGATATCTATCCGTGAGTGACCCGTGGTCCTCCTGTGAATTGGTATTTGATACAGAGGGCACGATGGGGGGTGGTATGGAAGCCTGTTGTGGTAAAATTGGCGATTGTGACACAACTGTGGCCATATTTAAAGAAGGGGTGCTCTTCATGATCCCCTTTGGTGTATCATTTGAGCTACTAGGTGGTTCGTAGTTTAAGTTCAAGTAATCCTGGACCACATTGGTAAATATTAGTTCCAGTTCAATGGATTCACTGGGGTTGCCCAACATCGAGTTGATTCGCAGTACTCTCTCCAGCTCAAAATCGGATCTGAACACTCTCTGAGTTTTTGAATCCCTCAAATGGAGAACCCTATTGGAGTTCACGATACCAAATGCATTTTTGCAGTTGGAAATTAATTCCAATATCGTTGGTGGTGCGCTTGAATTAGCGTTGTAATTAAAGGCTAATTCCTTTTGTTGGAACTTGACTGTCACCTTTATTGTATGATTTTTCCTCAAGGATGGCAGTTGTGGCACTAAAGGAGTCTGAGCAGCTTGTGGTGGACTGAACGGTGGTGGTATTGGCAATTCACTTGTTGATAGCGGGAAATCCGCCTTTGTTGACAGAACAGAGTCAATGACAGGCCTGTCTGTTTCAAAGTACGAGGATCTGACCGCATCTTCTTTGCCGGTGGGATCTCTTGTCAAGATTGGGAAATCTTTCAGTATAGTGTTATGAAATATATCGCAGAGGGGATTCAATGCAACATCAAAGCCAAAATCCTTTGCACATGCACCAATTAGTCGCTTAAATAACGAAGAGGCAAGATAATCGTTTAACCCGTTCACCTCCAGAGATGTCGAGTCCAATTTCTTAACTATTGTCGCCAATGTATGATTTGATTTCAACCTCATTTTGATATATGAAGAAGAGTCTGGTAAAAGGTGGTCAAACCATCTTTCCAACGTCAATAGAACGGCCGAGTGGATACAAGATGATCCCAATTCCTCGAGAAGATCAATATTCATTGTCTGCTTTACATTTGTTGAGAATTCAAAGCATGTTCTTGACTTCTTTATCGTTTGTAGGATTTTATTTGCCGATTTGTGAAATTTGGGGTCCGTGTAAATATGCTTTAAAGATGGTAATTTATCCTGTTCCTGGGGGATGTATGGTGCCACCAATGAGCTGACTGCCAATTTCGCCGCCATATCTTCATGTGATTCTTCTATTTCCACCTTATCATTACCATCTAGGGACATAAATTGCATACTATCGTCACTAATTTTCGGCCTTTTTGACTGTATGTCATCTTCCTCGTCGCTGACTGTATTTGTTGACATCTTTTTGCTATTAGTTACTTCTTGTCTTTTTTCTGATCTTCTTTTATTTCTACGCACACTCTGGATTGCCATTCGCACTAGCTTATCAAACTCTCCAAGAGTGCTAGGGGGGAAGTTGAATTCCTGCATGAGTGTACGAGCACAGATCTGGATCTCTTCATCTTGTTCACTAGCTTTTTTGCTCGAAAGCGACAAAGCATCAACTAATTGTAATCTTCGAGAGGAGAATTTTCGCCAGAGGTGTTCATCCTTGAAGTTCAACTTTGTCCTAATAACCCAGGTGGCTCCTTTTGATGCTTTTGACATAATTTTTGAAATGAATCAAATGATTCATGGAATCATAAAAAATTTTTACGAGATGTCCTGAGGGTGATTCATTCTGCTCAGCATGGTTAACAGATTTCTTAGGTTTTCTCGTTGATTTGGGATTGTAAGTGGGGATTTATTGTTATAGTAAGGCCTAATGGTGGGCTGAATGGTATGCTGCAATTGTTGTCAGTTTTTAGTGTGAAATACACACGTATAGTGACTGGTTCATTGGCGATGAAGTGATAATCTAGTAGTGTGCTGCACGAGATGCTTTAGTAATGAAAGCATGTTGTGTCTGGTGCTTGCTGATCTTGTTATTGATTTCATTTGATTTTCTATCGAACGAATTATCCTCTCTTGATTCAGAGTTCAGTTTTTGTTCTAATACTTTTACTTTTTAATCCAATTGCATCTCCCTTTGTCTAGAGACACCCAGGTTCTCCTGTAATCAAACCAGGTTTGTCTCTTTGGACTGCAAAGTGACATTCAAATTTGTCAATTTCATTTGATAATCCTCAATCTTTTCATTAAGGGTCATAGAAAGTGTAGTTATGCAAATAAGCCTCATATCCCATTGGGTTGCGTTCAAATGGAGTGCCAACTGCCGCTCAATCATTGCTGAAATGAGTTGATCTATCATTATTAGTATTATTATTATAAATTAGTATGTATTATCATCTGTTAATTTTCTTTTATTATTTCTAATAGGTATTAATATTCATTTCTCGTCAGAGACAGAGTCTCCGTCGTCATCATCATCAAAGGCGCTGAAGTTTTCTTTACAGAATTTCTTCCTCAAAGTCTTCCCCCATTTGTAGAATGCAAAAGGCATGGCAACCATGGCAGTGGTGATAAATGCTAGAAGATATGAAGCCCAATGAAGACCTAACTTGTGATACATTTGCATTGTGAACAATGGAAAAGCGGCACCACCAGCAGAACGAAGAAAGACCTTAGTTGCCAAGGCAGAGGCCGCATATTTGGCATAGGTGTCAATGATGTAATTATTCAAGGAGTAGTAAATCAAGACCATACCGTACCCAAAACATAACCCAGAAGAGGCAGGACCGACCCAGAAGACACCATGGGAAGAGGTAGCGCCCAAGATCCAAAGAGCAATGGCAGGAAATGGAGAACCGATCATGGCCCCAACCAATCTATCCTCAGGTGTTGGTGTACGCCTGTGGCACATCTTGACGTATTGGTTCTCAATAAAAGGGGTAGTCATGAGGGCAAAGAAGGCGCCAATGATGATGGGGATAAGAACCATGCCGACTTTAGCATCATTGAAGCCGTACAATTCACCAAAAACAACGGGATATGCAAAGAAAAAGGCGTAAAGAAGGGAATAGATGAGGCAGACGTAAAAACAGATCAAATCCAAGACCGGTTCCGTGGCTGCAAATTTCAAGGGTCTGAGAAGACAGGATTCAACCAATTCCTTGAGTGACAATCCCACGGCCTCCTGTTCGGTCATGATCTTGTCATTCCCCGTCTCCTTTCTCAATTGCTTTGCTCTTCTCTTCAAAATTACTGGAGCGTATGTTTCAGGAATCAAAGACCCCACAATCCACATCAATCCTGCAAACGCGAAATTGACCCAGAAGATAAGAGAAATACGACCATCGTAGGTACTGATGAACCCGCCAACCAACGGTCCGATCACAGGACCACCGTAAGGGGCGGCAGCAAAGTATGCAATGGCCTTACCTCTGGTTTCGGTTGGAAACATATCGGAAATCGACCCTCCCACATTGGCCAAACCAGAAGCTGCAAAAACACCGCAGAGGAATCTACAGACGATGATGGTTCCGATGTTAGGAGCGACGGCGCATGGGATGTTGAAAATGAAGTAGAGACCGAAGGAGATGAAATAAACGGGCTGCCTACCAATGTTTTCGGACAATGGAGACCAGAGAAGGGGACCCACACTGAAACCCAACACCATAACGGAACAACTCAAAATCGAGACTTCAGTGGAGACGCCGTATTTCTCACTCATTGGGCCCAAGGAACCCGTGACAATTGAGGAGCCAAATGCAACGCACACGACCATCATCGATAGTGCGATCGTGTAGGCCCATCTGGCTTTGGCGGACCAATTGTGAGGATTGGCGGGATCGTTCAATGTGAAGGTGACGAATTGGATCTCAGGATCGAATTCAGGCTCCTTTTCAGTCTCTCCCACAGAGGCCTCCTCTGATGAGGGACGGGACAATTGGGTTCGAGTTCTACCCAATTCGTGCAACGTTGTCACCGGGACCAACCCGGTCTCGGTTTCCATTGTGTATTCTTCGGGGAACAGTGGGGCTCCCACTGCCTGTGGTCTGTTCACATCGATTGCTGAGATCGTCTTGGAGAGACCCTTATCTCTAAGGGATTTAGCCGTTTCTGTTCTCACCATTTTCAATGACTCAGCACGTGATAGGGTTGAGGATAGATTGCCTGATAGCTGTGATTGAGCGTCCTCTGGATCGTAAATTTGTGGCGCCTGGTTGACCTCGGGCGACATCGACGACGCATCTGAGGACACCGAGGAACGTGACGAGATGTTCGTCACTGGATTCTCGCTTGACATCTTATTTATGAAAAAATGGGGTGTTGCTTTCATTCTAATTTTGGGTGAGAAGCGGGCCCTTTATATGGTGAATCGGCTGAAAATTTTTGAGCGCGGCGAATTTTAATCGCTCTCAGACAATAAAAGATGAGGCAGAATGGCGATAGATGGTCCAGTAGGTGGCATTGTAGTAGACAATTTAGCCCAGCGTCCTTGTTGGAATTCCTTGATCAAATTCAAAAAAAAACCGTATTAAGAGGGCACAATTGAAGGGTATGTAAGTACATGTTTACATATTACCCAAAGCGGTAAATACGGCTGAAATTGTGCCACGTTTCTGCAGAAAAACCAATGGTAAAGTGGCGGAGGTGGTGGGTACCACTTTTGAGGTGTGAATGGCCCTAAACTGAACCCGTGATCAGGAATCCATAGAGGAAGGAAGAAGAAGGTATTCAAATCGCTCATTTTTTTGACAGCTTTCCAGAAAAAAAGGCTCGCTTCAAGCCGCGCACATTTAATAAGAAGGGAATCAGTAGTTATGTAGAGAGGAGGATGAAGTTTCAATACGTAAAAAGTTGTGGCCAGTGGGTTGGAATTTATTTGAAAGCGGTCAGAAAGTTGTGGAACTCAATTTCAAAGAGGAGGCGAGTTATGCAGGCAAAACAAAAGTGCTCATTTGCTCAGACGTTCAGCCGTGTGCCGTATTATAAGGGACGTAGTTTCAACGGTGTGAGTGGTCCAACTTGAGGCATGTTTCAGATCTGAGGTGGGAGCAGTGGCTTTTGAATCTAACCATGTGAATTTCTTTTTACTTCCATACCATAATGTTTGAGGCACAATCCTTGGGTCACTTTATTCTTTGAGGAACAATAGGGTCTAGGCCGGATTGGGGTTTTCTATATTTGTCCGATTCCTCGACGGACTTGCGTTTCAGGTAGGTTGGTAAGTTTCATTTGAATTGTCCGGTGGGTTATGGCCAGATATGGCTGTGATGGTGCTTCCGACCAATGGGTCATTAGCCACGCGACAACAATATTCCAGTGGGTTTTTTATTGCTGGTTTCAATTATGTCTCAGCGCAGTGATTTGGCACTCGGAGACCATTGATCGAGGATTTGAACTGCTGAGCAAGTAACTCTGATCTAAGCTAAAAGTAGCACCTCTCCATAAAAATCACCATTGACATTGCAAGCATGATGGATGGACTGATCAATATAGATAGGCTTCTTTTTTGGGTCCATTTCTAAAAACAACCAATAATAAAAAAAGGGAATCTCAAATGTATAAAAATTAGATTGTGAAAGTACATGTATGATCTAAAATAGGTCGCTCACATTGCATTTACATATTGAAAACTTGGAGTTTAATCAACCATTGCATTCTGAACACATCCCACGGTTTGTATTTTGGTGACTGTTTTTTTATGGTGAATGGAACATTACCCCACAAATTACCTACTCACTTGAATGGAATAAGGATATCTTCACATTGGCACCATAATGCCATGCTACCGGTCAAAATGATTTACTCTGCTCTTATCATCTTCAAATTCATTTAATGGTATTGAAGAGGAATTGTATGTAAATTGGGCATACATCGGAAGCCATGCTTACGACGTTATGGAGGATCTATTCTACCAACTTTAAATTTTCCAGCTTCAATCTGTTGATCTCCTTGAGAAGGTTACTGTTCATCGCCTCAACCTGTTTATTCTTCTCCTCTCTAACCCTCAAGACTTCATAATTGGCCATCAATCCATCGATTTCACTTTGTAACGATTTCCCCTCCCCCTGCAACATCAGATTCTCCTCCTCATTTCGTTTAATCAACGTCTTAACTCTCATAGATTCGGCATTCAACTGCTGGAAATTGGTCAACATATCAGTGTAAGATTTCTTCAATTGATTCAAATGAGATGTCAATTCCGAATTGGTATTCTTTAACTCGGTCAATTTATCGTTTCCCTCTAGGAATTCATCATCATTCAACTGATCAAATTCCATCACAAACCTTGTTATATCGGTCGGTCCCTGGTAATCCCAATGAAGTAATAATGGGCCTATCAGACTGAAAACACCAAACACGACCAAATTATGAAAGATCTTCGATAGAAGTTTGAGACTATTCCATTCCAACAACCTGTCCACCCAAAAAGATGGCTGCGTTAGCTCGGATTTGAACTCCTCAATTGAAGAAACTAATTCCAACATTTTGCTCAGATTGGACTCCTCTATGGACCTCAATAACATGAATTGGAACTGGTTGTCTTCTCCCTGTGGAGGCAAATACAATATAAAATAATGGATGATATACCCCATGACTAATGTCACCGAAGGGTCTCCGGTGAATAGCAGAGTGATAACAACCAACGGTGAAGGTTCCAGCTCAGCCCCTAAGTTCGTTGATTTTAAAAGCGAATATAGCGTAAATAAATCCTGAGCAAACTTCTTACCAATTGTCTCGTCACTTCCCACATGTGTTGGTTTTATGATGGCGTCCAATTTCAAAATCAGCTCATTGATTTGGTCCAATAATTGATTATCATTTAAAACCCCTGTTATCATATGAAGCATTGAGTTGTCCAACTTTGAGGTCATCATCAACCCTCGATAAAGTTTTTTTGGCTCAACCGAATCATATTGAAACGTTTCTATGGCCAATTTCACCTCAATGGAATCATCTTCCTCTTCTTTCACGCCATCCGTGGATGTGAAACTGCAATTTTGAAACTCCTTCATTGTGTAAAGAACTTGGGCTTCCCTCTCCAAAATTAATGTCCTTGTCTCTGGGTTCATACTCTCTGGCAGTGATGACAAACGGTGGCTTCTAGGCGGTAAATGCGGGGCCCTCTGGGGTAATTTTGGCGGCTCTAAGGGTTCTCCCCAATCACCTTCCAATCGAGCCTTCTGACTGGATGGTGAAAAGGGCACACCCTGGGACCTCTCCAATTTGAAATGGTTGGGGTCTAGTTCCCCTCGGGATGATGATCGGTCAATCGGAGGTGGCAATGATTCGATTTGAGTAATTTGCACCTCCAATGGCAATTCCGGTAACTCTCTTGAAGGTAATGGGGGAGGTTGATGTGTTTCTGAGTCCGATGCTTCCGCTGGGGCCTCTGTGGCCATTGAGGGAATAACGAATCCCTTATTTGTCATTTCTATTTAAGAAGAGTGTTAGGTAATGACAGAAATTTATTGTTTAAATCTAAGGTATTACTAGCTAACTATACATCTATCAACGCATTCTTCCCCTTGTGTTCCTTGTGGAGTTATGGTAAGATCTTTTGACGTGGAAATCAAACCAACCCGTTGTAAGCCTTCAAAACCCAATCACAATCTCTCTCTCCTTTACTTAAACAGACGTACCCCTCGTTATCTGGGTAAGTGCATTTAACCTGAGAATTTGGGAAGGGACACGGACAGTCCACTGGAGTATCGACACATTGCAACGTGTCCTGGCAAAGATAGCCCTCACATTTCGATTGCATGAACACTTCTTCGTGGCTGCGTTGTAGGGGTTGCTGCTGCTGTTGTTGTTGTTGTTGTTGAAAGAACTGATCAAAAAAAGCCTCACATGAACTGAACAGAACCGCTAAGACAATCAATCTCGTCATTTCAGTGTGATTGACGTGTTAACTTTGATGACGGACCAAGTTTTCCCAATGACCGCATTGGAGGGCGCTGATTTTCAGAGCAGTCGGGGTCGGTTCGCGAATCAGTGCGGCACGCCGAATCGACTTTCAAGACCATTGCCCAGTGATTTTCCCAGTAGCGCAAAATTCCCTTCACATATCCTCTCGCATTTCAATTTCTCCCCCACCAAAGTATTGCTTTCTCCCATTCACCATAACTATGGAATGGCTTGTTACATATAATGTGGCTTCTGGTGCTTTGTGGTTCTTTGCGCTATTCAATATTGTGGTGACCTATATTGCTTATCCAGATGATCTCTTCTACTTGACCTACAAGTGGACTACGGCCATTCAATGTTGTGCTGTTGTGGAGATTATCAACTCTGCCTTGGGAATTGTGCGTTCACCAGTGATGACCACGGTGATGCAAGTGAGTTCCAGATTGCTGGTGGTTTTAGGTATCTGGACCTTGCTACCTTATGCCGAAGGGAACTACACCTTCGCATACATCACTGTCCACATTGCATGGTGTATCACCGAAGTGGTTAGATATTATTATTATGCACTAAACTTGACAAACTCGGTTCCCCCAACGTTGGAATATCTCCGTTACAACCTCTTTCTTGTGATGTATCCATTGGGTATTTCCAGTGAATGTTACATGATCTACAGGGCTTTACCAGCGGCATTGGAATTCTCACCTTATTACGCCGTTTTCCTCATTGTGGCATTGCTCGCCTATATTCCTGGTTCTCCGATTCTCTTCAGTCACATGTTGAAACAAAGATCGAAATTCATGAAGTCTTTGAAAAACAAGGAAAACAAGACCCAATGAAAGATAGGAATGTTAGATATCTGCGTGTAAATTTTGACTATTTAACAAACTCGATTACCTAGATCTAAATACCATAGCAAGGGATTATTGAAATCATCATCATCACATGATTATGTAATCGCAGCCTTCTCTTCAATTCACCAAAAGAGGTCCAATTGAAAACCTTCTTTCTACCCCATAATTGAATGAGTTTCACCACTTTATTCCACTAATTTACTGTGATCCAACCTGCGCATCAAAACCGTTATCAAGCTATCCCCGTCGACTCCAGGCTTACGTAACGACCTTCTTCACTATACGTTACGAAAAAATTTTAAATCATCGAGATTCCATCTTCCTCTTCAAGCACGAAATGTCCCTTCTCAGAGCCCTGAAACACGAGTTGAACCTGTATGCTTCTGTGAGAATTTACAACAAGCCATATCTTGTCACTAAAGGTGATCTTGTTCATCTTCCCTTCAACATGAAAACCGCACAAGTTGGTGATAAGCTAAGAATTAACAATATAGATACCGTTGGATCAAGGAATTACACATGGAACGGTGATGTTGATTCTAAGAACGTTCTTATTGAAGCCATTGTTGTAGAAAAGTCAAGAGCCCCAATGACTGTCAAGGAGGTCACCAAAAGAAGAAATAGACATGTCAAGCATTTACTCAACAAGCCAGCCTACACAACGTTGAGAGTGTCTGAATTGAAGTTGGTGGAGTGATTTAGTCACCTTATTTGTATATAGAATATCCTTAAATGGTTTATAGTGTAATATTATGCTATTAAAAGCGTATTTGACTTTCACTAATCCTCTCGGTGTAGGTAATTTTGCCCATCGTAGTACTCTTTATATCAGGGTTTTTTTTGTCCCGGTAGTTGCCCCAGAAACGTTGGTACTGGGGAAATTTATTGGGAATTGGGCCCTCGACTTTTGCCAATCGAGGTCCATCTTTTATTTCCTCGTGCAGTGAAATTCACACTAAATATCCATCCAAGTCATCATTAAACAATGTCAAAAGAACCGCCGATGAAGTTGACGGTGGACACCTCTCTTGACTCTAATACCGAAGATATATATAGAAGAAGACAACGACCTGTGAAAACAAACGTCAGTCCTCTTTATGATCAGGTTAACAATAAAACATTATACAAATCACCTTCAAATGATGAAAGCTCTCAAACAGTCGACAAGGATATTGATGATGATGGATTCTTCGATCAATTTGCATTCACGTCTATGTCCGCAGTTTCTGCAACTACAACAGCAAGCACCGGTCCAAAGGTGAAAAAACAACATTCTTCAAATTCAAGTTTAGATTCAACAAATAATACCCATAAACATACCAATTCCAATGATTCCCTTTATCAGCATAAGCGCTCATCATCTAAGGGGTCAATTCATGATTATACCTCGTCAAAATCTTTTTTCAAGTTCTTTAAAAAAGGATCGAAAGATAATCAATCTCCTCAAGGTAATGGAACATATCCAGTATCACCCGTGGGTTCAATATCATCTAAATTCAACAAGAGAAACTCCCTAGATAGAAGAAAATTAACCTCATTGATTGGAGAGGATTCCACATCTTCAGAGACAACCTTATCATCTAAGAAGAAATTATCAAGATCTTCATCCTTATTGAGACCACACAGAAAATCTAACCCAATACTGCAGGGACAACCGAAATCTGCAACTTTTGAGAAGTTGGGGCCAGTAGGGAAACTGCCAAGTCCTGTAGGAATAACGATTCCTGTCACAACTACGAGTACAATTCATTTCAATGACGATTTGATGAATAATGCTCCCAATTTGGAACCTCCATTATCATCACAACTGAAACCAATACCATTACCATCATTGAAAATACAACCTCCACTGCCACAATTCCCCCCAAGCTCGGTCCAAAAACAAAAAGGGATTACTATTCCCAAAAAGTTCATGCCTAAAGTTCAGCTAAATAAAAAGTTCATTCTAATAACGACAAACCATAAAGAATGGAAATCCCTAGATGTGACAGATATTGAAAATTCCCAACAGTTGAGAAAGTTATTAACATTGGATGAAAATTCCCAGTTATTTTTGACTAATTTTGGCATATCAAAAGATTTACTAGGTGATCCTTTAGATAATGATCAATTGGATGGTATCATTGAAGATTTCAAATCTTCAGAGGCTGTCGATTACAAATTTTACATCTCTTTCGTCAAGAGAATGAAGCTGAAAAGGGCAGAATTATTATCACTCTTATCAGAACCATTGGATGACCAGCTCTATAGCACGACCTCTCAAACCAACTCGATCAATTCTGAATCGAGTATAGATAAATTCCTTTCAACTCCACAACATCTAATATCAACAATAAAAAAAGATTCCAATGTTGATTATTTGAATTTCAAAGAGTTCCAAGATAGGAAACCAAGCTTAACAAGGGCACGCTCAATTACTCATTCTTCCGTTCATAGTGTCCATAGTACCCCACCATTTGCATTTGGTAATGATTGCAACACTGCTGAGCCTGGCACTCCCATTGACACAGTTAGGACAAATTCCTCCACTTTCAGATTGATTCAACCCGACAATAGATTTGTTGATTTTGATAATAAGAGAGCAACGCCATTTGCAGTTGGAGGAAATATCAATCCCACAAACAACGTGACAACTTCTCGGCCTAAGAGGAATCCTCCTCCACCTCCACCCCCACCTTCTCCTGGTCTGAGTGTTGTAGGATCAATCAGTTCGAAAAATTCATCAAATTCAATCAAAATCAACAGAAGACAGTTTCATAAAACTATGAAACAATTGAATAGATCAAATACACAAAATTCGATATTTTCAGTGAATAATAATCTGAATGCCAATGTTAATCCCTTCTCCGAGAATAAAATCACATTTCAAACGTTTTCAGATGAAGAGGATAGTGATTCCAATGATGGCGATGATTTGAATGAGCTCATGGCTAACGGTGATAAATATGGCTTGTCGAAATCTATATTTCAACATAAAGATTTTAGTGATGATGACGAAGATGATGGCGACGAAGATGACGAGTTTGATTTGTTTTCTAAAAAGCCCGAAAGTATTGATTTAGACATCAGACCAGCACCTGAAGTTCTCTACAATAACTTAGAAGTTTTCTTCCCTCAAACTGATTTGGATAAATTGATCATCAACGACGGTATTCAAAGAATGAAAAGTATTAGAATTGTTGCGCAAGAAGCTGCGAATAAGAGAATGCCGATGGAAATTCCTTCTTTGGTGGTCACAAACTCTAATTCCGTTCTTCCACCATCAGCCAGATTGAGATCAGGTACCACTGGTTCGATTCTGAGAAGAAGAAGTACGAAAATGTGGGGTCAGAAGGTGATTGAAGTTCATAAGGGACAACAAATTGAGACTAAGCGGAATCCAAATGGTACTATTAAGGAATTTGCTTGGGTTAAGGGGGCGCTGATTGGGGTGGGGAAATTTGGCAAGGTTTATATTGCGATGAATATTACAACCGGTGACTTAATTGCAGTTAAACAAATGAATAATGAAAACAAATCTTTCAATACAGAGATTGGTTCACTGAGAGATTTGGATCATGTCAATATTGTCCAATACTTAGGTTATGAAATTGGGAAGACTCAGTCCAGTATCTTTTTGGAATACGTCTCTGGTGGCTCCATTGGCCACCTTTTAAGAAAATATGGAAAATTTGATGAGCAATTGATTCAATTCTTGACAATTCAAATGTTTCAAGGTCTGAATTACATCCACTCCAAGGGGTTGTTGCATTGTGATTTGAAAGCAGATAACCTTTTGTTGGAGTCCGATGGTAGCTTGAAAATTTCCGACTTTGGAATTAGTAAAAGGACGAAAGATATCAGTCCTAAAATGGCATTTCAAGGAACAATTTTTTGGATGGCCCCGGAGATTATTAATGATGATAACTATGATAAGAAGGTTGATATTTGGTCCAGTGGTTGTGTTCTTATTGAAATGTTCACAGGGGAACGCCCATGGAAATCGTTTGAAATTGAAGCAGTGCTGTATAAATTGGGCAAAGAAAAGGTTGTTCCACCCATACCAAAAGAGATCAGAAAGGAGATTTCCCAGTATTCTAAGGACTTTTTGAAGGTTTGCTTGCAAATTGACCCTAATTTGAGACCCAACGCTAGCGAGCTAGTGAAGATGGACTTCTGCACATCATTTGATTCGGCGAATTTCTCCTTTGAAAATACACAATTAGCCAAGAGGATGAACCATATCGAAAACATTGAGAGTGATAAGTTGGCAAGTAGGATGAAGAGTGTAGTTAGAAAGTTGTAAATATACCCTGCTTTTTTCTATAGATTTGGCCGTATAAATTTACTCGTAATTGGGTCATATCTATCAAAAAATGCACCTAAATAATCATCATTTAGAAAGAGCAACTCTTTCCTATCTTCATCCACTTTATAGTGACCTTTGATGGAATCATAACTACGAAGATAAAAGTGACCATTTTGGTAGAAAGAAACGTATCCCTGGCTTTCAATCAATGCAGTCTTTCTCTGTCTATCAATCGAGCCCATGCCTTTTACTTTTGGGAGGTAAATCCCAACAATGACATAAATTGAATCGGATCCTGTGGTTATCATATCACCAATTTGGTATTTCAGTTCTCCTTCAAAATCACATGATGCCCAAGTCTTATGGAATTCAAAGTCGGGAATCAATTTGAATTGTCCAAGCAACCCTGTTTCCTTACTGAAGGGGGTTCGTTCTTTCTTCAAGTTAAGAACCGATAAATCGTAGGTGTATGATAATAACTTCAGTGAACTCTTGGAACTTTCAAGCTCAGGCTCAACGTACGACTTAAAGTCCAATACTCTTTTGTATAAATTAAGGATGATATTGGGGTCAATTTCTTCCCTTGCCAAAAGCTGGCTGCCACTCAGATCACCATGGAGTAAATCCAAATCTGGGATAATTTTCTTCATAAAAATAGACTCCAAAATGTTAATGAAAACATATCTCCTCCAGCTGGTTTTAGTGATCAACTTTGATCTGGTTGGATCATCATGAAATTCGGTATATTTGTCATGAAATTCGGTATATTTGTCATAAAATATCGGAAAGTTTCCGTAAATTTGCGGTTGAAAGATGCTTGATTCCATAATGCCTCGTGATGTATGTAGTACATAACTAATATTTCCATCATTTTCTTGTACTGAAAGTGATGTCTCGTTGATGAGCACACCGGGTATGTTCATGAGTCGGCAGAATCTTAAAATAATGGAATTGTATACCAATTGGCTAGGTCGACATAAACCTGCATAAACTCGCAAAATCAGCATATTTTTCAAATTGTCTGTATTATCGCTGATATTGTGCTGGGGTGTGGTTTGGATCACATTGTCAAATACTTGCATAATTATCATGATGATCTTGCGGTTGGTTATTTTAAGATTTGAATGTTCGAAATCGTCAATGATCGACGTCACCTCTTTCACTACCAGGTCTGTAACTTGGGTTCTAATGGGCAATAAATCATAAAAAAGGGGATCCACTATTGACACCATGACAAATATTGATTCCAAATCTAGACTTTGAATGTAATCATCCGACCCCACGTATAAAGTTTTATAGTGATGGAACCAGAAGTTTTCGCAACATAAATCTCTTAATATTGCAGCATCACTAATTCTGCCCATGGCAGCACTTCTCTTCTTCATCACACCTTCAAATAACTCATGATTAACCCCCTTATTTAGGTTTTTGAGAACATACTCATGATTTGATATTCGAGGAATTTCCCCCAATATGAATGGAAGATACTTTTCTGTTTGATTTATGACATTTTCTAGTTTTGCCATTATTTCATCTTCATTAACCTCTTGATTCCTCCTCCATTCGCATAACTCTGTTACCAAATGCTTAATGTATGTTGAATCGTCTATTTTACCCATGCAATAATTGAACCAGTGTACGTTATCCGAGGATTCCTTTTGAGAATCACAACCAAGCCAATTGAAGGCTTTAAACTCATTTGTTCTGCTGATTTGATACTGCCAAAAGCTGTCTGATTTAAAAATGGTGGAGGCCTGTTTATTCAAGGCACAAAGTTTAAGCAAATCTACTACACCCAAATATCGTGAAACAGTCACAAGCACCTCTAAAGGAAGAGAGAGGAGGTCCATCTACTATAACAGTGATTGAACAGAGGAGGATGAAAGAAGATATGCGCCACACCACTATTTCTTGTGGCGCATGAGCCTTTAAAAAAAAATTTTCAGATCTTTAATTTTCACCTGCATCTATCTCATTAAACAAATGGCAAAAAAGGAGAAGAAAGGTAGTAGAAAGGGAACCAGAGATAAGGATTCCGAACAATTGAATTTTTTAAAGGGTAAAATTGAAGAATTGGATCCAAATGAATACAAAACCTTTAAGAAATTCAGGGATTTACCTTTGACTCCAAATACAGTGAAAGGGTTAGAAAACTCGGGTTTCACAAATTTAACGGATATCCAGCAGCAGAGTATCCCAGCTTGCTTACAAGGAAATGATGTGGTGGCCTCTGCAAAAACAGGTTCTGGTAAGACATTGGCGTTCTTGATTCCTTTGATTGAGAAATTGACTCATGAAAAATGGAATGAAATGGACGGTTTAGGTGGGCTGATCATTACCCCAACAAGAGAATTGGCGATGCAAATTTATGAAGTTTTGTTGAAAATTGGTAAATATCACCAACTTTCAGCAGGTTTGGTCATTGGTGGTAAGGATTATAAATTTGAAAGTGAAAGAATTGGGAAGGTGAATATCCTCATAGGCACACCGGGGAGATTATTACAACATATTGATGAGAGTGCCACAATGCAAATCGATAATTTACAGATGTTAATTCTTGATGAGGCGGATAGAATTTTGGATATGGGATTCAGAAAGACTTTGGATGCCATTTTGGGCCAATTGCCAGTGGATAGGCAGACGCTCTTATACTCTGCAACTCAAACTAAATCCTTGAATGATTTGGTGAGACTGTCAATGATTGAGCCGAAGTATATAAATACAGGTGAAGACAATCAATTGACACTACCAAAGAGTTTGGAACAGAGTTGGGTTCAAATCAGCCTGGAAGATAAGTTAAATATGCTTTGGAGTTTCATTAAGTCCCATCTTCAAGCTAAAATCTTAGTCTTTGTCTCCTGTTCCAAGCAAGTGCACTTCATTTATGAAACGTTCAGAAAGTTACAACCAGGTATACCGTTGATGAAGCTACATGGACGCCAAAAGCAAAAGGCTCGGTTGGAGACAACAGTTAAATTCACCCAGAGTAAAAACTGTTGTTTGTTTGCAACAGATGTCGTGGCTAGAGGTTTGGATTTCCCGGCTATTGATTGGGTCATTCAATTGGATTGCCCCGAGGATGTGGCCACCTATGTCCACCGTGTAGGCAGATGTGCCAGATTCGGTAGACAAGGTAAGTCGATGCTGATGGTTATGCAAAGTGAAAGTGAATTCGTCAACAAGCTAGAGTCCAAGAACATAGAGATCAAGAGATTAAATGTCAAGAAATCAAAGATTAAGGATATTCAACCCCAGATCCAGAGTTTATGTTTCAAGACTGCTGAGCTAAAATACCTTGGTCAGAAGACATTCATCTCTTATTGTAAGAGTGTTTACATTCAGAAGGACAAATCTGTCTTTAAGATAGACGAATTACCTTTGGATAAATTTGCAGCTAGTTTAGGATTACCGGGGATGCCAAAGTTGAAATTGCCAAAGGTGAGTGAAGAAAAGCTACTCAAGCTCAAGGAAAAGAAGAATGTCAACAGGAAATTAAAGTCCCTTGAAAATGCCAATGAGAACGGTGATATTGAAGTTGGTAAAAAGGTGAGGACAAAGTATGACAAGATGTTTGAAAGACAAAACCAAGATGTCTTGAGTAAACATTATCTCCAGCTCAACTCCGAACTTAAGGACAATGTTTCTGATGATGACGACGACGGTGATTTCTTGATGGTCAAGAACAGGGATAAAGAGATCGATTTGGCCGACCTACCTGAATTGGCCATCAACACATCAAAGAGGGCATCAAAGGTCGCTTTATCGAAGAAGAAGACAGCAATGAAACAATCAAAGGGAATGAAGATGGTCTTCGATGACGATGGTGAAATGCACCCTGCATATGAATTAGATAATGAAGATGACTTCAGAGCAGAAGATCCCGAGTTACAGAAGGAGCAATATCTTGTGGCCGAAAAGGGACGTATGTTGGAACAAGATGAGGTGGATAAAGGAGTTGCCAAACAGAAGAAACAGGAAAAGAAGAGAAGAAGAAAGGAATTGGAACGTGCCATGGAGGAAGATTATTACTCCTCTTCTGAAGAAGGTGAGCCAAATCTTGATGAGGATATGGAATACTCAACTGAAGAAGAGCCTGCGCAGAAAAGACCTAAGTGGTTCCAAACCGACAAATACAAATCGAGAGATCAAAATGATGGCATTATTGAAATTGAACAACCTGATACCATCGATGATTTGGAAGCATTGACAGAAAAATTGTTAAACTAATGAACCAATATAAGAAAAAAAATCTTTTGTACCTCTAAAAAACTAATAGATTATCATAACTTCTCCCTCTCTCATCCTCTTTACACGTAAGTACTATATCCAGTCAAAGTGTAATTCTTTTTGCGGTTGATATACTTCAAAACCTCGTCTGCAATCCAAACAGTACTACTTATGATGATCAAATAGAACAAATCCCCAAGTGAAAGAGCCTCTGTTTGGAATATTTCTTGGAAGAATGGAACGTAGATAGCACATAATTGACCCAAGAGTGAACCACCAACAGCATAATTGAACATCATGTTACTAAACCCTAATTCAGTGGTGGACTTTGTTCTCGACCTACATGAAAGGGCGTTGAACATATCAAAAAGAACAAAACAGGTGAAGGTCATGGTAGTATCCCTACGAGTAATGGAATCTCCCATTTCCCGGACATAAACAAACATGGTACCAACAATGACAAAGACGGCACTTCTTAGTACCCTCTTAATAACCTCCATTGTTAACACATCATCGGATCTCTTTCTTGGTGGTTTCATCATCACTTCTTCGTCAACTGGTTCAACACCCAAGGATTGGGCTGGTGGGCCATCCATAATGATATTAATCCAAAGAATTTGCATAGCATTCAATGGATTTGGTAGATTGAACAATGTAGCCAATGCCACCAAAGAAAGGGCGGCAACTGATGTCGATAATTGGAATGTAAGGAAACTTTGAATATTATTGAAAATACCCTTACCCTCTTTGATTGCTTGAAGAATAGTTGAAAAATCGTCGTCAGTTAAGACCATATCAGCAGCCTCTTTGGCAACGTCTGTACCATTGATACCCATGGAGATACCAATATCTGCCAATTTTAATGCTGGTGCATCATTAACACCATCACCAGTCATAGCAACAATATCACCTCTCAATCTGAACGCTTGAACAATTTTCACTTTGTGCTCAGGGGTGGTTCTGGCAAACACAGTGACAGACTCAATAACATTAGAAAGTTCATCTGCATTCATACGATCCAATCTATCACCTGTTAAGACACAGTTTGGATGGGTTGGCATTCCGATTTGATTGGCAATGTTTAAGGCAGTTTTTTCGGAGTCACCAGTGATCATAACAACACGAACTCCACCTCTCATCAATGATTCAATCGATTTTCTCACTTGAGGTCTTGGTGGATCGTTCATGCCAATCAAACCATTGAAAATAAGGTCCTTAGGTTCATCAGTGAATTCTTTCCTATTCTTAGCAAATGCCAGCACTCTCAACCCCTTATCTGCCAATGTGTTTGCCATCTCGGTGATTGATTTCATGATTGGAGGAGTCAACTTTTCAATGTCACCGTTCTTGTTATAGTAGCTCTTGGACATGGCCAGAATCTTCTCAAATGCACCCTTAACGTATGTTTCTGTTGATTTGCCATCTACAGTATGGCAGGTAACAGCCTGATATTTTCTAGTGGATGAGAATGGCAATTCGTTAATTCTGTGGAACGAGTCTCTGATATCATGAAGACCATATGAGGCCAATGCTTCAACAATGGCAATATCCGTTGGGTTACCCTGAAATTTCTCCTTCTCGACGGAGTATTTGGAGTTATTACACAAGCACCCGGTATTCAAGAGAATTTTGACATCATTGGAGACATTTCCAGCGGATGAACGATTGTGAGCTAAGTCTTTGTGTCCCTCGTTTACAGCCAGCGGTGTATCTTTCATATCCACAGTCCAAACAGACTTAACTGTCATATGGTTTTGCGTCAGAGTACCAGTTTTATCTGAGCAGATGACATTGACAGATCCCAAGGTTTCAACGGACGGTAGCCTCTTAACGATAGCACGCTTCTTGGCCATTCGCAAAACACCCAAAGCAAGGGTAACTGTGACAATAATTGGTAAACCTTCGGGGATGGCCGCCACGGCAAGGGAGACAGACACTTGGAAGACGTCCAACCATGATCTACCTTGGATGACACCGATCAAACCAATGACACCAATGACGGCAAAGGAAAACATCGATAATTGACCTCCCAATTTGTCCATTGCATTCTGTAATGGAGTCTTGGGTTTTTCAATACTTGACATCATGTCGAACACCGAACCAAACGCCGTTTCCTTCCCTGTACCAACGACGATACCTGTACCATGACCTTCTCTGACTAAGGTCCCCATGAATGCAATATTATTTCTCTGGTTAATGGAAGTGTTGGAATTGTTGATTGTATCGGTGCATTTCATACAAGGCTTTGTTTCACCGGTGAGGTTACTTTCGTCAATTGACAAATGGACTGCTTCTGTCAGTCTGACATCTGCAGGGATCCTATCACCGATTGAAAAATGGATAACATCCCCCGGAACCAAATGGTTCGCCAAAACCGTTTCAGTTGTTCCATTACGAGTCAAATGGGCCATTTCCGGAACCAGTCTGTTTAGGGCTTCTAAAGACTTCTCTGATCTGTACTCTTGAACAAACCCCACAGTCACAACAATGAGAATTGCAGCCGTAATTGAGATGGCGTCATCCACGTTACCCATGATGAAAGAAATGACTGCGGATCCAATTAATAAAAGGATCATTGGGTCGCTGTAGAATGTTTCAATGAACTTCTTCAAGAGTGATTCATCGTCGTCCGATTCCAACTCGTTCGGACCATGTTCATTTCTACGAGAAATGATGTCCTGGGGGTTAGTTAACCCCATTTTTTCGTCGGTATTCAATTCTTGAACAGTTTGCTTAATTGAAAGGGTACAGAACCGACTAGAAAGGGAGGTTCTCATCAATTGCTCCCCTTCGGATGAGAACAAAACCTCTTTTTCCTTGTAGCTTTCAAATTCTGATGCCCCTATGGCGTCAGAACCCATCAATGACGTAGAATACGGGTTGTCCGACATTCAATGGTTGAAAACACGTTTCGAAGGAGGCTATAAGAAACAAGAAATCGAAAAAATTTAGGTCGAGATTGTCACAGTCGATCGGCGCTTATGTAAGCTTCTGCGACACCACTGATTGGAGCCGATTGGCTCTTTGAAGAGCTGTTATCATGGCGTCCTTTGTTTCAATGGTTAAACGAAGATCCTTGATTGATTCTTCCAGTTCGTGGACATCTCGTGCAGATTTTGCTGATTGTAATTCAATGTCATTGCTGCTAGACACATTGGACCCCAGATGGGATGGCGTCAACGTCAGGTCATCCCCCTGACGGTAACCCTCCAACTCTATTTCCAACATTCTGATTCTATTTTCCAAGTGGCTTGCATAGGAGGTCAGCTCAGAGCTTTTTTGACGTTCTTCGGAAATGTCACTCTTTAAAGCATCCACAATGACCTCAAAGCGGCTTCTAGACGTGGGATCCCCTAAGGTGCGAACCTGGTCGGTGAGAAACTCCATGTTCAAGTCTGTGGCCATTACACCACTTTCTTCTCTCACCTCCTGGAGTCTCTTCAAATGTTCGAGTTGTTCGCTAAGCACAACATTCTCAGCCACAACTTGTTGATATCTCTCTTTTAATGAAGTGCTGTCAGCCAGAGGACTGCTTTTGATGTCCAATAATGGGGTTATCAGCTGCTGGTTATCCAATAAAAGTTTCAAAGTGTTGACCTCTTGTAATAAACTTTCATTCTCTTTAACTAAACCCAACAAATCCTTACTAATTTCCTCTCTCTTGACATTCAATAGAACGTTCTTTGCTCGCAAAGCAAACCGCAACGTGTTGGTGGTCTCTCCAATGACATTGGGCCCCAGATGAATCGTGCAAAGGATCGAGACAATCGACCCCCCGCTCAATGAAGGCTGGAGTAATCTCGTTAATTTCGAATCTCTGTAGGGTATATGGTCGATTGACGTAGCACCGTTCAATTGAGATAGCTTGGTGATCACAGTGCCCAAAGCTAAAAGAGATTTATTAATGTATGCACCCTCCTTTCTTCTATCCAACCTAGTTGTTGATCTTTCACTACCAGCCAAATCACAAAAGTTGAGGCACGTGACCAGTTGCTCATTACTGGATTTATCAATTAAAGCCACCTTCAATTGAATTATTAAATGGGAACGAGATGATCTTTCGTTGTAGTCAGTGGTATCAACTCTGCGGAACTTTTCACCCAGTTCTATCAGTTCTATTAACGCTTCAACGGTGGTGGTCTTCATTTCTGTTAGTCCCACCACCTTAACACCGGACTTTCCGTCATCTAGGATCCGCAACTCGTCCCTGGGTCTCTGTTCCATTCTGGATGCTGTTAAAGACGATAGTCTGCCGTTACTATTTGATTGAGTGTTATTAGCATTCAACAAATCAATCAGCTTCTCATTATAGATTTCGAGTATGGACACGGTGATATTTTCTACTCTGTAGGCATTGGAATCCCTAAACACATCGTTATGGGTCAATAACCAATCTTCGTGGTCATCCTTGACCGGAGTTTTAGTTACATCATTTTCACTATTTTTTGATTCAAAGAGCCTCTTTATGGACCTTCGCACAACTCCTCTCATTGAATGAGTCTTGCCTGATCCCGTCATCCCATAAGCTAAAATTGTACCGCTAAATCCATTAAGACAATCTCGGATAACTGGTTCTGCCACAATACTATAAATCTTATCATCCTCATCATCTGGAGAAAATACGTGATCGTAGTTAAAAACACCATCGTTGTTAACGATCTCCCCGTTTTCCACATTTAAATGCCAGTGTGATTCATTTGCTTCCTCTAGCGGTCTGGGGCGAATTGCCACTTGGATCTTAACGTTAGTATTAACATTTATACTAGATGAGCTGGAAACACGCCTAGATTCCAGCGAAGAATATGACGACTTCCGTGATGCAGAACGGGACCCGCATTGTGATCTATTTGTCAGTCGTAATGGAGCAGTGGGTATTGAGTGTGCTGGGGTCCCGGCATTTGACGATTGGCGTGGGGTTGGAAACCGATTTGGCGTGTTTCTCTCTCCCAGTGAGGATTTAGACCGCGAATTCACCCCCATTTGTGAGGTATCCCTCACAGATGATAGGACCAGTGGTCTTCTAGAAGCGGACGATGGAGCCCGCGTGGGAGTATACATTATCTTGATTCTTATGTAAACAAGGGTAGAGACGAAAAAGCGTTAGAAAGTGCTCATGAGGAAGTCACTGGGAGAAAGTTGCACAAAGTATTTGCAACCTGACTGGGATACAAGCCGTAAGATTATAACTAGAAACTAGGGTAAAGATATTAATGTAGGGGATATAAAACAAGATGGATGTGAAAATGCGTCGATTTGTGTGTTTTAATGGAAAGAATTCATTTCAAATATTCAAATAAGATAATGTAGTACAGTCACTTGCAAGTTGGAAGACTTCAGTATTGTTGTATTGTTTCTTGTATTTGATCAAAAGAGGATAAATAAAATATAGCTCAGTCGATTTATTCGCATGTCCGCTATTGGCAATCCCCATCTTTTAGGACCATAATGAAACCAAACGTCTCCCTCTATGCTTGAGTTTCTTGGATATTGCTGTCAGATACAAGAAGAAAAATGCAGGAAAAGAAAACAAAGCGGTCTTATCTAGAAGCAAGGGTAATTGACGGCAGATTTCTTTGATTAACATATAATTGTTTGTTAGAGAATATTTATATTTGTCTCTTGAGAGTTAGGTTCTCAATATTTTACAAGCAATATGGCCTGTGTTGATTTTCAATTTTTCTGAGGTGTTTTTCTGTATCTGTTATTAGCTCTTTGGGCGCCATGGCGATTGCAACAGGAATAGATCAGTATTTTTATTATAAAATAGCAAAGGTTGTCTAAAATAACAAAAATGTTTTTTTTGCCTCCAGGCCTAATATGTAGCTCCAAATTGATTCAATATAATTGGCTTTCGATTTTTAGGGCATTGATAGTATCAACATTTCTTTAGAAAATTATTGGTGAAATCTAAATCAGAAATTGAACAAAGTCACTATAGTTCATTAAAAATTGTTAACATACAAAGAAAAATAATCATAGTCCTTTTTCAAATTGGTTAACAGTGGTCATACATTTAAATGTATTGAAATCCCACACCAATCTTATTCAACTTGAACATTACCTTATTACAACAGGAATTCAGTCATAAAAAATATGCTCAGCCATTTTATCAAATATGCTCATCTATTATTATTATTATTATCATCATCATCAATATACAAAGAATTTATAACTTCTGCCAGCTAACCAAGACAGGTGCATCACTGGCCACATTACGGACTAAGAGCAGAACCTTCCCTTCACGAAAAATAACTGATGAATCAACAAATGCCACTCCACTGGATTTACCCATTGTCAAGTTGAAGGTAGAATTGGAGACCAACCCAACAAGGTATTTGAGGTGAGGAACACTAAACCGTGGTGTATGTTTCATGGACTTACCCACAATATCCCAAAGATCAACGTCCTGTTCAAATTGCAATTGACCCTCCTGATCCTTTGGTAAAATATAGACTCTTGCATTGGGTGCAATATTTCCAATGGATTCACATTGGAACCTAATAGGGCTTATGTTCAATGGGGGCAAGTATTTGATATTGAACGATAAATTTTCGACAATCGGTTCAGCCAATTCGTCATTACCCAGCTGAATGGGCATGTATTTAACCAACAAGTCATGCTTCTCCATCTCCTTTAATTGATCCTCCGCAGATTGAATAGCCTTGACCGCCAGAGAAATATCAATATCCCTTACAGGAATGATATTCAACTTCTGATCCTTCTTTGGTTCTTTCAATTTTAAGCTTGGATCGCCAAATTGTTCAACCCTTCTAGTTGCAAACCTCAACACTTGTAACCCTCTCCAATCCAAACCATACGGTGACAAGGTTTCACCCAGTTCAGTTGAGGAAAGTTTTAATTTTGAATATTCCACTCTCTTACTCTTGGGTCTTTTTGACCACGCCATTTGATTTAGATCCTTTTCCAATTGACACTGAATGAACCCATCAAAAGTAAACACCATGTCAGACCAAGCCAATTGACCTCTTTCAAACTTCAACTGTTCTGCCTGCTTAATGCCACCTAATTGAATATGAGGAACATGTATGAGTGTATACCAAAATGGCAACACCCAGAACCAGGGTAGCATCATCGTCCAAGTGGAATTTACCTTGTAGAGAATGACCGGGATAGATGGATCCATCGATTCCAATGGTATAGGTTCACCTGGATGTAAAGATTTTCTTCTTTGAAGCAACTTTTGAGTGAGTTGATTCTGATATGAATCATTTCTTCCTTGAATTGTTAATAACCTTGATGAGCTCAAATTGAGCTTCCTCATGGAAATGATTGTGTCCAGTATATCTTCCCCATCACTGAATTTAGGTGCTGTCGGCAGTTTTGGGGTAGACCAGAATCTTGGATCAGCCACATCAAAACATAACGCAGTTCCATCAGGGACTGTACCTATATCGTTCAATTTGAACAATTTCATAAATGCATCAAAATGATCATCATCCACCCCGTGGCTTCTCTTATGTATGATGTGCTGTAAAGAAGTGACAGCCTTTGGACCAGTGATATCAATAGAGCCAACAGAGTACTTACAGTCATGAATAATTACGTCCTTGTCTTTGAAGTAATCCAAAGCTGAGTCATATACCTTAGAATGAATCGAAGGATGGGATCTAATGATTAAACGCGTCCTGTCTTCATTACTAGACCACATAATAACCACTCTGCCCAATGGGTTAACATCATCTTCCTTTAAATAGAAGTATCCCTCCCAAGCCTTGCTGAGCCATTTCTTCTTTGAAGCAATATCATGAGTGACCTTCCTGACGTATTCCATAACGATATTCGCATCACTGGAGTTAATTACAGTTGTGCCAAAAAAAGATGTATCCTGGGCCACACATCCATTTAATCTTCCCGATCTACTTGTATTTCTAAAGCATTTTTGAGTTGGTTCATATGGCAAATTCCAACCCCACCGTTTGATCATTTTTGCTCTTTTCGCATTCCAAACATGTGTAGGCAACCACTTGAATTTCCGTTGACGCGTAGCATATTTGAGAGAAGTCACTTTATGAATTTTCGAAAGTTCGTTAACTCCCGTGTTATCATATGCACCGGTTTGATTTTTCAACTTTTGGGTACCACACTTTTTAGCAATTGCCTTCTCCAGCTGAATGATAGATTGATTTACTTCCATCTCGTCGGTGTCTTCAATCTGTTTAAATTCCTGCATCTCCTTTCTGAGAGCCTTAATTTTATCCTTAATTTTCACACTGCTTGTATCGACCCATTCACCAGAAAGCAGATGACCCTTTATTTTCCATTTAGATGCCCATCTCAATAACTTGATTCTTCTCATTAGCTTCCATCTCATCCTACCTCTGCTTGGTTTTTTGCTAATGGGTCTACCTGACAAAGTGATACCTTTTGTTCCACTGGTACCTTCGAGGATATTCACGCCCATTTCCTTCAATGCCTTTTTTCTCATCCGTTTTGGGATTCTCTTAACATTGTGACTTGCAGTTCTTCTTCTCATTGATCTTGGTAAACTCTGGAAAACTCTTGTTGAGCCTGCCGACTTGGATTTAATCATAGCTTGTTCCAGACTTTTAATTTCAAATTCTCTAGCGGCTAGAAATGCTGGCACGTCCAACTTGTTGGGGATTATCTGACTTTCAATCACTTTCTTCCCGACATTTTTACCTTTCGGAGGGTTTGTAAAGGCGGGATCGCTTATTTCAACGCGGATTCGCCTGGAATTGTACAATTTTTCCTTTCTAGTGATAGCCAATGGTTTTGGGTTGTCACAAGTGACAGTTGGTCTTTTTTTGACCCCATCTGAGGCCATTTTATCCATCTTTAGAAGGAAAGCCTGTAAGTGAAAAATTTCACATTTTGCTCAGCATTTCCAGATGCTAAATTTATTAGATGTATATAGATTATTTAATTGGAGGGGTCTTGAAGACGGTGAATGTGCCCCTTTCCTTTATTTTGACCAATCTTGCGATTTTCTCTAGTTGAAGACATTTTTCTTCTAACTTGGTGTTATGATTCATTGTTTCTTCCATTGATTGGGCCCAATTGTCCAATCTTAGCTGAAGCTGATGTTTGTTTTCCTTGAGAGCTTGACGTTCTTGTTCCCAGTTTTGTTTTTGGAGCTCAAAACTACGCTCTCTGGCATCCCAGTCGAACGTGAACTCCTCGACAATCTCTTTTCTGATTGAATCCTTGATTTGGATCGATTGGTTTAGTTGTGACTCAAGAGACTCGATGCGGACCAAATATTCCGTTTCTCTTCTGTGCCAATCCTCATCCGGGAGTTTTTCCTCCAATAGGGTCAATTGGGATTCTAAGTTTGCTATGCGTTCAAGTGATGAATCATATTTTTCTTTATTGATTTCAAGATCGTTCTTCAATATTCTTATTGATGATTCAAGGGTATCATTTTCTGTTTCCAAAAGAGTCAGGGTTTTTCCCGGCTTTAATGGTGATTTTGGTATCTCGTTTGTAATCGGCTGTAATGGCTGTCTGGATCTCTTTCTTGGTGATAAGGAATTGCTTCTACTCTCTATTTTCTTCATGTATGTCTCCATCAGTTGATCCTTTGCGACCTTCAACTCCCTTTTTGTATCTTTTAATACCTGACTGACATGATTGAATTGATCTGTTTTAAATTCCAATTGGGTTTCCAACTGCTTCACTTGGGCTTGAGTCTTCATCTCTGATTCCAATAATTGATCCATATGCTTAGCTTCCAATGATAAAAGATTGAAATCATCCTCTAATTGTTTGATATGGGCGAGCAGCTGATCCTTGGAAAAATGGTTATATTCCATAAAAGAGATGTTGATTAAGAGGGCCAACTTTCCAAAGGAGTAAATTGATCAAGAATCCGAACAATGGAAAATGATTTGTTTACAAATTTCCTGATTGGGGAATGAGCCAACATTACATAAGCGATGCTGTGTAGAATTCGAGGTGATTACGTGATCATTTAATTCTATATATAGTAAAATATTGACGTTGAGTCCGAGTGGGAGTCTCTTCTTTATCTAAACGTGTATATGAACAATAAATTATCAGTTAAAATGAGCAACTCCAAGGTTAATAAGATTGTGAACAAATACGAGGAAACCGGGGTTTGGTTGCGGATGGGGATGTCAAGATGGGGGACATCACTTTCATCTATAAAAGAATGCTGGATGGCGATAGGACCATCACATTAAATGCTTTCCAGCAAGCAGCAAAGTTATTGAAGGAAGCTGGTGCTGAGGAAAATCCTAGGAATGAGCTAAAATCTGCACAGATGCGCACATCTCACGTGACCCTCTTGTTGTTCAAAAGTAGAAAAAATTTTTTTCTGTGATTAATTTTTTTTCAAATCAACCAGATGCAGTCACAAGATAGCATTTCATCAATGCCGAGAATTGAGGAAGGTCTAGAAAGACCAGGAAATGATGGAGGAGAAAGGCAAACGGATGAATTGGGCCATTCAGCAAAAAAAGAAGGAATTTCACAATCTCACTCTCCCTTATCAAGCAATTCAGACACTCCAAGTGGAGAGGAAATACCGGACCAAAAGAATGGAAATCGTCACGAAGAAGAAAGAATTCATGATCAACATACGCGTCAAATCTTCTCGCAAGTCCAGTTCAAAAATTATACCATTTCATCGTTGAACGAGTCAATCCCAACGACAACAGCAAATACTAGCAATAATGATAATAGCAATTACCCCACACCAAATCAAACTCCCACCCCACAACAATTGAGTAAAAATCATCAAGATCAAGATCGAAGGTATTCAATGTCTTTTGGAGAAGCACAGCTGGATCCCAATGGTATCCCCTTCTTGAGTAGAGACTTTGTTGTTAGAAGAATCAGCGAGGGCGAAACAGGTCGGTTGAAAGAGGAACTCAAATGTGAGGCGTGTGGTAAGGGCTATAAGCATATTACCTCGTTGGCTAAGCATCTTTGGGAACACACTCCAGAGTGGCAAAAAACAAAAAAGTTCTCAATAAGTAAACACCAACAGGTCCAACTGTTGGAAGCAGCCTCAATTCTCTGTGGTCTATGTGAAAACAACATCCCGATATTAAACCCATCCACTCATGCAAATTTGAAACATCAGAGAAAGCCAAAGATCGAATCAAAGCTGAGTAAAAAAGTTAGAAGCAAATCCTTCTCCACAAACGGACCCTCCCTGGTGATTAAGAAGGAGAAGGACATGTCTTTAGAAACGAATTCTTCCGGTTTAACAAGTGGTAGAAAATACAGCGGTTCTTGGAAACCTCCAATCGGGTTGAACAAGAGCGGTTCTTTAACAGTCTCGAGAAGAGGATCGTTATTGGGTAGTCTAATCAAGGAGGAGCAAAAGGCGGAGGGCAATTCCCAAGTCTTGTACGATTCCGAGGATGATTGAATGACATTGATACCCCCACTCTGCTCCAATATACCCATCTCTTTTTTATTACTTTTATATATTAATTAGGATATATAATGTACAATGTATATGTATAATATGCAACGACCTCCACGAGCCTCCCTCCATTCAATTTTCCCTCCATTGATGTGAACATTTTGTACATTTATAGAACGTCGTCATTGGTTCATCTGCCGATCTGATCTGTAACTGGAAAAAGTATGCATGATCATTACCACAGGATTCAACTGGACATTGAGCAACCGTTTGATCCACGTTATCCCATGCTCCTTCGCCTCCTAGCACGTCATCAACCTCCTTTCTTGGTAATTCTTTCCGCTCATACATTTGGATCCCAACAATCGGAAATTCATACGGACAAGTGGGACAACAAAAGGCGTTTGTACCAGTTGTAGAAGATCGTGATATTATTAGCATATTCGAGCAATGTGGGCAAAATGTCAACATATTTGGTGTGATTAAGAAGGAAAAACGGGTGAAAAAAAGGTAAAAAAAATAAAATATCGAGTTGAAGTGGAACCAACGGTTAATAAAGTGGAGAAAGGAAGGTTTAATCCACGAGGAAAGAAAAAAGCAGGAGATATAGCTCGATTTAGAGATTATGATCCTTTTTATATTGAAAAAGGGTTAAATTTTGGTATTTTAAGAATAGGAAACTGGAGGAGGCTACAAATAGGTGCTGCCTGGCTTTGACACCAAGGTGTCTTCGGAGCTTCTTTTTGACGTTTAGAATTGGCGTGGCTATTCAAATATGTGTTAAATTGAAAATATTGCAATAGGTGGCCTCTAAAGTAGCTGGATGAGGGTCGCTATTGTAAACCAAGTTTAAAATCAGTGAAAATATGTTAATGCAATGCCCAATGTATGAGCTTTCTTTGGGACAGAAAAAACGTACAAGAATTTATGTATATTTAAGATGACAGGGCAAGGAAAACTTATGATCTGTATCCCATTCTAGTATACACTTTTGAAAATCAAACCGTATCAGTAGTTTATAACACTTTAGTCCGGCTTACCTTGCGGATTAGAGCCTGAATTTTGTGCTAACCGCACGTCTTGCTCGTAGGAAATTTACTGGGAAATTTACTGGGAAATCACGGTTAGGAAGTTTGCGCAGCAAAAAAAGATTCCCCTCAAAAAATGGCGCATGAGCATGCGCCACAACTAATATCGGTGGGATTAAACTCATGGATTCAAGTCAAAAGGAGCATTCCAATAGCCTATCTAGAAACAAAAATGATATAAGCTGGTTCAGTTAACCGCAAAGCAATGAAACAACCAACAATTTTATGGAAAAAGTTAGCAATCACTTTTTGTGCTTTAAAGATACCAACGCCCTTTCAGAAGTTCACAAAATATCATCCATTTTAAAAGCCAGTACCATGTTATTCAACCTCTTCTTTATAACCCCTAGTATAATACGTTCAATTCACAAAATTAAAAACTACATCACACGATTCCTTTTCATCCCATTGAGGAAGTTCAAATCAGACAAAGCCATTGTCATCCTAGCAAATCACTAATTCATCCACAGGCTTTCATCCACTTCTGAGGCCACCATGACACTTGCAAACCACATCTGTCATTTATATTCCGTGCCAATAATGAGCGGTTTTACTCTCATACAGCGGAGAAAAAGAAAAGAAAATTCGAACCCCCATCTTCAATAGATAAAATCGACAATGGCAGACGATTCCAAGGGGAAGATGCCCTCCAATGACAGAGGAATGGCGTTTCCTTTTGATATTACTGGATGGGAAGAATCGTCGGACTTTCAGTTCATCAATGAAGGGATGGGATCACCGTATTTGAACGCAATGTCGCCTTTAAACACAGTCACGAATCCAACACCAGGCTCTTCGCTGATGCCACAAACAGCTTCCCCAGTGGATTACAACACCCAGTTACAGCATTATCAGAACTTACTGATGGAAACCCAGTCAATGCTGAATTTGAAGCAACAAGCCAATGGTGGAGTGGGTGATTCAAGCATGAATCACCACTCTGGAGGTCAAGCATCCCAAGGAGGATATGATTCGTCAAATCTGGCCAATTTTGTATCATCAAATTTGATTGCAAATCCCCAGACATTGTTGCAACAACATCAACAACATCAACAGCAGAATCAACTTTTACAACAGCAAAACCATTTGAAACAGCCTTTCTTAAACGATTCTCCTAATAGCGAGGCAATACCCACCCCTTCATCGACAGTAGTAACTTCCACGTCAAATAAGAAGAAGAATGAACCTCCTCAGCCGAGAACCAAGACAAGACCATGTGACCATTGTCGTAGGAGGAAAACTAAGTGTATCACGATTCCTGAGCAGCATACGTGTAAAATGTGTCAAGCAAAGGGATTAAAATGCACATTCAATGAAAATACATCCACTGCATTCAAAAGAGGAATTAACGCCACCACTAGCGATAATAATAAACGTTTGAAATTGGAAGATATTGATCCACCACCAAACGTTCCTGTGAGGGACATTCACCCGATAAAGGATTATTCCGCAATGCAAGGAAATTCCCTATTGAAGAAGACACTGAGCTTACAGTACCCGAGATCTTCTTTCTATGTTGGTCCAACCTCAATTTATGATCCCATCTTTTTGGAGAACGTGACTCTTGATAAAGTGGATCAATTCAATTTGAGCAAAAGCGAGTGCATTAGAAGAGTGGCAAATAACGTTCAATTCCTTTTGAGAGATGATTTCAGTGAATCCTTATATGAAAGGTCAGAAATTGATTCAGATACGGTCGAACAATATGTTGCTCCACATGGAAAGACGTTAATAGACCTCTACTTCCAAACAGTCCATCCATCATTCCCGATTCTACACAAAAAGATATTTTTGGAGAAGTACGCCAGAACCCATCGGGAATTCGGTGCACCATTATTGGCGGCAGTATATCTTTTGGCTATCCAATGGTGGGATTATGAACCGAGTTTGACCTCTTTTAAAAAGCCTAATGTGAAAGCGTTGCATAAGTTCGCAATGAAAACATTTGCAGATGTTTCAACCAGACCAAAATTGAGTGCAGTACAAGCAGGCCTCTTACTACTTCAATGTAAAGAAACACGAAATGGGAAAAATTGGCTTCTTAATTCACAGGTGGTGGCATTATCCGAGGAATTAGGGCTTGGATTGGATTGTTCTCTGTGGAGGTTACCCAAATGGGAGAGGGGACTGAGAAGAAGATTGGCATGGGCTGTTTATATTCAGGATAAGTGGTCTAGTTTAATCGAATCCAGACCCTCCCATATAGATGAGGGTATTAACTGGCTGGTTAAACCGGTTTCTGATGAGGACTTTCCGGAGAAATTCAGCGAAGCCAATTTAAATAGTGTCGTGGGTACCGATATTGAATTGGGTAAGGAATGTTTCAGACACATGATCTCATTATCGATGATTTTGAGCGAAATCCAGGATTCTCTTTTTACACCAAAAGCCATGATGGAGATTCAAACAATCGACCAGATTTTACCAAGGGCTAAACCTTTGCAGTTGAAGCTTAAAAGGTGGTACCATACATTACCCAAGAGTATTCAAATGGGTACATTCAAACCGCGCCAATTCAATTCTAATGGGAATTTACAGCTTGCCTACTTTGCTACAGAAATGACCCTTCATAGAAGAATCGTCTCATCGATCCATTTTTCAGCTTTAAACCCAATGGATCAACAAGGAAGTTTTAAAAATTCTCAGTCTCCTTTGAGCAACGGTACCCCGCAATCCCAATCCCAATCACAGTCACAATCACAACCACAACAGCAACCACAAGTCCCGCAACAGGTGATTGATGTTTGCAGGAAGGCCGCCAGAAGTAGATTGGTGGCGGCAATTGAATTTGTGAGGGATTTAAAACCAGAACATTTACAATCTTTTTGGCATAACTCATCCGCGAGTAGTTTTGCCCTTATAGGGATATTTGCAACCATGCTTTACGTCACCAGTCCGACAACCGAGGAATCTCTTCAATTGAAGGAGCATATGATGGATTACAGGTGGATTTTGAGGGTTAGCTCTAGATCTTTTACAATAGCACAGGATGCTTTGGTTCTAGTGGACGATGTGTTGAAGAACATTCCGGGCATTTTGACCGAACAGTACGGTACGCCCACGGCTATGGCAACACCTAATGAGAGCGAACAACATCAAACTCTATCTCAAGGTAAGCTAAGACAAAGCCCGAGCATGTTGAGACATCAATCTCCTGTCAAGAAAAGAAGCATTGATAGTGCTTCTTCTAAGGTGGGTACCCCAATTAATCTACATCAACCTTCCACAACAAGTTCAACAGGCCCCAACGGACCCGATGACTCCAATTACAACGGTGGTGTCAATATGAATGTTCTCAACCAGATGTCTTCGTTGATGAATACGGTTCACGGTGATAAGACTGGTTAATTTTATAAATTAATGGCATAATCAGACGAGTAAATGAGCACATGAGCGTAGGCAATTCAACAAGAGTTCGTATTATTGCCGTAGAACAAAGAAAAAAGAGCAATAACCGCTGTTAAAGCTCGTTTAACCAATCAAATGGGCACTCCAGCTGTTGGTAAGTTTTTACTAGCAGGGTTTACAGGTTATACGTGTACACCGGGGTCACATGTATATAAATTAGTGGTGGATCAGGCGGTGGGTGCGCTTTTAATACGGAGTAGTAATTTTCAATCAGGAGATCAGTTAAAAGAGTTGATAGAAGGAATCCAGAAACTAGCCCAACTGCAGGGTTATGAGCGACCGTTGTTAATTTGTATTGACCAAGAAGTTGGTGCTTTGAATGCCTTTTATGAGGATTCAACCCTCTGCCAATTTCCCTGTGCAATGGCATTAGCGGCAACTAGAAATACTGATCTGATAAGAAGAATAGGGAAGGTTATAGCAATACAATGGAAATCTATAGGTGTTAATATGTATCTAGGACCTGTTTTGGATATCTGCTCTATGTTCATTTATAAGGTGGTTGGAGTTCATTCATTTGGTACAGATATCGAGGAAGTTGTAAGATACGCGGGAGCTTTTGCCGCTGGTTTGAAAGAAGGAGGAATTATTACATGTGCCAAACATTTCCCCGGTATAGGAAATGCAATTCTTGATGATATGAATGAAGTGAGCACGGTTCTAGAGGATGAAATTGGGCTTTTATCAAAAAGCGTAGTTCCTTATAAAGAGGTCATTTCCCAGGGAAACATTGATGCAGTGACAATTTCTCATGCCGCCTTTCCAAAAGTATCAGAATTGGATTATTTGGGATTTCTATCACCTCAAATCGTTGAAGGTATGTTACGAAATCATTTGGGGTTTAATGGAGTGGCAATTGCGGAATGCTTAGAATTTGACGTGGTTTACACAGGATGGGGTGTTGGCCAAGCTGCTGTTCTTGCCATTTTATATGCTGGTTGTGATATGGTGACAGTTTGTGAATCTTATGAAAACCAATGCGAAGTTATTGAGTTTTTGAGTATGGCGTTTGATGACGAAAGCAGAGAATTGATCATTTTGAATTGCCTGTCACGTATAAATGAATTGACTAAAATCCTGACTTGGGAAGAACTAAATTTCACTTTAGATCCAGAAACTCTCAGACGCCATAGATTGCTATCGTACAGTGCATACGGGAAATCAATCTCATTAGGAAGAGACTATGACAATATCATTCCTCTCACTAACTATATGACTAACAAAAGGAAAGAGTATGCACGATTAGAATTGTTATATCCTCACATACCGCCATACAAATGTGTCAAGATTGCAGTTTTATCACCGGCTGTGAGGGATTTACATTTGTCAGGTCCATTTAGTTCTGTGTATCTGACCAAGAATGAAATGGATTTGATATTCACGGAGTTTGTTAACTTTTTGAGAGGTTATTCATCAACCCATGTATATCAGATAGATCACGTGGAGTACCCATCAAGGGGATTGACCAGTCAACAAGAGTCTATTGTTGCAGATGCAGACTTGATTCTGTTTATTTCGGTTGATGCACGAGTAAATACATATCAACTGGGAATTGCTAAAAAGTTATCCGTCATTATTGAGCATTTGAGAGATAAAATAACTGCATTGAGTAAGCAGATGATATTGTTGAGTGCGGGTTCACCATACGAATTCAAGACTCCGGCAATTTTAGGAAATTCCTTTATTTGTTCTTACGATTGCACTTTCTTTGCGTTCAGAAGTGTTTGCGAATTGTTATTTGGTGATTTAGAACCTCAGGGTCAAATATTGGGTGAAGATAAGGATGACAATTTTCTTTCGTTTAATATGCTGAATGATAAAGTGTGGGATTTTGGTGGACTTTTAAACAAACCAAATGAAAAAAGCGAACGAAGTCTATTCTCCTCCGGGACTTCCGATTACCTGGTGAACCAAGGTATTCAAAGTCAAAATAATCCAAATCTTGGTAAGGATAGCAAGGAAATATTGAGCTATAAACAAAGAATGAAACCATGGGTAGTGGAGGACTATCATTTCAAAAAGGATGCTCTTCCAGTCCACGCAATGGCCAAAACAAATACAGTAAGTGACTTGTTTGACATTATCAATGATGACAATTTGGCTAGAATTGAAAAAGTTTTTGAAGTGTGTAGCAATGATTTGAAAACATTCCTTATCCGAAACCCATCATCGGGGATCGTTTATGGCTTTTTGGTTGCATATTATGAAAGTGTGAGCAAAACAGGTCAAATTCTCTATTTGGTTGTTAGCAAATGGAAGAGGCGACAACAAATAGGTGACGCCTTACACCGACACGCTGTGAGATATTTTAGTATCGAGAAGAGATGTCTCAGCATTGCAATAGGATGTGTTTTCCCTCTCTTTTTGTTCGTAAGTTCACCTGTTTTACACGATATCAAAAAAGTGTGGAAGCTTTTGGATGGAGGTGGGTCTAAGAAGATTGAAACAAACACCAGTGCTGCTGAATTCATTAAATTTTTTAGATCAACTGGTTGGGAAACTTCCAAATATGGGTTCCTGCAGCAAGAGAGACACATCATGAAGTTAGAGGCATTTGATTCTTGGTCATTACCTGGTACCAATTCAATTATGGTATACGAAGATCAAGTTGTACCGCCTATTTTACATTTCAATTCATCTGGTGATTTCATGAACACATTGCAATATTATGGGATTAATTTTAAACTAATGGATGATGATAAATATCCAAAACAAATATTGAATGAGTATTTTCGAAGGGATCTGATAATGGATGAGGAAGAGATGCGTTTTCCCACAATTTATCAATATGCTTGTCAATTTATTCAAGAAGAATTGACGAAAAGTAAAAGGTCCACAATGATATTATGTGCTATGGTTGGTTCTTTACCCGTGGGCAGCTTGGTTATTTACAATAAGAACTCCACAATGGGTTGTTTTTATCCTCTAATTGATAATGTGGGTTCATCACATGAGAATGCGTGTGGGTTAACAGGTGTGATAGCCACTCATAAAGATGTATTAAAATCCTTGAATAATGACATCCAATTGGATCAAGCGTTGATAAGGTTGGCATTGGTTACCACCGGGGTCCAAATCATTAAGTCTCTCAAAATCAAACATGTCTTGTTACACAATATTTCATCTCAAAACTTGTGTATATATGAAGCTTTAGGTTTTGAGAAGTATAGAGTTTACTGCGCACAATTTGGTCGGAAAAAGACGTTCGAATGGGTATTATAAATCAATATAAAGGTTTCGTAAAGATCACTGTATAATATTAAGGTGTTTGATGACTTGTATTTTCTCTTTCTCTTTCTCTTTCTCTTTCTCTTTCTCTTTCTCTTTCTCCTTCTCTTTCTCCTTCTCTTTCTTCACTTCCTCCACGAGTACCCATGACACGAGATTTGATCTCCATTGCCCTCGCCACCAGATAACTATCTTCTTGATGGGGTGAATTCGTCAAGTTAGAACTATTCTCTAAGTTAGAACCCGCTATAGCGATTCCACCAGCCACCATCGCGATCTCATCCTTCAAGTCAAGCAAATCTTCATTCGTAAGTCTGATCTCTGTGGGGTCTCGTCTTAACATAAAGAGAAAGAAGAGTATAAATGGAGAAGTTGGTGGTCACGTGATTATATTATACTAATTTTATCATTTTCGAGGACTTGTTGCCCCTAAACGCATTTCTTTTCTTAAGGCCGATGGAGACGACGCATTTGGTGGCCCTTTTCCTACTTGCTTCGATCCTTGTTGCGGGTGTCATTTTGATGCCCGTCATGGCGGGTGTGGGCACATACAAGTCTAAACCTAAGCATAAAAAAGAGGAAGAAGAGGAAACATGGGAGCCCAGAGGCACTTCTACCTCCCATCAATATGGTGGATACACTTATCAGAGTCCCGATATGGAGCTAGAAGAGGAAAAAAGCGAAGACAAAAAGAAGGTGAATGGAATGAAGAGAAGAATCAATAAATTGAAGAGTTTGACTACAAAAGACATTCCAATTAAGTTGGATATCGGTGCTCCGCAGAGGGAAACACATGTGGAAGCAACAATAATCAATGGGCCTAATGAATACGATTATGATTTAGATGAGTTCATTGAAAAAGAACACGCATTGGATATGGCAAACAGGTTTAATAGATAGTCTCTTACGTGTAATATAAATATTATAAATGTGGTTCCGATTCAAGATTATCAGCGTCTACATTGTTTGGAGAGTCATCCTCATCTTCATCCTCCGATATATCTAAAGCCGAGGATTCAGAATCAGATTCTTCATATTCAGGCTCAGGGGGATTGATTTCCTCTTCCTCTTCATCTTCTTCCTCCTGGTTCTCTTCTTCGACGTCTGAGTATTCAGTATCGGCCTCCGTTGGCATTTCGTAGAATAACATGAAAGTACCTTGACTATTGAGGACTTCCTCTTCTGTACTCAATCTCACTATTTCGTCACTGATTCTCCACCAAAATCCCCTCACTTTTCTAAAAGCGATATAATGGCCATAATTATGCGTACCAAAATGGGAGACAACGGATTTCAACTTGTATTTCAGCTGGTCATATTTAAGGGGGGTTTCCAATTCATCCTGTTTGCGGAACTCTAAACGACCATCGATGTTAATATCACTAGAGGTGGCAGTGAAGTCGGATAAATCCAATTCCATAGGGAAATCAATCTTGGCAGGATTCTTCTTGACCATGAAAGTTCTTGGATCAAAAACCGACCTATTGATATGAATGCAGAGTAATGGAGGTGGCCTTGAAATGAAACTTTGCTTCACCTTTTGAGACTTCATTGTGTTGTTTTCAGTGTGCAATCTCTTGTAAACTTCATCACTGATTGATTTCTTGATCAGGGCCAAATCAATTTCCTCAATTCTTTGACTTAATAAATTAATGAGCTTTTCATTGACCACATCTTTTGATTGTAACGCTTCCACCTTCTCAATAATTTTTTCCTTCATGTTTTGAAGACCACAACGGTAACATTCAACACCATCAATGACCTCTTTCTTAGTCCACTCATCAATCAATTCTTGCAAAGTAAACCGTGATCTATTTGCACCATCTAAAGGTAAGTTCAAGCCCAACCCTGAAGTAACGGAATATCTGATCCCTCCCATTTCACCACAATTTATACATCCGATTCTATCGCATTGTAAACCATCGACAGGTGTGACTAATTTAAAAGGCAACCATTTTTTGCCATTTTCATCATCAGTCGGATCCCACTGTTCAACAGGAACGTAAACATCCTCCAATTGACCCATATCCTTCAAGTCAGTCACCAGATCTGAATTGAAGTCGACATATTGTGCTTTTCTAAGTTCTTCCTTTTGAGCGTCGGTCAATTTGGGCTTTTCTTTAGAGTCTTCAATTTGGCCGTTTTGGGATTTGACCAAGTCTGTGAATTCTTTCTCCACTTGTTTCATAACCGATTGATAGAATTCTTGGGCATCTTCCTGATTATAACCCATGAATAAATGTTTATTAGGACCATCTGTCATTACCTTTAACAAACCACCCGTTTTATAGGTTGGTGTCTTTTCACCGTGTGTTTCATTCAATTCACTCAGTAACTCATGAAGTGATTTTGAGAAAGGCGCCTTTGATGATTCGGATTTTGTCAGCTTTTTTAACAGATTTGAACTTGACGACTTTTCATAATTGTCATTTTCATCATCTTCCCCAGTGTAAGTATTGAGAAATTCCATGAACTCACTGGAGGAAGCCAATGACTGTAGAACTGAATTCATAAAACAAGAATTACCATCATTTTGTAAACCACCCGGGAAACCACCATTTTTCATTGCCTTTTTGTATTTCTTCTTATAAATAGGATTAGAATTATATTGGGATCTATCTGGATTATGACTTTGGTATAAGACACTATTGAGTGATAGCATTTCACTGAATTTTGACATTTTCGGAGTTTTGAAAATCAATAAATAAGTTAGAAAAAGAGTTAAAAGAGTGGTTAAAAGTGGTAATATAAATTGGTTTTGTATTCCAGATGTTAATTCCATGTAAGAACGGTTGTGAACCAATAGGGACAAATGGTTGTAATCCCACGTTATAAAGAAATTGGTGAAGAAAAAGTTTTCTTTAAAAAATGCTTAGCAAAGAAAGGCCAATTGGAAAGCTTCTAATTGTACCAGAAGAGGGAGGGTGAACAGGACCATATGGCTGAATTAAAACTGGTATCAATA
Source organism: Saturnispora kantuleensis (assembly GCA_030557035.1). Taxonomy (NCBI): domain Eukaryota; kingdom Fungi; phylum Ascomycota; class Pichiomycetes; order Pichiales; family Pichiaceae; genus Saturnispora; species Saturnispora kantuleensis. The sequence continues at coordinate 42,025 of JAKTVD010000009.1, read as the reverse complement.
TGTGTAATTAAAATGGGATGAAATAAAGAAAAAAATCATATTCAGTAATTTTCTTGTAAACAACCATTATCAACTATCATATAGGCAAAACGGTTACACTAACTAAGTAATTTTCAAACAAATCAGTTAAGACAATGGCTTTTAAAAAGTTGATTAACTTTTATTTTGCCTGTATACACCTTTCCTTGGCTGTATCTAGAATCACTCCATAATGCTTTCTTGAACACTCCATATCCCTTTCTAGAGCATCCCATATCGCTTTCTGGAACACCCCAGATTTGATTCTAGAACCAGACCAAGCATATTTCTTAAAAGGTATAGAGGGTGAAATTGCCATACAGAAGCAGGATACACCCCTGATGGTGTGTTTACATGAACTCCAGATATTGTATTTTTAAAGAACATTGCTTGCTGAGCAACTATACTAACTCGGAGTTTTAAGCTTTCATAACTTGAACAACCATTACGATCAAAAACAATCCTTCGATTCACTGTAATTTTCCCTCTTTTTGATTATGAGATCGTCAATTAACCAATGCATTGATATAAAATCTTAATGATATTTAAACAAGACTTTGATAATGTGTAGTCATATCCAGATACTTGTCCCCCTACCTTTACTTACTCACCCCCACCCTTGGTCTATTCTGCATCATTAGTTTTATTTTTCTATACAAGTTGACTAAACACGCTTCTTCTTCATAGCACCAACATTTGCGGTATAACCCGTCCTAATTGAAGAAACAGACTTGGTAGAACCACAAGCCTTACAAACAATGAAGTGCAATCTGTTTGCACTTTCTCTCTTCAATTCCGTATTCATAGACTTACAAGTCTTACAAATGACGTATTCTTGGATGTACTTTCTAAGAACACCTTCAATATGTTTTGGTTGATATCTACCCTTAATGATCAATCTCTTTTCACCATCAATTGAACCGGAAGTACCCAATTCTGCAAATAAATATTGAACAAGATGTTCTGGATTCCTTTGTAACACCTGGGCAATTTGATGAATATTGGCAAACGCAGTCTTTTTCGCACCATCTCTTTGAACATTTGGAGGTGGGATTTTCAACTTTTGCTGTTGACCACCGGCCAATTCCGGGTTCTTCTCCTTCAATATGTTGTAAAAACGGGTCAATAAATCTTCGTATGGGATGAAATCAATTGTGGTGATACTTTTATCTGTTGATTCTTCAATACCTGCATCTGCTAATTGTTTTTCAAAATCATCCAATGATTTACCTGTTGCCTTCTTCTTCTTCTTCTTCTTTAATGAGAGATCACCTAATGATAAATCATCGACTGCTGTTGAAGGAGCAGCAATACTTTCACCACCATTCACATCTTCTAAACTTGCTTTGGACTTCTTCTTCTTCTTCTTCAATAAGAAGAGATCATCAACTGGTTGTTCACTTGCCATTGTTATGAGGGTTGGCCAGTGAAGACTGAAAAATTTAGTGAAAATTCCAGAAATTGGCAAAATTTCGCGGCCGGGTAACTCTATTAGGTAAGATTGCGTAACATTACGTAACATTGGGTAATCTTACATTATTTTTCAAAACCCGCTCAGCACCTCAATCCAAAACTTAACTTATCTTAAAATCTACAAATTCACACTTCCAAACCCTCTGCACTCTTTCTAAGCTCTTCAACTGCTTTAGCGTCCTCTTCTCCAACTTTGGCAATTTCGCTACCTTCATTAAATTTCACTTCTCCTTCTCCCTCCTCTTCATCCTGTTCAATTTCTTCCTCCAATTCATCACCATATTTTTCCAAAAGATAATCTTCCACCTTTTCTTGATTATTTTGACCAGCTTCAAAAAAAACGTCATGATCCGCGCTGTTTTTGATGAAGGGATCAGCACCATTTTCACAGAGTAATTCAACCACTTCTAAATGTCCATTATATGCTGCCCAATGAAGCGGAGTGTTCCCACTGTCATTTTGTGAATTAAGCAATCTTTTATCTTCATCACTGAGCTCACTAAGAAGATACTTGATCACTTCTAAGTGGCCATTGGCTGCTGCCATATGGAAGAGTGTTGATTTGGAATATGGATCCTTGATGTCCTTAATAATGGCAGGATCAACCTCTTTTTCAAATATTTCTTTAAGAGTTTCAAGATCACCAAGACGTGCATCAAATAGCACATTCTCAATCTCTTCATCACTCAATTTCGTAAGCTTTACCATACTTATAAGGAACAAAGTAATTGAAAAATTTTAAGGTGGATATATTTTTTCACCTTCCTAATAGGGTAACGATGGAGGAACCATCGGTTGAAGCATTGAAGGCCAGTTTGGAGAAGTTCAAGAAATTGGAAGCAGCTTCACAGCCCCGTGGAACACCATTGGGTAAATTATTTGACGAAATAAAGGTGTATATTACCGATAAAGACACTCTTTCAAAGTTGATTTCAAATACTTCAAATGATAGAAAAGGTGCCATTTCCGAGTTGTTGGAATATTTGACTAAAATCATGGACTTAAGCATTAAACAGAAGAATGCAAAGTATATATCCATACCCTTGAAAGATATGAAAACTGTTGGTAAAGTCCTTAATTTGATCATTATTCACGGGATCTATGAAATCATTCCTCAACAATACCTGATTCCATTGTCTAATAGGAACATCAAGAACTTTAGAAGCGTGAATACACTTCACAGAGTGCCATTTGAAGAAAATAAGCATATTCTACTCGAAATTTTAATTACATTCATCACTATCTTCGACTCTGATACTGATTTGAAAGACTTGATTTTGGTTGGCGTCGGATTGACAGATATGTTGAACGTGTCATTGGCATTATACTTTCTGGAGGAAGATGCGATCCATTTGAAATCGTTGGAATCATTTGAATCAAATTCATCAACTTACCAATTGCTGTCATATTACCCATTATTGATGAAGTATTCCAGTGATCTGAAGATGAAAAATTGGATAAGAACCGTGAAACTTCCCGCATTGATGGTTTCAAAGAACGGAGTTGAATCTACGATCGATATGGTGTTGGGGTTGAGGGAAAACTCGGAAATTGACGTTGCTAGAATAAACCATATAACAATGGTGTTAATGAACTCAAAGCCAAAAGACATGGATGAGGAAAGCTACTATGAAAACATCTTTGGCCAGATGTACAATTCCCTCGTCTTTATCAACAGACCAATAATGTCAACAGTGATCGTGGAAATAATCTTATCAATCTACAATAAGGACCCCGAAATGGTCATAAAATTCATATTTCATGGGATATGGAGTTGTTTTGACCCATCTGTTGATTCAGCAGATCTGATTTTGACCTCTGGAGTGGCATTGAACAATGGTTTTAACGTTTGTTTATCTTTCATTAGAGCATTTAAACAATCAAACCAAGAAATACTTCGAACGTTATTTCAACCAATATATGCTCAATTGTGGTGGTTTGCCAATTTCCAAAGGAAATCCAATAAAGATTTTGATATAGTCTTGAATATGCTCAAGAATGGGATCTTGCTGGATGAAGAGACGACACTTATAAACGCCATTATTTCAAACATCGTCAAACCAAATAACGGCTGGAAATTCGATCAGGAAGATCAGCTCACATTTATTAAGTTTGATACTAAAGAGGTTGAGATTTCAATGATGGACATATTTGGTACTCTTGACTACAATATCGAAACTTTCATTATTTTGGTCAAGAAGGTTGTTGAAGTTGACGAGCAAAGATTAAACGAAGTATTAAACATCATCCTAAGGCGATCCACTAATATGATACTAGTTGAAGACGCTCCATTGATTAAGTTGATTAATTTAAAATTACTTCAATCAGTTTTGGAAACATTTAAAGATCAGATTCAACAATCACCTCAGATGCTGATATCCTTTTTGGATGATCTTTTAAAGCGTTATTTTGAATCTACCAAAGGTGCTTCCCAACTGGAAATCAAAAAAGATGATTCCGATGCCGATTCAGATGACGAAGATTTTGACGAAGATGTAAACGATTTGGAATCAATTATACCCCTCTTTGAATTACTGATAGATTGGTCACCTTCAAATAAAGACCAACAGGATCAACTGGTTCAACTTCAGAGAAGAATAAAAAACAATATCTCTCTCATTCCCCAGAGTTTACATTCAATCGCAAAGGGAATCGTCGATAAAAATACAGAAATTGAAATTGAAACGAATGCCAATGGTGACCTCAAAATGGAAACTATTCTTAAACAGTTGAATGATCCCACTCCAAGTATAAGAGTTTTTGCATTCGATGAATTGACAAAATTGACGATGAGCCACCAAGCCAAAGTATCCGTCAGTTATACCATCAACCTATTACTGAGCCAATTGAAAGATCATGAACCTTTTGTTTACCTCAATGCCATCAAAAATATATCCACATTGCTAGTTTTTGATAGATTTCAATTGAGTGTTCAATTAGAAACATATAAGTCGGATAAAAAATCGATTGATGAAAGGTTAAGATTGGGTGAGTCCATAACTAAGTTTATCCAAATAAAGGGTCCTGTGTTATCATCAGATGAAATCTTATTGTTAGTTAATACCTGCATAGAAATGATCAGACCAACAACGCCTGCTACTGATACCAAAATCAGAATGTCTTCATTATCGATCTTGGGTATATTATCTAACTCAATTGGCTTGGGTATATTACCCCATGTGGATCCAATTGTCGATGTTGTAAAGGGTATTATGACCTTTGAAAAGGATCAATCTGAGTTACGTAGAGCCAGTATTATGGTTGTTCATGATATTGTTGACTCGCCGTATGGATTGGACATATTGAGCCAATTTGGTAGGTCGATTGATTCGATGTTGAAATATGTTCATGAGTTTGATTCCGATTTATTGGTCACTCAATTGGCATGGGAAACCCTTGTGGAGATTGATGAAGCGTTTGAGAAGAAGTTGATTTTATGAACAAGTCTCTGTATTCATTACAGAGACGTATATGGATGCAATATTCTTATAGGCGTTACTAACCTAGGTTATATGATGCTCCGGGGCATGGTACGTGGGGTGCAGTGGTCTTATACCCAAAGGTCGTGACGGTCCATCCCCCTTATTTGTAAAAGTCTATATCCTTTAAAATACACATGCAAATCACTCTTCATCTAGTAAAGCGAAAAGGTTTGGCTTTGCAATCATTTCAATCTTATTTTCGGCAGATTCTCCATCATCCAAATCCATTTGGTTCTCTTTTGCGATTTCTTCCTCAAGATCCAAATTATCCTTCTTAACACTATCCATTTTACTGATCAACTCATCATTCAACGAACTCTTGGCCAGCTCATTGATTTTTTCCCAACCTGTTTTTCTCAAATTTGCAACCATCTTATTCCTACGGATCGAGGCGTCAATCTTGTGACCCAATCTACCATCAACACTTAAAAATTTTCTTTGTCTTGATCTGACAGTTTTTGAGACTAAATTAGATGCTCCTGTCGATCTTTTAGACACCCCAATGGCTGAAATCTTATCCATAATATCCTTCTTCTTCTGGGCCTTGGATTGTAATTTTTCTTTTAATAAAAGTTGATTCTTCTGAAGAGAAGATCTTATCAAAGGTGAAATTTTATCTGTTGTTTCCAATCTTGGTTCCTTAGCCAATTCAGTGGATTCTGATGATTCAAATCTATCAACTTCCCCTCTTCTAGCAGCACGGGAATTCTTTGAAACACCTCTTTTTGCCATTGATAGGATAACTGAATACGAAGTTTTTTAAAATTTTTTTTGACTTCCAAAAAAGGAAAATGGTGATGGAAATGCTCAGCAGGATGATAATAGAAGGTCACAAGATTTCGGCATATATGAACAGGCTTTCTTGATTATATACTAGAATTCATGTTTAATTACCAACTTCAACTTATTTTGATCTTTCTCAAAAAAATCATTTTTTTTGTCACAATATCGACATTATCTTATGCAATGGATAAGAATCAGAGGATGGTTGAGATGGAATACATTGTCAATGTATACACTACAATGGAACACTTAAAATGTTTATTGAAATCAATTCATTTAGTGGAGGAAGGTGGAAATGATGTGTATATTGTCATAGACTGGTTGAATGGTGGGCAATGTAAAGTGGATGTGAATATAAACGGATGGTTCCAGTTGGATGACCCTAACGGGGTTGTTTCGCCAACGTTTGAAGGTTTATGCATGACAGTGAATGACGATTTTAATGTTGAATGGGGTAAACAATTGTACAAAATGTTGGAGAATGAAGAGTAATTACGGGAAAGACGATGTCAGGGTGGGGGGTTAATAAAATTACACAATATATACCTATAATCTACCAGAATTGAACAAAACATTGATATGATCTTTGAGAAAATCATCGGAATAGAAACCAGATCTTCTGACCAACTCTTCATCTGTTAAACCGTTCTTACCGAATGACATTGAATCACTCGATAAAATCGACAAATATTCTTCATTTTTCTCAAGAATCAACTTCAAAAAGTTGACTGGATCCTTACTCAGTTCATTGTAAAAATCATACTTCATTTTTGAGTAATTCAACAACTGGACATTCAACTTCAAATGATCATCCAGCTTGAACAAGCTCGTTAGACTTTGCTTATCCAATATTTCCTCGCTCACCAATTTGGTTATATCATTCACATCCTTCACCACTGGCTTCTTGCCCTCTAATAAAGATTTGTTCACTTTTATGTCAACAATACAATCACCCAAAGTTGTCGATTTCAACGTATCAATAACATAACTGATTCTTATTGGATCAACAGGTTTGAGCAATTTTGTTCCTACCAAATCCAGCAACTGGGGCATTGTGATTGATTGAGCACCAGTGATTCTCATCATTAATTCATCTGATTTAATTGTGATCACCTTTTTGACAAGATCCTTACCCTCAACCTCCTCAACATCAAATAACCCATTAACTTTGGCATACCAGATGATCATTTTAATACATTCACTTTGTGTTATTTCACTTTGACCGACCAATTCCAATAATGCATCATTGACAACTTTCAATTTAATTGGATACGTTTTTGGTTGGATCACAATATCCGCAACAATCTCCTTTTCTGCCTTCACCGAGGAACCTCTTCTAGTAATATCCATCCCATCAAATTGCTTTGAAATACGTTCTTGTTCCGGAATTTTTGGATCATCATGCCATTCCACCAGGTTGGTTCCCCCTAAGTTCTCTGTAGTTTTCAATTCCACACTCAACCCCGACAAAAACCATGACATTTTATGAGCTGGATTTGCATCATTTAGTAATTTTCCTTCCACTCTCAAGGTGAATTTACCTTCACTACTTGAATTTGTTTGCCAAGGTTGATTTTCCGTGGTATTATAAATGAAGATACGCAAGGTTTCTTCTCCAATCGCACCTGTCATCTCCATTGTATCCAACTTCTGCTGATACTCCTGTAAATCCAACATCTTTTTATTGATCATTGTGTCCAAAACGCGCTCTTTCTGGAGTAATTCCTCATAGAGGTTCACTTCTTCTGGAAACTGTGACCTCAGCTCTGGATTAACCGACTGGTCACTCGGTTTCATCTGAATCGAAGCCTCACTCGTCTTGTTCATGGTACGTTCTCTAATGAAGTTTATTTAAAAACAATATTTTCTGGCAAGTTGACGAAAATTCATTCAGAGGTAAAATGCGTTACGTAATTTATTACGTAATGCGATACATTATGTGTCACGTGACATAAATTGGTCAATTCACGATGAACCACATGACACTGAAATGGTTCCCCCTTGCCGCTCAAAAATATCTTGACGGTTAAAGACATTGATACCTTTCTTATTAATTGTTACAAATTTTTGCGTACAAATAATATATTATGACGTTCTACTATTGACCAATTGGTTACCCAACCCCCTATGGAGCGCAGGTATCACCTTGTCCTTAGGGGAATTTTGAAGATCTTTCTGGGACACTATTTGGGCCATTTGGGTCTCTCCTTGCTCGTCGGAATACATGTTTAACCATCGGTGATCGATCAATTGGGCATATGTCGGCCTACTCTCGGGGTTTTTGTTTAAACATTGAGCCACAAAATCCTTGGCTTCTGGAGTGAATTCCTGGGGTAATTTAGGCGGCTCGCCATCAACAATTGCAGAAAGTTGAGAAAAAACATTGTTGTATGTGTCTGGAGAATATGGGTATCTGCCCTTTGCAATTTCTAAGATGGATAGACCCATAGACCAGATATCACTTTGAACAGAATATGTGCTAACATCAGGATTAGTATGTCTGATTCTTTCGGGTGCCATGTAAGACTGACACCCAATATTTGTCCTGGCCAAAGAGGCGACTAAATTACCGCTCACACCAAAATCACACAATTTAACCTTACCGTACTCATTGACCAACATATTTGTTGGTTTGACGTCCCTATGAATGATATTATGCTTATCTTTCAATTCACGTAAACCTTGAACAACCCTTTTAGTGATGTAAGCCAACGGGATTTCTTTAATGCCATCTCCATAAATCTTATCGATTGAACCCCCCATCATGTACTCCATACACATATAAACTGCTCCCTCAACAAAAAATGCACCGTAAAAGTCGACAATGCAATCAGATTTACATGAATGTAAAACTTCCAATTCCATCAATATTTGGGTAAATTTAGAATCATCAAGTTCCAGTCGAACCTCTTTCATTGCCATAATGATTCCTGTTGGTTTATGTAAGACCTTTGAAACCACGCCATAATTACCTCTACCCAATTCCTCAATGAATTCTAAATCTTCCATACTGATTCTAAATGATGACCCGTTGGAAAAGTCTACACCTTTTGAATGTAACGATGCTTTACCGGAAAAATTCAACGATCCTGATTTGACATCAATATATTTCGAATATGATGCAAACATGCCCATTGGTTTACCATTTGAGGCTTGATCCAGCTTCAGGGCCGGCTTTCTTGACCTATCCGGCAATGCACCTCGTCTCATTCTATCATTCAGTGTCAACCCCTGAACGGAATCCTCTAATCCGCCAACAGGAGAAGGGCTTTTATTTGACCCCAAAGTCGGCGATATTGAATTGAAATCCAACTTCAGGCCTCTACGTTGGGATAACGTCAATTTCGGCGACTTTTGTTCCTCCACTTTGGGTGAACCCAGTGACGTAGGTCTGGATTTATTCGCCTGTTCTTTAACCTTAGTGATGTATTCGACCGATTTGTTGATGTGATACACTGTGGCGGGTGTGGCAGACTTGGTGTATGAGTTACTTCTATTCAATTCTTCGTTTTGTAACGATGCGTCATCCGTCGACCCTGATGTGCTGGTCCTTTTTTGTACACGGAACGATGTTCTTCTACTCAACTCTCCGTCATTATTATTGTTGCTATTCACTCTAAATGACGTTCTTCTTGTAAGAGGTGTGCTGGGACTCGTAGTTTCTGATGTTGGCGCCGATAATTGGTCATCAAATGATGATTGTGAGGACACCTGTTGATGCGAATGGTCTTGTTCTTGGGTTTGTAAAGGTTGCTGCTGTTGGAGTTGTTGTCTCTTCTGTTGGAACGCTAGAAGACGAGCTTGCACTTCTGGATTCAGTCGATTTGAACTCATTTGCTCCAAATCTTCACTTGTGAGAAAAAAGATTTGAAATAGTGGACCGGTTTTTAACCATGAAAAATACACTCCAATGAATAATAAGTAGAAGCAACTAAAGTTGTTGTCATGATTTAGTGAAGATATAGATGATTGTCTGAGTAAAAGAATTGGATTTTTAAGGTTAAAATGGGGTAAAATAGGGTTATCAAAAGAAATGATAGATGTTAATCGATAAAATAAATTCCGGTTTCATCCGGGCATAGTGTCTGTTTATAATAATGATACAATTCAACAGTGGTCAAAAAGATGGATTGAAAGATATAGACATTAGACGATTGGGAGGAGGCTGAATATGTCTCCGGTGATGTAATCTATTATTGGAAAAATATGCTCAGCGGTGAATTTGCAGATAGAGCTCAAGGTACGTTGAGTTATTTGTGAGGGAAGAAGTAAAAGAACCGGATCTATACAGAGTGTTTTTTTTCAAGATATTAAATGCGAAAAGGAATATAAAGTTGAAGAGATGAACACAGTTTCGAAGATAGTTATAAAGTGTTTGCGTTTATTAGTGGCAATAAGATTCATTAGGAAATGGCAAAGTAAGTAGATTTGTATTAATAAAAGGGGTCATAGACAAGCATAGATGATATGCGCCACCACTTACGCCAGGAGAAGTGACCAACCGTGATTGTACACTTATCGGGGGAATATCCTTAGGTGTATTTTTGCGCAGTATCTGTACCATTGAACCAATGACAGCGACTGATTGGGGGATAGTGGTGTGTCTGCCACAGCTTCCTTTGGAAAATAAATCTCGCTTCCGATTCCACATATTACACTAAATTCCAAATTTCGAAGTAAAAGGTGTTTCTGTTGTGCAACTATTGCATTAGTGGTGACCATTTTGGTTTTGTGCCCACTGAAACAAGTGTGAGTGAGATTATTTGATGGCTGAAACCTGGATTACTGTTGGATCATGCGCTCATAATCTTGAGATATTGGCTTTTCTTTGCAGTGATAGCTAGTGTTATGACAAGCTTTAATCCATTCTTTTTTATCTCCGTATAGGTTTGCATCGACCGCAATTACTAATCACTTTTTAGATCGGCAATCGGTGAATGTCTTTCTTAAAATAAATTAAAAGGGTGGAACAAAAGAAAATGCCACCAAAGTACATTTTTTACTCACATTCTAGAATGTGATGAACATTAAACTCATTTTTATGAATATTCATGACCATTCGATGATGATATTACAATATTAAAACTATATGCTCAGCACCAAACTTTGAAATATTACTAAACAGAAACGAAAGATGTTAAACCCCAATCCTTTTAATCCCCATATCATTCCAAATTCCAGCTTCATACCGATACCACTTACAACTCTCCGGTTATACCTTCCTAATTGGGAAATTTTGGTTTAACTAATCTGGATTCCAATTTTTTAGTTGAAAGTAATATTACTCCTCTTTCAGCCAAAGATAATGCCACCTAGGAAACGTTCCCGAAAGGGGTGTCGTTCATGTAAACAAGCTAAACAAAAATGTGACGAAGTGAAACCAAAATGTGGTGCATGTACAAAGTGGAACAGAAATTGTGATTATACATTACAATTAACGTGGGGAGGTAGACCCTATAAAGTTGCCAAAGTCGAAAAAATGAACGTTATCGATCAAATTTCAAGAAAACAATTGAAATCTTCTTCGGTGAAGGAGATAAAGGCGAATCAGGAAATGAACTCAAATATAACATTTAAAATGGAATTACCGAATGAAATGATCAAAGTGAAACCAACACCGGTTACTCCGAAGCCAAGCTCAGCAGATACACCTAGAACTTTGGCATTCATTGATGATCTTTTACAGATTGATTTTAGTGAATGGCCATTACTGCATAGTACGGCAATGGTGATGGATTCTTCCGTTTCGGTGTCTTCATTATCGGATCCACCAGAAGAATATTCAAATAAACAGAATAGTGGTCGTTTACTTTCTTTGCCATTCATATCTACACCAATGACACAACTTTCAATGTCACCATCGTCATCGATTGAAGAAGTTGAACCAATACCGCGGGGTTTGATACCATTGCCGGACTTACTTCTCAATGTTCCATATTACTATGAATCATTTCTCTTTTATATGAACTCAACAACTTCAATGTTGACGCCTGCAGATAATATCATTTACGTTGACAACCCATTCAAGATTGTTTTACCGAAATTAGCAATGGCAAATGACGGGCTCATGTCATTGTTGATTGCATTTGGTGTTTGGCATAAAGCCGCTTTGGAAGGGGATTCTACAAAGGACCTACTAGTGGAATCTCTGATCGATCGGGCATTGAAAGAACTGTTCAAATTACTAAGCAATGCATCAACTGCTACTTCAGATATGACCTTGGCCTTGGTGATGTTATTATCTTCATTTACCGTCTTCACACTGAAGAATGATTTCCATTGGAAAATTCATATGAAAGGAGCCAAACAGATTTTTCTCAATAGAGGCTACAACAAGCCATTCAAAAAATTACTCAGTGATTCAAGTGATGATTCAATCAAGACCTCAATGAAACCCAAATTGTTATATTTTTTGATTCGTTGGTTTGCCTATATTGATATATTCACCGAATTATCATCGCCATTAGTCCCATCACAAGAAGAAATAGACGTTGCAAAAAATAAATTAACACCTTTAAATATACCTACTTTGGATACCAATATGATGGATTATGATTTTAATGAGCTATCACAGTCTTTAACATCGATGGAATCACATCAAAATATTGATTACATGTTGGGATTCAATTTGAAGATCATTCCCATTTTATCACACCTTTGTTCATTGATCAAATGTGTCAACCTTCTAAATGAAGTGCGCATAATGGCACCTCCAAGTATAGCACAAACGGCGCTTAGTATTCAACAAAAATTGAACCAATTTCAATTCACAATGTTTGTGCCGAATACTGTCAAAAATCATAAATCAATCAACCATTTAATTGCATCAAACCAATGTTTCATTTATATGGGAACATTGCAGTTATATACCAGGGTGTTAAAGATGGATACCTCGTCGGAATTGGTTCAATCTATTTGTAAAAATATGAAACTACTCATTGAAACTTATGTGAATACAACCACACCAAATGCCATCACCTTAATCTTGCCATTATTTGTTGCAGGTTGTGAAAGTATTGACCAAAACTTGAGGAATTTCTACCTTTTAAAGTTGATGGACTTGAAGGTTAGAGGTGCTATTAATGCAGATTGTGCTATGGAATTGATGCAGATCTCATGGGAAACAAAAAATAACTGGTGGGACGTGATGACATTACTGAACAAAAACGTTGTTTTTATATAATATTATAGATTATAAGTTCAGCTAGATTCACTGGAATATTCTTCTTCCTCTTCCTCTTCCTCTTCATCATTCATCATTAATTTGAATTTACTACTGCTACCTTTTTTCATCCTAAGTAATAGATCCAATCTCTTCTGAAGATCTTCGCTTCTCTTCAAGGAATGATCGATTTCTATCATCTCTTCATGTCTTTCTAATCTCTTAATAGGGTCAAATTTAGTAAACAGTGTTTTTGAAACTTCTTGACCTTCTTCCCTTTTGAATTTCAATACGTGATCATGAAATTTCCAAAGTGATGTTCTATGGCAAACACTCAAAACTGTAATACCCATGACCCTTGTTGCTAGATTGTAACACTGATCCTCCAAATCACTCGAAATCCACGATGTACATTCATCCAAGACTGCAAATTTTGGACAATGGTAGTATAATCTAACCATTGCTAATCTCTGTTGCTCGCCGACACTTAAAATATCCCCCCATTTGTCTTTAACATTCAAATGTGGCGACATTTGAATCAAAGAATTACATGCGGTATCTGAATCAATATCACTTTCTTCATTATCAGTTTCGTATATCCCGTCATCAATCAAATTATCCAACTTCACCAGATGAAGTAATTCAATTAAATAATCATCGTTTATTAGTATTCCATTTCTATTATGGTATCCTTTATTGACTTTTCCCAAATAATCTTCAAATGATTCAGGGTATATTATTTGTTCCCTCAATGTTCCGTATGTCAAATAAGACCTTTGTGGGAGATAGAAAAGATCATTTTTCTCAGGTGGAATACAGATTGAGCCTGGATCTTTAATGTCCCAAAGTCCACCCAATATTCTGAATAATGATGATTTACCACAACCGTTTGGACCAATGATGAGCAAATTTTGTCCTTGTTTAACCGAAAATGACAAATCTTCAACCAACAAATTCCCATTCGGAGTAATAAGGGGAACCTTGTCAAATGTGATTTCATTACCATAGTAAACATTTGGGCCTTTCAAAAGTTTCTCTTGTGAGCCATTCCTTGAATTGACTTTACTTTCAATGAGCAAACCTTCGTTGATCCCCTTTAACACATTTTCAAATTCATTCAAAGTCTTGGAATAGCCCACCATATTTTGAAGATTCTTCTTACTTTGGATCAAGTCACCCAAGGAATCGCTTGCACTCATTAGGAGTCTCCTATTGGTGACAAAACCACTGGAAAGTGTCGACACCAACTTATCACTAATCTGGAAATTATTTAGATAAGCCGACATGAAGATTGGTGTACTACAAAGTAGTAACCCAAACGCACCTAATGAATATTTGAATATGAATGAGACAGCGAAGTTATAAACAGCCATTCTTCTTAATTCCATGCGGGAAAACTTTTCAAACTCCCAATAACTTGTATCCAAGATATCTATCTCCCTTCTATGGCCCTTTGCTAATGCTATCTCCTCCACATTTTGGATTATATTTGAGTGAAAGGTATGGAATTTATTTTCCAATGAGTTTCTCATGCTTGTCAATCTCGAAAAGTTTGGTGTGAATATTCGCAAAGCCAAAGTTGAGAAATTGGCTATCAATCCCAATAGAATCGCCCCTTCTGCCGCATTTTCACTCGATCTATGAAGTGCATTACCTGTCAATAAAATATCCAACAGGGGAGTCAATAATTGTGCTGGTAAAATTGAGCAGGAATGGGAAAATAAATCACTGACTTTTGTCAACCTATGATTTGGGTCTCCAATTTTTGATTCTTTTGAATTCGTCAAATGATAAATTGTTGGCAAGCCATTGGAAGGTAAATACTCGGACAATAACTTTTCGGTAAGATTTGTTCTGATTGTCAACGCCAAGAGAGATTGTGTCTTCTCGATTAATGATTCCACTAGTGACACAGGAACTCCAATGATCAGCCAAATTGTCAAAAATTTGAAGAACCTTCTGAACTTTTTCGACACCAATGAAGACACCAACTGACCGTCTAAGTTTGCTATTTTCAAGGTTAAAAATGCCCTCACAAAAATTAGTCCAACTTGGCCACTGAGCAGTAGCAATGATTTTGAAATATGTCGGGAATTTGCCAGTAATTGAACAAAATTCGACTTCTTCAATTTTTCCAACGGATTTAGACGACTCTGTTTAGCCTCCTTTTTGGATCCATCGGATGGTGGGCCCCTTTTTTTCTTTGAGTTGGCACCGGAGTTAAAAATAAGATAAATATTCAATAAGTAGCACGCTCTTATTATAAACGTTCTTCTTTTAGAATAAAACCTCGATACTCCACGTATGGATTCAAGCACGTACTCGTTGTGTTTCGTGTTCAGTTGGATATTCATTGACCTACGGTACTTGTATATAAGAAGAGAGGGGGCACACAATAGCTTTTAAAGGTTCTCGGTGGAATGACCCTTCCCATTTGAAGCGGGGCGAGTGCTGAGCATATTCACGTGACCATGCCATCAGCATTTAATTCATTGATCTCTATAATTCAAATTAGAGATGATTTCCCAATGGCAGACTTCCTCTGTGGTGGGTAAACTTTAGACCCTGACCAACCCCATTTGAACATCAATTCATGTGCAAAAATTTCACCGAATCCCAGCATCATCCCATTGATGAAGGGGAGAACCAAATTTATGACGCATTTCCAGGTATAGCCCAATATCGGGACGGCATTGTCTACAAGAGAGGAGCCAGTTTTGTCCTCCTTGGTTGTATCCATGGGTAGAATTAGATTGTCATTGAATTCGTCTTGGAGGTTGTTTATTGACTGTGAGAGTATGTGAGAACTTGGATTCCTCTGACTAATAGAGATTGCATCCTCGAGAGCCTCGTTGAGTGGGATTTCCGGTCCTGTAACGTCCATTGGAGGTTGATTTATGAGATCCATTGAATGTTGAGAATCATCAATATGATTTATTTTTGGCGATCGACAGACACGCGAATTTTTATTAATAAAGAAATGTTGGCTAATGTGGTAAGATAGTGAGTGGGTTTGAATGTTAGTAGCTGTGGGTGATGGCTCCAACATGGAAATTTGGATTAAATCAATACCAAACTTGCTGGTGTTTACTGTTTTTGTTAATTTCCAAGTCACTCACATCAAATAGAAGATTTTAAAAATACCAGAAAGTTGAAGAATGGATTTTCAATCAGTTGGTATTATTTATGTTATTGGTGGTTTCAGTACCGGTTTGCTACAGCAGTATGATTCACATTTTAAATATGACTCTTGACGAAGCTAATTTTTTCAGCCGTTTTTTTCTTCTCCATTAACAGAGATAACTCGTGATGTCTAGTGACGACCACTTCATAGGAAACACTCCGGATAGCCATGATTGGAACCCGGACAACCAGAATCACAATGGCAACGAAGCAAGCCTGGTTGCAAGAGCTCTTGTGGGTATAGTTGATATTGGATCCAACGGGATAAGGTTTTCGATCTCCTCAAAGGCGACCCATCATGCAAGAATCATGCCTTGTGTGTTTAAGGACAGATTGGGAATTTCCTTGTTTGATGCCCAATTGAAAGATGACGGAAAAGCGCCAATTCCCGATGATGTGATTGAGGAAGTTATCAAATCAATGAGGAGGTTCAAATTGATATGTGAGGATTTCGGTGTGCCAAATGACGGTGTGAAGGTGGTTGCCACAGAGGCCACTAGAGAGGCGTCAAATTCGCAAGAATTCAGAAAGGCAATCTACGATGCGACTGGCTGGAAGGTGATAGTACTAAGCAAAGAGGAAGAAGGTATAACAGGAGCCTATGGGGTTGCCTCCTCATTCCATGTGGTCTCGGGTTTGTTTATGGATTTGGGCGGGGGCTCGACTCAATTGAGTTGGATTAGAGCCGTGGATGGACATGTCACAATCAGCGAACATCCCGTCTCATTACCATATGGGGCAGCAGCTTTAACGCACAGGTTAAAGCATGACAACCCAAAGGTCCTCTATGATGAGATAAGAGAAGCATATAAGTTGGCATTGCAAAAGATTGAAATTCCAAGAGAGTTGCAATTGGAAGCCAAGGAAAATGGCGGGTTCAGGCTTTTTTGTTGTGGAGGAGGCCTGAGAGGTTTGGGCCATTTGGTCATTGCTAACGAGCCGGATTATCCAATTCAAACGATCATTAACGGGTTTTCCACTACCTTTGATAAGGTGGATAATATGGTGAACTATTTAATGTTGAAGAAGAAGGTGCCAAATCTGGCCAATGGATCCAAAATCTTCAGGGTTTCCTCAAGGAGGGAACAACAACTGCCTGCAGTAGGGTTACTACTAAGTGCAGCCTTTGAATCGCTTCCAACAATTAAAACCATCCACTTCTCAGAAGGGGGTGTCCGAGAGGGTGTTCTCTACTCCTCTTTACATACAGAGATTAAATCGGAGGATCCAATAATCACGGCAACTAGACCATATGCTCCGTTATTGGCCGATAGGTACTTGAAGTTGCTGAAAATGGCGCTTCCTCAACAGAGGGGGATCGTGCCGGATGTTATTGAGAACAGGATATTGCCAGCGTTGTGCAATATAGCATTTGTCCACTGTTCGTATCCTAAAGAGCTGCAACCAACGAGTGCATTGCATGTAGCCACTTCGGGGATCATTGCCGGTTCGCATGGCTTATCACATAAGACAAGGGCTCTAATTGGTATAGCCTTGTGTGAACGATGGGGGATGGAATTACCACACAGTCAGCAGAAGTATTACCAGGATTTGGAGAAGCTGGTTTTGGACTCCTCCCCAAGATTGGGGGACGCATTCCTTTATTGGGCCAAGTATTGTGGTAAAATGATGCACGTTATCTGTGGTATCCATCCTGGGGGAAATATTAGACCAGGGTCGATTCTTTTCACTTTCCAGGGTGGATTCACCAATGGTGAAGAGGAAGAACCTCGTAGTGATGAGGAAGATGTTGTTGAGACTAAAGTGAAGAAACCAAAGAATGGTGTCATTATAACTTTACCATTGGATGATGTGAAATTGAGTTATTCCATTAAGGGTCGTGTTATCGGTTTGCAGAAGAAGATTTCTAAGTTGAACAAGAAATATCAATGTCCTGGTAAGGCCAAGGTCATTGTGAGATATGATAATATATGAGGTTTAAAACGATGTGGTGTTGGGATGGGGGTGTTTTTGTAATAATATAACCTGTTAGTGTAGAGTTTATTGTTAGATATAGTACTATATGTAGTTATAACGAGAGGAGCTGCTTGTCGAGTGACCATATGGATTGATTTCAATCGCAGTAGCACAACAAACCAATCTGTTTAATCTTCGCAGTATAATTTGGCAACTATTGTTCATCTAACTGCAATCATGGTAACACAAAAAGAAATACAAAAATTCCAGCTAGTAGGTGACCGTTAATTGTGACCACACATAGTTTGCTTGTCAAGCCTGATCCTTATAGTTTGTCAGGACAACAGACAAGGCTAACTTCTCACAGATGAGCTTTGTAATAACTGTATATGACATAACGACGTTGAAGTTAAAACTGAGCCCAGGCAAAGCGCTCGCTCTTTCAGAAGCCTGCTTCCTTCGTTCTCTCCTCCTTCGTCTTCTCGTTCATTTGTTCATTTTTTATAATAATATAAATAAAGTGGTAGAATAATAAATACTGGTGGCTCTTGCTAAAGTTGAAGTTCACTCACTCACAAACTATGCGCGCGTGTTCGTTTCCACCTGCTTACAACTTCCCAATCCCTCTTCCTTCACCTAAATCAGCAATGGTCTCAGAAAGTGGCTTCCTGTACACCAACTCCCAGAACCCCTGCTTCTTGTAGGTGCCGCTGGCAAACTCTTCATCCAAAGTCTTGTTTGACTCTTGGTTTTGAATCAACCCGTTTTGAGTCATGTAAGTGTAGTTAGTGTTGTAGTTGTCAACCAAACCACCTGTCCACCTGAAGATACCAACTGCTGCGGCAACACCAAGAGCCAACCCCACCTTCTGGTTCAATGGGCCCTTCTTGAAGATCGTGGCCACAAGGATACCTGCACCGGCTGCCATCATTTCGTTGTTGGTGGTTCTCACCTCGTCCAAGTTGTACAATGAGTTGGACACAAAGGAGTAGGAAGCCAATGCAAGCGGTATTGAGATGAAGTGTCTTGGAGCCAACTCAAAAAGCGCCAGATAACGCTGTTGACCCGGTCTGGCCGCACCCATTCTGTGTTGGAGCAATCTTCTCACGTGCATCCCACCGAGGAAGATTGCAGAATAAACCGCAATCTTAGATGCTTCACCCACCGTGTCAGCCGGAGAAAACTTAGCAGGGGTGTCGTGGAGAATGAATGGCTTTGGAAGCTTGAATTCCTCGGACATCTCTTATTTGTAAAGGTCGATCTTCTATTGGCAGAGGGATGAATTTTTTTGAGGAGGTGAGAAGTTCAGAGCATCCTCGTGCGACGGTTCAGGGGTTGTACATCCGTGCACCGGAAAAGAAAGTATATGACCTTGTTGGTGGTTGTACATCCCTACACCACAGCACCTTCTTTATCAGCAGATATGAGAATAACCCAGTGGTTGACACTGGCGGACAGAATCCGGGGGCTGTCGAAGGGTCAGGTGAACTTTCTTCATACCACCGATACCCACGGGTGGTATTTGGGGCATTTGAATCAGGAACAATACAATGGCAATTGGGGTGATTTGGTGTCATTTAACGACCATCTCAAGGAGATCGTGGTGTCTGGGGGCGGGGACCTTTTGCTAGTTGATACAGGAGATCGACACGATGGTAATGGGTTGTCTGACCTGACAAGGATCAATGGTGAGCTGTCCAATCCAATATTCATGGAATTGGACTATGATCTTATCACGGTGGGCAATCACGAGTTGTACAAGGCAGAGGTGAGTGAATTCGAGTACAACACCCTTGTCCCCCACTATGGAGAACGATTCATTTCGACAAATGTTTTATACCTCAATGACCACGATGAGTGGGTCATATTTGGTAACAATACACATCGGTACTTTGAAACCGAGGTTAACAAGCTCAATGTTTTGGCGTTTTCGTTCCTATTTGATTTTAGATGGTTTAACGACCGAGTGCGGGTGAACAGCATTGAATCTGTTGTCACAGAACGTTGGTTCATTGATTTGCTCATGTCTTTCCAATCCAAACCGGTCGACTTGATCGTCATCTTTGGCCATCTGCCTGTTAGTCATCAATGGTTGGAATTTGAGCTGCTTCATGGGGCAATCAGATCCTACTTCCCTAACACAATGATCCAATATTTTGGCGGACATTCCCATGTCAGGGACTTCTCGATCCTTGACAGGAAGTCGACAGGTCTCCAAAGCGGGAGATACTGTGAAACAGTGGGGTTCCTTTCGATAAACGACGTCAACGGAGAGGTGGACAAATCCAACATCTTCCGCTCCTACATTGATTTCAATAAGCGATCTTTCATGGCCCATACGAATACCACCCTGGACACGTTCGACACTAATCATGGGCTGAACGTGACAGCAAAATTGAGATCAATTGCCCGTGAGCTGCAATTGAATGAGATGTATGGAATAATTCCCCACACTTTTTACACATCTGCCGCAGATTATCTGAATTACGATAAGAAATCTCTGTTGAGGTTTCTAGAGTCCCCAATTCTAGACCAATTGGAGCCAAAATCATGCTACGGAAACTCGATTGGCCAGTTTGAAAATTCCAGAATCATATTAATCAACACCGGAGGGGTCAGATACGATCTGTACAAGGGACCCTTCACTAAAAACAGCTTGTTCACTGTGTCCCCCTTCAAAAACAGGTGGAGGGTTGTGCCAAACGTTCCTAAAGAGATTGCATTACAGTTGCAGAGGCTATTAAATGACGGTCCAATCATTATAGCCGATAAATCTCTCAAAACACCTAGACAATTGGCATTGGATCTCCTACCCAA
Source organism: Saturnispora kantuleensis (assembly GCA_030557035.1). Taxonomy (NCBI): domain Eukaryota; kingdom Fungi; phylum Ascomycota; class Pichiomycetes; order Pichiales; family Pichiaceae; genus Saturnispora; species Saturnispora kantuleensis. The sequence goes on along the minus strand of JAKTVD010000009.1, from coordinate 21,190 downwards.
GAGTGAGAAGATAGGTCAAGACTTTCACATGGAGTCAAATTCCCATGCTTCCAAGCCATCGTATGGATATACGACCAACGATGATTTTGGTGACGATGGTGATGATACGATTCATAGGCCGCTCCACAACTTTTATGTTCCAAATGTCATCCAATCTTACATCGATAAGGGAGATGATCTGATCGATGTGGTTTTTTACGATTTCATTGAACCTTTTATCTCGAAGGCTCTATTTGACGCCTGTAATGATAAAAATGTTTACGAGAACCTGATCAGTGATGTCCAATTATACAATGATTGCGAAAATGAGTCCAATTTGGGTCAGCTGTTGAAGGATTACGTGGAGCACAATTGGTCAGAAATTTGAAGGCGCATTTTCCAGCGCCAGAACCCTACATTTGAATTTATAATCTTACGCCTCACTACTAGTTATAAGCTCCCTATGAAAAGGTACAATTTAAGCAACTCACATGAGCATTTTCGTCACGAAGTGTAAACTTCATGCAACGTGCTGGATGTTTCATAACAACCAACTGGGTGATTGTTTTAGATCATCATAAGAGTGGACAACACTCCCTTTCTTCTAATGACATCATTCCACTTGGTTTCCATTGACAGCACCAATTTGTGACTGCTTTTTTCACCCCTCACACCGCACATGTTTTTGTGTCTCATAAATTTTTCACGCATTTAAGAGCAAAATGTTCATCAATTTTTTCTTGCCTCATCATAACTTTCTTTCTATCTAATTCGTATCTAAAATGGGTAGAGGACCGTATGTATTCATTATACATTATCGCAATGTGTGATGGGGTTTGAAAACAACCAAATGTTGATTAAACAATTAGCTTTAATCAACCTATGACTTTGTTACTATAGGCATCAACTACACGTTGACAAAACGTTATTGACCTTGTGGTATGAAATCATATGAAGGACGCAATCAGTCCACATTAAAAGTGAGGGTAAGCAAAGATCTTTAGCTTTGTGAACCTCCGTTTTTTAGTAATGAAAACGTATTTTAATATTTGGTCACCACTCCCTGTCATGCGTTGAATTCCGCTATGGGTTCAATGTACTAACACCTTATTTAAAGAAAGCACCACCTTAAGAGATTAGCCGCTCCAAAGCACTGGATGTTGGACAAGTTGTCCGGTGTCTACGCTCCAAGACCATCCGCTGGTCCACACAAGTTGAGAGAATCCTTGCCATTGATCGTTTTCCTCAGAAACAGATTAAAGTATGCCCTTAACGGTAGAGAAGTCAAGGCTATCTTGATGGAAAGACACGTCAAGGTTGACGGTAAGGTCAGAACCGACACCACCTTCCCAGCCGGTTTCATGGATGTCATCACCTTGGAAGCCACTGGTGAAAACTTCAGATTGGTCTACGACGTCAAGGGTAAGTTCGCTATTCACAGAATCACTGCTGAAGAAGCTGCTTACAAGTTGTGTAAGGTCAAGAAGGTCCAATTGGGTAAGAAGGCCATTCCATACTTGGTTACACACGACGGTAGAACCATCAGATACCCAGATCCAGCCATCAAGGCCGGTGACTCTGTCAAGGTTGAATTGGAAACCGGTAAGATCTCCGACTTCTTGTCCTTCGAAACCGGTAGATTGGTCATGGTCACCGGTGGTCGTAACTTGGGTAGAGTTGGTGTCATTGTCCACAGAGAAAGACACGAAGGTGGTTTTGACTTGGTTCACATCAAGGATTCCGTGGGTAACCCATTCATCACCAGATTGTCCAACGTTTTTGTCATTGGTAAGGAAGCCGGTAAGCCATACATCTCCTTGCCAAAGGGTAAGGGTATTAGATTGACCATTGCTGAAGAAAGAGACAGAAGAAGAGCCCAACAAGGTTTGTAAATGCCTCTACCTTTGAGTTTAAGTTTATAATAAAATTTAATAACTGATTGGTTTATCTAAATAACTGTACATTAATAGAATTGATTTTGGGAAACGCACTGAAGAAGGTTGCTAATGAGTGCACCTGTGTATGGTGGTTTTCTAGGTCGATGGTCGATGTATGAGGAGACCGAAAATTTCCTATCTTTTGGATGATTATCCCATATTATAGCGTATCAATTTCCAATTTCAAGAAATGATAGCTCCGTCATATAATGGTCTCGATTTCTTCATTCTCGGTTGAAATATGGAACCGGTAGTCCATTTGAGAGAAATATCGTAGAAGAAACCATAACAAACTATAACAAACCAACTTCCCATTCTCTCTCATTTCAGATCGAAAGTGGGCAGTAATTACTTTAACTAGACGTCATGATCCATCTCTAATTACCGTCCACGACCTCGTAGTAAACATATAAACATGGGTAAATTAGTATACGGAATGAAAATAGCCATTAATTGTATATCCTCATTAGCGACACTATGATACATCACAACGTCCAATTCACACCTTGAAAGGGTATTCCACATCCTCGTCCTTCCTCTTCCAGATCTTCTTCTTCTTCTTAGTTGGAACGTACTCCACGAAGATGTTTTCACAGTATTTCTTCTTGTACACCTTGATGAATCTGGGGTCCCACAACTCCGAAGCAATGCCCAAATCCTTGCAACATCTCATGAGGGCGTTACTTTTACATCCCTCAGTAGCCGTTGGAATGCCCTTTTCGTTGAAAAACGTCTGTTCTCCCCTCGCAATCGACACCAGTCTTCCCATTACAACCATCCCGTACTCTCTAGTTAACAAACCCGCAGACCCCTGTCTCTGAACCAAAGTTTCCGATCTTGGTGCCAATCCCCATGCACCAACACCAAAGGCCTTATTCAAAATCCTCCTGTACTTGATTTCTGGCAAGTAAAGCAGTCCATCTGGGGTGATCTCAATATCGCCATCCTTCAACGGAGCGGTCAAAATGTCTTGAGATTCCTTTGAGAACGCCCCGCCACCAAGACCATTGAAAGATTCAGACCAATTGGTTCCTGTTTCATCACGGGAAACAGGGGACGCATCATTCAAGCTGGAATCAAATAGAGAGGTCAGAATCGCGGTCGAAGATTGACCAGAAGTTTCCTCACGCCTTTGATCGCCACCAATATTGATAACAGGGTCAACAGGCTTAGATGGCGTTGTTTTTGGCGTCTTTTTGTTGGAAGCCCCAGAAAAAGCCTCAAACATGTCGGCGTTAGAGATGCTGCGCATCCCAAACGGGTTCAAGGTCCCAACCGTCAGGCAGTTCCTAGTAAACCGCGTCAGCATCCTATTTTACTAAGGAGAAGTTGTTGAGGATTTTTTTGGCCAAGTAGAGACCACATCACTTTTCATCCAAATGCCACAGAAGAAGGTCCTAAAGAGGCAGCCGGTGGTAGACAAGCCGACTGACGACATTGATGCCGTTGTGGATTCCAAATCTACTAAAATCGCTGAAAAATCCCCCGCCAGGGGCTGCTACAAGCTGGCCAATGCTGCTATGACAGCTATGGCGTTTGTTCTAAGATTCTACTACATTTGGTACCCAAACGAGGTTGTGTTTGATGAGGTCCACTTTGGTAAGTTTTCCACCTACTACTTGGAAAGAACCTACTATTTTGACTTGCATCCTCCGTTCGCCAAGATGCTCATTGCATTTGTTGGTTGGTTGATTGGGTTCAACGGCCAGTTCAAGTTCGACAACATTGGTGATAACTACAATGATCACTCTGTGCCATACATCCCACTGAGATCTTTATCGGCTATTCTCGGTACTGTCACTGTTCCGCTGATGTTCTCCACGTTAGAGGAATGTGGATACTCGGTCTTCACATGTGTTCTTGGCGCGGCCATCGTTGTGTTCGATAACGCTCATGTCGCCGAAACGAGGCTTATCCTTTTGGACGCCACGTTGGTGGCCTCGGTTGCCGCTTCCATCTACTGTTATGTCAAATTCACCAAGCTAAGAAGGACGCCATTCACATTGGATTGGTACAAATGGTTATTTTTGACCGGGGTGGCTCTTTCTTGTGTCATCTCCACCAAGTATGTTGGTGTCCTCACTTTCTTTTCCGTCGGCTTTGCAGTGGCCATCGACTTGTGGAACTTGTTGGATTACAAGACTGGTTTGACATTGCAACAGTTTGGTAAGCATTTCATGGCAAGATTCATCCTCTTGATTGTTGTTCCCTTCATCATTTACTTGGGTTGGTTTTGGATCCATTTTGCCATCTTGATCAAGTCCGGTCCGGGTGATGCGTTCATGTCCTCGGATTTCCAAGAAACCTTGGAAGAATCCTCGTTAGCCAAGGAATCCAAAGAAGTCAACTATCACGATATCATCACCTTGAAACACAAGCAGACGGAATGTCTATTGCACTCTCACCCATATAGGTACCCCCTACGTTATGATGACGGGCGGATCTCTTCCCAAGGTCAACAGGTCACGTGTGTGACAGATAACCTTGAAGATATTAACAACCAATGGGAAATCCTCCCTGTGACGCCATTCCAGGGTAAAAGGACAGGCAATCCAGTTCACCAAGGGGATCAGTTCAGATTGAGACACATCGGTACAAACGGGTACCTATTAACCCACGATGTTGCCTCTCCATTCTACCCAACCAACGAAGAATTTGTTGTTATTTCAATTGAGGAGGGTGATTCGACCAGATTCAACGACACTCTCTTCAAATTCGATCCAGTGGATAAGAAGTTGGATAGTGTGTTGAAAACAAAGGCTTCCATCATCAAGGTCCTCCATGTGCCAACTGTTGTTGCAATGTGGACACATGATGACGAATTGTTGCCTGATTGGGGGTTCAACCAACAAGAAGTCAACGGTAACAAGAACTCTCAAGACTCCACCAACAACTGGGTGGTCGACTCCATTGTGGGTCTCACTGGTGCTAGAGCAGTGTACATTCCAAAACCAGTAAAGAAGATGGCCTTCTTGAAGAAATGGTGGGAATTACAGGGTCTAATGTTTCAACATAATAACAAATTGAGTAGTGAACATCCTTTTGCTTCACAGCCTGATGTCTGGCCAATCTGTAAGTCTGGTGTTTCTTTCTGGACAAAGAGCGATCTCAGGCAACAAATCTACTTTATTGGTAACATTCCTGGTTGGTGGTTTGAATGTTTCATGATTTTGGCCTACTTGACTGTTGTTATTTTTGACCAACTCTCCAGACAAAGAAACGTGCTCATTTTGACGGATAGGGCCAGAAACAGAATCTACGCCACTTCCGGTTTCTTCTTCATTGCTTGGTGTTTTCACTATTTTCCGTTCTTCCTCATGGGTAGACAAAAGTTCCTCCACCATTACTTGCCAGCCCATTTGCTGGCTGCATTATTGGCTGCCTCCGTCTTCGAGTTCCTCTGTACAAATAACAGAAGTAAGGAGTTCTGTCAAAAGGAAGAGACTCCTGACACCCTCAACCAGTATGCTTTCATGGGTGGTGTTGTCTTGGTCCTGAGTATTATTATTACATCCTTCATCTTCTTCTCCCCGTTGACTTATGGTAACGCCAGTCTGACCGTTGATGAAGTTTTAAAGAGACAATGGATGGACATCAAGCTCAATTTCAATAAATAGAAGTCCTTATACATAGTTCACCTTAGAGGGAATTCTAAAAACCTGTGCAACCTGTTATTAATTTCGACGTAATCTGCTTCATTGCTTGCAGTGATGTAGCCGTGTCTTATGAGAAAGTCGATCATGATGCTGGAACAGTTGTGCTTGAACTCGTCATTTTTCAATCTTTGAATAACCTCTTCAACTGACATCAATTGGAAATCCATGGCCTCGTTATCGACCGGATGGGGAATCTTACCGTCAGACATATCCAAATCGAACACGTATTCAACCTCAGGCTGGACCGTTGATCCCTCGAATTGGTAAAGATAACTCACCACACCGACATTCGTCAATCTTGGTTTTGTGTATGATTCCTCCAATCCTGCTTCTTCCCAGCACTCTTTATAGCAGGTTTCTAAAATTCCATGAGGCCAACCAAGGCCACCTGCCACAGTGTTATCCAGCTTACCTGGGTAAGTCTGTTTTGTATACGATCTTCTTGGAACCCAAACCTTCAATCCTTCGCTAGATTTCACGAAACCTGTGATGTGAACACCATACATCACCACTCCAAACCATGGACAAGCTGCTCTTTCTAGCTGGAAGTACGGTTTATGGTCGAGATCGTAAATAACGTACTTCTCATCTCTCCAACCGTGATCTAAGTCAAGTTCTTTAGCTTCCTTCCATTTGAGAGCAATTGCATTCAAAGTCGTAGTTCTCTTGTCCACAGTTTCAAGATTAGAAGCCACATGCACTGTTTCAAGCTGCTCGTCAACAATGAATGCCTGTTCACCTTTCATCAATTCAACAACGCCTTTCGTCAAATATCCCAATCTAAAGCTCCCATCGTGGGAGATCAGTGTGTATAAAGCGGAATGAAACTGGGTGTAAAGTGGATCGTGTGGATACGGACAGGTATCCACCTGTTTCACCAATTGCAAATATGAAAGCATATAAAGTGAGTTTCATCAAACGATGAAAAATCCAATAATCCAAATTACTTGACACCGTTAGCTGGTGGCTGTTAGCGATAAAGAAGAGGGGTCTTAATTAAATGAATGAGTGGAGCATCAACAAAGAATTATGCATTTTCAAATAGATTGAAATGATCCATCGTTTGAGTTCCAATGATCACCCACGGAATTGGATACAGGAAAGATCAATACAAGAAATCACATAACAAGCGGCTCTGGGATTCTTGTGACACAAAAGAATGAATCGGGCGTAGGAAGAGGTGCATTTACAGACAAATGAGTAGTGTTTAGAGCCCCCAGTGAATTTTACAGCGAAAGTAGGCTCCCCAGTAGATTTCCCAGTAGGTTTCTCAGTGAATACGGCAGTGAATATATTCAAGAATGTAAACTATGGTACTAATGGACCCAACAATGTACAAAAGAAAGGGCTAGTCGCTACTCTCGTTAGTTGAGTAAACTAAATGTACTTATATGGGTTGAGGATACCCTTTGGATCGTACTTCTCCTTCAATTCCTTCATCAATCTGATTTCCACTTGGGACTTGGAGTAGGAAACGTAGTTCTTCTTTTGGAAGCCCAAACCGTGTTCAGCGGAAATGGATCCCTTGTGCTTTTGAATGAACTCGTAAACGAAAGGTTCCAAAGCCTTTTCAACCTCCTTGGTGTACTTTCTAACCGCAACGTTCAAGTGGAGGTTCCCGTCACCAATGTGACCGTAGCCCACAGCATCGAAGACAGGCTTGGAGGTATCCTCAACAGAGACCAAACCAGCGGCACTCAAACGCTCCTTGACTGCTTCAACAAGGGAATACATGGAGCTCAATGGCAATGAGACGTCGTACTTGTAGACACCACCAAACTGTTGGGAAGATTCAGCAACGGATTCTCTCCAAGTCCAAAGGGTCTTCAATTGGGATTCATCCTGAGACACAGTACCGTCTGCGACGACTTCTTCCTCCATCACCTTTTCTAAGAAAGCCTCGAGCTTGGCATCGTCATGTTCCTTTTCGGACCCAGAGGTTTCAATGAGAACGTAGAATGGATATTCAGGAATTGAATCGACACCCACTTCCTCGTCTTGGCACAATGGATGGGTGGTTTTCAAGTGTCTGGCTGCCAAAAGTTGGGAATCTCTGTCCATGAATTCGAACGCAGAGAGGATTTCCCCCAAGTCGGCCTTGGCTCTCTTGAAACACTCTTGGACGGCCTCATAGGAATCCAAACCCAAAAAGGCGATATTGACGGCCTTTGGTCTAGACGGACAGAGGATCGAGACCCCAGTGATCACACCCAAAGTACCCTCGGAACCAATGAACAACTGCTTCAAGTCGTAACCGGTGTTGTCCTTTCTGAGGGCATCCATGGAGTTGACAATCGTACCGTCTGCCAAGACCACCTCCAGGCCGAGAACAGAACCGTGAAGGGATCCGTAACGCAACAATCTCAACCCACCAGCATTGGTGGCCACATTACCACCAACAAAACAGGAACCCTTAGCACCCAAGTCCAGTGGGAAAATGTATCCCTCCTCCTTGAGGAAGTTGTCTGCGTTCTCCAAAATCACACCGGCGTCCACTTTGAGGATCCCCGAGTTCTTGTCAAAGGATCTCACCTTGTTCAACCCCGCCAAGGAAAGAACAATCTCGTCAAACACCGGCACGGAACCACCAACCAACCCCGTGTTCCCACCTTGAGGAACAACCGCAAGACTCTTCTCGTTACAGTACTTCAAAATCTCGGAAATTTGGTCTGTGGTTTTTGGCTTCAACACCAACTGGGTCTGACCAATGTACTTCTTCATCCAATCCTGATTGTATCCCGAAACATCGTCCTTAGAAGACTCCAAAAGACCGTTTGAACCCAAAATCTTGCCGAAATGGCTCACGTCCTCCGGAGAAATCCGGGAATAGTCGCCACGGGTGATGGCATACTTTGCAGCTGTCAACTGCAGCCTTCTGGCGGTAGTATGGATGGATCTAATCGAAAGCATTATGCCGTTACTCCGGAAAGAGTCACATTCGTCACAATAAAATTATAAATGACGCGTACACTGCTCCTATTCTTCGCAAAGTAGGCGCAATTATCCTATAAATGGACCAAGTTGAATCGCTCAAGTTGGTAATTGTGTGTGTGGGGCTTCCTGCCAGGGGGAAGTCCTATATCACAAAAAAACTACAACGATATCTCAACTGGAGCCAGTACAACACCCGAATATTCAACGTTGGAAACACGCGGAGGCAACTGAATGTGTTCAAGCCTGCCCAGCATCCCCTCTCGGGTCCCACAACCAACAAGGACAAGGGGGAGACGTCACACGATGCCAATTTCTTTGATCCCAACAACACTGACAACTTTCAATTAAGAGAGAAGTGGGCCAAGGAGACCCTTAATTGCCTCCTGGATTATCTTCTTTTGGACGAAGGTAATGTGGGTATTTTTGATGCTACCAACACCACAAAGGCCCGAAGGTTGTGGATTGTAGATACAATCAACAAGAGGACGAAGGGCTCGGTGAAGATTCTTTTTCTAGAGTCTATCTGTAACGACCCCCAATTGATTGAGAAAAACATCCATTTGAAGTTGCAAGGGCCGGATTACAAGACAATGGACCCGATATTGGCCTTAGAAGACTTTAGAAATCGGTTAATCAACTACGAGGCCGTTTATGAGACAATTGATGGGGAGGAGGAACGAGATAACGAGAAATATGACATTCAGTACGTCAAGATCATCAATGCGGGCAAGAAGGTAATTTCTTACAACATTTCCGGATATCTCAGCTCTCAGTGTGTTTTCTTTCTCTTAAACTTCAATTTGACGGATCGGCAGATCTGGTTGACTCCCAATGGAGAATCCTTCGACACGATACAAAAGAAGAAGGGTGGGGATGCAAACTTGACAAAACGGGGGTTGGCCTTCGCAAAAGCCCTCCCCAAGTTCATCTCTAAGAAGCGGCAGGAATTCAAACTTCGACAGTTCAACAAGGAGTACGTCCAGGACACCAACACGTTTTTGACGAACATGATCTCGGACGAGATGAAAAACAAGTCCTTCAACCATCAATTCAACGTCTGGACGTCCACATTGCGCAGAACAATCCAGACCGCTCAATTTTTCCCTCCAGATGAGTACATCATGAAGTCTTTTAGAATCTTGAACAATTTGAGCTGTGGGATCTTCAACAACATCACCGAGGAGGATTTCAAGTTTTTGCATCCTCTTGATTACATGGAATCGATAGAGAACAAGCTCTCCTATAGATACCCGGGTCTTAGTGGGGAGTCCTACTTGGACGTGATTTCCAGATTGAAGCCCATCATTATAGAACTGGAGAGGTTGAAAGATCACGTGTGCATTGTTTCTCATAGAGTCATCATCCGAGTCTTGCTCTGTTACTTCATGAACTTGAACAAGGAGATGCTCACCGAATTGGACATCCAGCACGGCTACGTCTACTGTATTGAGCCAAAGCCCTACGGGTTGGATTTGAACGTCTGGCAGTATGACGATTTGACCGACATGTTTTACGAGGTGGATGTTGCTGAGATTCTTAAGCGCAAGCGCAGATCCACCTCCGGAGTGCTCAACGACGTGGAGAAGTTGAGACAGATCCTTATCGAGGCGGAGAAAAACGGTAACCATCATCTCAGTTCAAGCTACGATGATTTGCTTACGGAGAGCAGCAGCGACGAGGAGGATGAGAGCGACCCCGGTTTGCGGCTTCAGGCAAAACAGTTGAGTGGGAGATCCGATTCCCAGGCCTTTGAGTTTGCCCAGCCATCCAACACCAACCTTCGGTCGCTGCTTTCCCAGTCCGATCTCAAGAAAATGGTAAGTTCGTCGAATTTGGGTGCTCGGGTCTTAAGTTCCACGGAATTGAAACGACTCACGTCGTTGACCTCTCTATCCAGTGAGGGTAGTCACCGTCACATCAAAAAACCGAGCATTGATTGGGATATCTATGATCCTCCGCAGAAGGAAGACGAGTATGGATGTCTTGACATCACCGGGGCCAAGGTCAAACCAAATGATTCCTCCCTGGACAGAGAGGTTGATGCTATTTTGGCCAACAAGAAGCTTGTTGAAAAGCTTAGAAGTAGATTGCAATAGTGTATATTAATTTAATGAGTGTAATGATTATAAGTGTAAGAATAAAAAGTAGGGTGACTGAATTTATTATCGGCGAAGGTGAATTATGTCAATAGCGTCCTCCCGAGGTAGGTTTGGTGACTCTTTCACTGGACGATACGATTTGGCACTCAAGCTATACCACAATAGGAACTTTTCCCGGTCCTTGGACGTTGTTTCCAAGGTTATAGAAGACATTAAAGCAGGGGGTGATTCGGACTACGATTGGATTCCACAGTGCTATCAGCTGCTGGTTACGCTGTATGGGATGGTTCTCAATGAGTTGCGAGTCAACGAGTTGACGAGGTCTTCGCAGGTGGTGATCTTCCCCCAGTACCAGTCACCAAACCTATCACAAGACTTGAAGGATAAGATCGAGAGCGGATGGCTTTTTGATCTGATTTACGAGCTGAGGTTGGGTGACGATGAGGGCTGTTTATGTGCCTGTTTAGAGGTGGAGATTGGTGCTGGCTTGAAGGTGGAGGCCCAATTGGATCACATTTTGAAATCAAGAGGTTTGAAAGATTCTGAGGAGGTGTTGAAGGTGTATCTCAGAAAGGATATTGCACACGCCCAAGGCAAGGATGCTGTTCGGGAGAAGGTTGCCAGTTTACTTGCTTTGGAGACCGAGGAGGAAGTTGAGAGGTGGTTTAAATGGGTAGACGACCTGAAGGAGGACGGAGGTGCTGTCACAGATCCCAATGAATACATCTATGACAGTGATTATGATTACGATGACACCGTTGATGATCTGGATCGGCTAGGGGATGTTACCAGCTCTGAGGAGACAACAATACACCACAATGTTTCAGCACACCCTGTTAAGGGCATTAAGGAACCAACGCCGTCCAAGGCGTCTAAACAGAGCCAAAATGATATAAAGCGGTTGAATCGGTCATATAATGAAATGGGCTCGCTCGTGGCTCGACTGAAGGCTCTGGTGGCAAATTACGGTGGAGCGATTCCTGTAATTTGTGTGATCTTGATGATTTTAGCGCTTTTGGCGCTCAGAAAAAAGCCCTTTGTTGAGACCGCACGAAGAGTACTCCGCAGTGCCCAAAAGGCCTTTGAAATGGCCTTCAAGGTCACATATCTTTGAACTGTAAGTAATACATATAACACCTGTGTTTTCCTCTATTTAATGCCTCATTTTAATCCCGCTTTTCTCAAAGGATCCCCAAGTTACACATAACCCCCCACCTTCCCTCTCACTAATCCCCCTCCCGTCAACCACCCTATAGCGATGAATCACAAAGGGTGTCACGTGACATTACGTAAGCGCACGCCTCCAAGCTTTGCTCCTCATGAGATTTTGGTCGAAAATTGATCAACTCCCTTCTTCAACAACAAATGAGTGCTGCTGTTGATACCTCAAAGATGGGTGTTGAGGAGCTCTACCCGATAGCACTATTGATGGATGAGTTAAGACATGATGACGTGGCCAGCAGAGTACAAGCAATGAAAAGATTGGACACGATAGCCATTGCTCTTGGTCCTGAGAGGACGCGTTTGGAATTGATCCCGTTTCTAGAGGAGGTTGTGCCCGAAGACGAGGATGAAGTGATTGCCATTGCTGCGGAGGAATTGGGCCATTTTGTGGGCCTAATTGGTGGGGAAGCATTTGCCCCCCTACTGTTGCCTGTGTTGGAGAAGGTTTCCGCGTGTGAGGAGCCGATTGTGAGAGAAAAGGCGGTGAATTCTTTGAATGAGATTGCCAAAGTGATGACTGATGAAGACATTTCGAAGAACTTCATTCCGCTGATCAATAGATTGGCCAGAGAAAGGTGGTTTTCCCTCCACATTGCAGCCACAGGGTTATTCAAGGCGGTTATTACTAGAGTGAGTACCCAAGAAAGAAAGGATCTGATTTCCATGCTCAAGGATTTGGTGATGGATGACTCCCCTATGGTGAGAAAAGCGGCTGCTAAAGAATTGCCAGAATTGATCCAAATCCTAGGTGCCAAGTTCAACACGAGAGAGTGTGTGGAAGAATTGAACTGGGATTCAATCCAAACCATGTACGATTCCATTGTTAACGATGGCCAGGATTCAGTCAAATTCCTTGCTGTGGACGTCCTCATTGCCATATTGGAGTTCCTGAAATCCGTTAATGAAACGGGAGAACTGGAAAAGCTATTTGCCAGCTTGATCACATTAGTCAATGATTCCAGTTGGAGAGTGAGATACATGGTGGCCGACAGGTTCGAGGCCCTTGTTTTGGGCTTCAATGACAAGGAGTACACATTGAAGATGGTTCCTCATTGTGTGGCCTTGATGAAGGATAACGAAGCAGAGGTGAGAAAGGCCATCTCGAAGCAATTGCCCGGTTTTGCAAAATTGGCCGATCTTGCTGATCCAAGCGTCGTTTTGGACCAGTTGGTGCCGGTGGTCTCCCAATTGGCCCTTGACGAATCCGAAACCGTTAGAAGTGCATTGGCCAGTGAAATCACCGGCTTGGCCCCAATACTTGGCAAGGAAAAGACCATCGAGCATTTATTGCCTGTTTTCATGGAGATGTTAAAAGACGAGTTCAGTGATGTGAGATTGAACATCATTTCTAATTTACAGACCGTCAACGAGGTGATTGGGATCCAGTTGCTGAGTGAATCCTTGATGCCGGCCATCATCTCGTTGGCTAACGATAAGTTATGGAGAGTGAGATTGGCCATCATTGAGCAGATTCCGTTATTGGCCGAACAGCTCGGTGTCTCATTTTTCGACGAATCATTGGGCCAACTTTGCATGGAATGGCTTTGGGATCCTGTTTACTCCATCAGAGAGGCTGCTGTTAACAACGTGCAAAAATTAACGGAGTATTTCAAGGAAGAATGGTGTCAAAGAGAAGTCATCACTAAGATCTTAGAAAAGAAGAAGGAGAAGGAGTTTGAGAACTTCATCTGTCGAATCACTTGCCTCTTTGCGTTCACAAAGTTGGTTTCCGCGGTCAGCGAGGAGACGGTTGCAAAGGAGATCTATCCGTTCATTTTAGAACTGATGGACGACAAGGTTCCGAATGTGAGATTCAACGCGGCCAAATCACTCCACTTGGTGGGGATCAAGGTCAAGGATCAGTATCCCGAGATAGTGGAAGAAATCAAGGCTGTTTTGACCAAATCTTTGGAGGATCCTGATGGGGATGTTAGATACTTTTCTCAAGAAAGTCTTAAAGGGTTATAAGGAGATAGTGGGTTGTTTGTAAGCGTTTTAATCATAGTTTGGACATCTTCAGCACCATTGGGATCATGCCCGCGGTTGGCACTGCAAAAGGTCTGTGGTTTGCTGCGATCAGGAGGGCTTTGATCTCCCCTGCGTGGGAAGCGCAGTAGATGATCTCATCTTCGTAATCGTACAATCCTTGTAGGAATCGGTTTGCTCTAATTGCCTGCTTGTACACCGGTTCCCTCCAGTTATCCAAATAGAGGGTGTCTTCTTCTGGGAAGTTTGGATCGTGTTGGAACCCCCATTTGTCCAATCTGGAGAGGAAGCTTGACTTTGTAGATCTCTTATCACATGTGTGTTCACCAATGGTCTCTCTCAGATCTTCCTTCACCAAAGGCAGTAATCTGCCCCTGAAGTTAGGATCCTGTGACACAAGGATGTTGTTCCAGGTGATGACCAAGGTTTGGGCTGATCTGGTGAATGGGGAAGAGAATAATTTTGTAGGTAACGGACAACCATGAGCCAGCTCCTTCTTGAATGCTTCATGCATCAGTCCGGCCTGTGCCTCACCCTTTTCGGTCAAGAAGGGGTCGGGACCCCAGACGTAGTGGCGGCCATCAAAGGTACCTTCGTTGAGATGGGACCAGTGGTTGTCCCAGTCTAATTGTCCGGCAATTTCCACCACCTTATTGTGGTAGCCTTGACCGTGTCTTGCACAGAAAACAAGCTTATATTTGACTCCATCCGGAGCATCTTTGTTGAGCTGTGTGATTTGGCTCTTCAGTTCATCCCAGGAGTTGGGTTGAAGCCCAAAATGATTTTCTATTGAGTCGAACGTGGCATCTTCAGTTAACGGATCACTCTGTTTGAAAAACCCCTGAACAACCTCCAAATCGCACTTTAAGGACTCGGACTTCAAGGCTTCAGCATACAGATCCCTTTGTTCCTTTGGAACTGCAGCATCCATCTTGTCACACGCGTTCAATTCAATTAACTTCGTCATTAGAGGAAGAGTTGCCTAATATAGAAAAAGGTAAATAGCGCCACCCTTCTTCTTCCCATAAATCCACTTATTATGTCCTTCTTGAACAGTCATTTCCCGCACGGTGTTGCAACGATTCGGTCACAGCGGGCTTTCAAGCCTACGCAGACTTCGACGACTCAAACTGCGTCTGTGACTGCACATGCGGACCTGAAGCTGTATGCGGAACAAACATTGGGATCAAATAGGGCACTTGCCCAGGCGGTGAAATTGCCACCCAATGAAGACCTGAATGAGTGGCTGGCGCTTCATGTGGTGGATTTCTACAACCAGATCAACATGTTGTATGGAACAATTACAGAGTTCTGCTCCCCGGTCACGTGTCCGCGGATGACGGCCACGGCGGAGTACGAGTACTTGTGGCAGGATCCCCTACAGAGATCGAAGTCTCCTACCCACATGTCCGCGCCAGGATACATTGAGGCCTTGATGCAGTGGGTGCAAGGGTTTATGGATGATGAGACTGTATTCCCAGTCAAGATGGGGGTGCCGTTTCCCACCCAATTCCACGCCTTGGTGAAAACGATCATTAAAAGGCTCTTCAGAGTGTATGCCCATATTTACTGTCATCATTTTGACGAGGTGAACGAATTGGGGGTCCAAATGCATTTGAATACCTCGTTGAAGCATTTTGTTTTGTTTGCGAGAGAATTTGATATGCTGTCCAGGAAGGATATGGGTCCGTTGGAAGAGCTAGTGGAAAGGTTTTAAGGATCGAACTGACCAGTATGAACTTTGTGACATTCTGAATGGCCTTATGGTGGAACTAGTGAACTCGCGTCAGTGTGTGGGCCTTTGTCTAAGGATCTCGAAAGATTTTACTTAGTTTATAGTGCATTTTTATGTATTTGAATATACCCTATAAGAAGAGAAGTGATCGGACTAGAGAGAATGGCGAATTCTTGCACCGTGAAAGGTTTATGTTTTTAAACAAGTTGTGAACAAGATAATTCAACTTGATTTTTTATTTAGCAATCATTGACTATACAGTTGGATGGTAAAAGCAAGTAATAGATTTAATGGAAAAAGACTTTTGAATGACAAGGTAAAATGAATGTGATGGCGATACTGGAACTTAAACCTTTACAGGTGAGTTACTTTCGGGTTATTCTCCTCAGTACAAAATATATGTATTGTATTAAGATTTGCCATGATAGTATGATAAATCCTGAAAGACAATATAAAAATAGCTAGACTTAAGTTGTATTCCAATTGGTAGGGTACCACAAATCAGAAAAAGGGATTATTTGATTTTGGAGCAGAGGTTGCTGGATGGAGAGAAGCCTAAAGTGGTTGGATGCCTTTTACATCTGTAACAGAGGCCTCTCTAAATTGCGCATCAAGATACAGGTATAAAACCAAAGATTTCAGAGTGTAGAGCATTTATTTTCCTCTCTCATAACTTATAATAGTATTTGGGTATTGAAAAAAGCATGAGTCAGATACTCAAGGTTAATCTGGTGATATTGAACTGTTTGAATTAATAAAATAGAATAGATTGATAATTATATGTATTATAGTAATCTACTGTAGATTTCAAAAAATATATTCTAGTGATCACTTGTGCCCATGTGTTTTGCAATAAAGTCATAATAAAAAGCAATAACTTGCAAATGGGTATCGATTTGAATGAATTCGTTGGGTGCGTGAGCACCGGCCTTAAACAAATCAGTCATTCCCGGTTGGACTTTAAAAATATGTTTTGTCAAATTCCAGTAATGTCTAGTGTCCGTATTTGGAGGCATCAAAGAAGGTGAGACGATATATTTCTTATCAGAACCTTGTTTGAACAAATCAGGAAAAACGGCATCTTCATAAAAAGCTTTCATTGAACCCGCAACAAGATTCCATGTCTCATCATACACTGGAGTGATGGGAGCAGGTCTGAAATAAGTTCCAAAAACATCTAATACCATGTTACCTTCTTCAGTGATAGGAATGATTTCCTCACCATATGCTGTAAGACCAATACCAAATTTACGCGCAGTTAGAAGTGCTTTACTCAAACCTTTCCCTTTCACAGTTTCCCCGTCGTTACCATAAATAATTCTGTGATTGATCATTGCGGAAACTTCTCTTGGTAAAGAATTGGTCTTATCGCCACCAGAAACAATGTCAATAGCCTGGGATGTCCTCAAAAGGTAACTTAAATTTGGTCGATCCAAACCTAAAATGTAGTCCATAAAGTATTGCTTAGAACTTGGATTCGTCCTTGCTGTTCTGACGGCCAATGCCAAGTCTTTCTCTAGTTTTCCATGTTCAGCAATGCATTGGTAATTATCTAAAATTGGGTTTTCATCAACCAAGATTGGTGAGTACATTTCTTCTTCGTATTGTGTAAGGAAAAAGGATAACATTCCAATGGATGTGTGTGGTCTAGCCACAGATGAGTGGCCACCAGGTGTGTTAATTTCAACTTTCAAATCCATATAACCCTTCTCACCGGTCATAATTAAACCATAGTAATCCCCGTTTTCTTCCGTAAACATTTGTATACCTTCATCCATAATAAACTCAATAGAATCGTGTCCTAAATGATCTTCCACAAATTTCCCAATTTCTTTAGCACCCATTAAACCACTTCTTTCTTCATCAAAACCAAAGGTGAGGAGAAAACCTCTCTCAAATTCCGTATGACCATCTTCTAATAACATTTCTACAGCTTCCATTAATCCCATCAATAAATTCTTACAATCGGCAGCCCCTCTACCATAAACATTTTCCTCATCAAAATCCCCTGAAAATGGGTCCTTAACCCAACCAGATAAATCCCCAAGTGGAACAGTGTCTTGATGAGCACTCAGCATCGCAGGTTTCAATTCCGGATTTGTTCCCTTAAATTCGTAAACTAAGCCATAAGTATTTGGCTTGTGGATTATAGCCTTTTCATGAATCAACGGGAATGTTTCCTTTAAAAACGCATGGAATTCATTAAATTTGGAGAAATCTGGCATATTCATGACATCCATAACTGTTGTATCAATCTTGATAGAATTTCCGAATTTGGTAGCGGAGATGTTTCTGAAGACGGGATCATGTAAGATATAATCAACCTTTTCGACTTCTTGAATAGGAAACTTTGGTGCAACAGGACATGCGGATTCATTCTCTTCACTGTCACGTAATTGAGTCCGATGTAATGGACTCCAAAAAGTGAATAATCCTACAACTATCAAACCTAACACCAACTTCATGATAAGATTCCTTTTCTTAGAGCCAATGCCTTTCAAATTACCTTCAGCGTTATCGCAATAGACCATTTGATGAGATTGGTTTTAAAAAATCACGAAGTGGGTGGGCGATTCCGCTGAATTTATACTCAACATCCGAAAGAGGCAATTATCCGAAAGTACAGTATTCTCCGATAAGTAATAAACAGTGGACCTTGCCACCCTTGTAGATAAGCGTAGCTAATGTTAGGTGACAGCTGAGGTGTTAATATGATACAGGGCATCAAAAGCATTCTACGAAATTAAAAAGATAAGGTCTGCTAAGGAGGTGATGTTCCTACCCTAAGATAAGAATTAGAGCAGGTGAACCAAGGAGCTCAACAAATAGATAAGATATTGTAGATTTGCTTCGATATATGAAACAAAGTGTAGAAGCAAAATGTAAAAGGCCTTATTGCTCAAAGCATTAGGTACCATCTTTGGGCGGACGAATAGTTGGTACTGGTTATGAGATGAGTGACTTATGATGGCACTGAGTTATTAATTCGTAATGTGTGCTAATGTGATTACATGTACTCTACATCAGCTTACCACTGTGTGGAATGAAATAAACAGCCGCATGAGGGATTGTTTAAGGACAAAACATCCACCGAACCGAGATTTCGGTTTCCAATCAGTGAGAATAAACTCACATCATTCCCTGAGTTTATTAAACATGATAAAAGGTGTGCCAAGTGCGATATTTAGCGCATGATAAATTATTTACCTATCTATCATTAACAGCATTCAATTATTTGCATCTTATTTGAAGTTTGTGAGTAAGAATATGTTGTAATTGGAGTCACATGATTACTGCCATTCCTCAAAATACCAATGTATCTTCAATTTGGTATGTATTAAAGCACCATCTTACTTGCATTTTTATTGTAAGCAGACCATTATTCCCAGTTTCTCATTGGTATCATCAATCCTGTACTCACTTTTTACTTTTGAAAATACAAGAAAATGCAAATTCACCCTTCAACACCCCACCAACGGTTAACTTGTCACCCTTTAATGAATTCTTTGTCCCTTAACTTAGTATCAATAATCTAAACTACTCAATTTCCTGCCCTCATTGCAAACTGATAGCTCATGTTTCCCTTTACTCATTTCACTTCATGAGCATATATCACGTAATTCTACCACCCCTTACGTAAGACATGGAAGAACCCCATGCAAACCTTATCAGGTGGTTGCTTTCCCCTGCTGTGATGGATTCCGCGATTTTAACAGATACAGAGGATGAGTCCCAGATTGGCATTAATCCCAACTACGAATTCCAGTCGGTTGGACGGATCCCCGCAGCTCAAGAGTCGAAATCCCCCAACTCTTCGCCCGCCCCATCACCAGCACCACAGGGGACATTCAATGAGACACGTGAGAGGTTGGTTGTTGTGATGATCGGCTTACCCGCCAGGGGCAAATCATACTTGGCGAATAAATTGGTGAGATATCTTAATTGGCTTCAAATCAATTCTAGGGTATTCAATGTGGGGTCAACAAGAAGATCTAAGGGCAGGATGGGGCCAGGGACGGAACCATTGCCGGATCAAGACGCAAGCTTCTTCTCCCCAAAAAACAAATCCAGCCTTGTATTAAGGGAACAATGGGCCCAGGAAACATTGGTTTCCTTATTGGATTATCTTTTGCTGGAGGATGGATACGTGGGTGTATTCGATGCGACAAACACAACAGAAGTTAGAAGAAAGATGGTGATGGATACAATAAGAAAAAGATCGAACAATTTGAAGGTCCTCTTCTTGGAATCAATATGTAATGACCCCCAATTGATTGATGATAATGTGAACTTAAAATTGAAGGGTCCTGATTATAAGAATATGGACCCGAAATTAGCCAAAATGGACTTTCTTGGGAGGTTGCGAAATTATGAGACTGTCTATGAGACAATCAGCAAATCGGAGGAGTCTAATATCGATTTCCAATACATCCAGATGATTGATGTTGGTAGAAAGGTCATTGCATGTAATCTCAACGGTTTTTTGCCCTCTCAAATTTGTTACTACTTTTTAAACTTCAATTTAGAGAAGCGGTTGATCTTTGTTGCGAGACATGGTGAATCAATCGACAATACTTTGGGGAAGATTGGAGGCAATTCAAGTTTAACAGAAAGAGGAAATAAGTTCAGCCTGGCTTTGGAAAGATTTATTGATGAAAAGAGATTTGAATTCAATTCCAGGCATCCGAGACATCATCCAAACGATTTTTCTGTGTACTGCTCACTATTGAAGAGAACAATGGAAACTGCTCAGCCATTTACCGATAAGCCACAATACTACGATGTGAAGCAGTTGAGAGTGCTCAACGAATTGAGTGCTGGGTCCATGGAAGGTATGACTTACCCCCAGATTCAATCGATGTATCCCGACGATTTCTACGCCAGATTGACGAATAAACTTCATTATAGATACCCCGGTGTAGGCGGTGAATCCTACATCGATGTTATCAACAGATTGAAACCAATGATCAACGAAATAGAAAGGTCAAAGTCACATCAATTAATCATCTCGCATAGAGTTGTGAGTAGAATCTTAATGGGCTACTTCCTAAATTTATCGAGAGATCAAATCATCGATTTGGACGTCCCACTTCATTCAGTTTACCTATTTGAACCTAAACCATTTGGTGTTGATTGGACCCTATGGGAGTATGATGAATGTGAAGATAATTTCAAGCAGCGAGATTTGAATGGGTTGGTCAATACAAAAAGGGTCACAGAGGTGGGGATTTCTTTCAGAGAGAGAAAGTTTTCGGTTGTTCCAACGAGGCCCCAAAGGCCTTCCGATCCTAATATTGTGACGCCGTCATCCGCAATCAGCGGAGCCAGTCATCAACCAAATAAACTGTCCTCAATTAGAAGGGCTCTGAATGATATGGCCATTAGAAGATGATGACATTATCAACAGTAGGAAGCATTAATTATATATCTTCACTAAATAATCTAAATTAAAGTAAGCAGTTAAAGATTAAGTTGCTTATTTCTTAGCAGCCTTAGCAGCAGACTTGGTGACCTTACCGGCCTTGTCGACCTTATCAACGGACTTGATAACACCGACAGCGACGGTTTGTCTCATGTCTCTGACAGCGAATCTACCAAGAGGTGGGTACTCAGTGAAAGCTTCAACACACATTGGCTTGG